>CM028130.1:1509635000-1510142500 GCA_016271365.2 Neoceratodus forsteri
TATGCTTGTCTTGTCTTCTTTTTCCATGGGAAATAATAATAAGAAAAAGAATAAGCATTTATATAGTGATTTTCATACATATTGTATCCCAAAGTGCTTTACAAGCAATACTAGACTGGTAGTGAAGTGACTGAACATGTAATGGCAGCCATTTCATACATTAATATCCACACACAGCCTTGGACAATTGCATGAACTGGTTTTATGGGAAGGGGAATGTTGGCCAGGACAACGGGGTCAGGTAGTGATCAAGGTGCTGGCAGCCCACATCTTATTTCTCACAGTAATCTGCTCATACTTCTCTCCTCTGTCTTCCCCCTTCCATGAATATAGCAGTACCTTGTAAAAGTGGCCTTCTCAGTCCCCCTCTGGTATTCATTCGTCACTATTCCTCCTCACACCGAAAACTGGTGAGCTCATCACCCTTCTGCATCATCAATGCAAGTAGTAGAGTCCCTGTTTTATTTTGACATATCAAATATAAACATATCTTTCTAGTAAGTCAGGCTGATAGCAACAGGGAACAAGGGGAATGATGGGCTTTCCTATCCTTAAAAGATCTAGGCTACCTTTGATTAGGCACTGCTAAATGATGGGTGTGCACATCATTTAATAGTGCCTAATCATAGGTGGCTTAGATTTTACATGGGTAGGAAGGCCTATTTTTCCACTTGTGCAATGCAGCTATCAGCCTGGCTTACCAGAAGATTATGTTTATTATTAATATGTAAAAATAACATGGAAGACTGTACTAACCACATTCATGATGCAGAAGGGTAGTTAACTCACCAGTTTTTGGTGTGGGGTGCAGATGAGAAGAATGAATGCCAGAGAGGGACTGAAGATGCCATTCCAGCAGGGTATAGCTATATTCAGGTTAGTTGAAGACATGAAGGAGGACGTTGAGCAGATCACTATGAGATCTGAAATGTGGGTCTGCCAACATTGTGATCACTACCCGACTGTGGATGAGAGTAGCCAGTGATGACAAATACTCAGAGTGGCAGGGCTGCACCTAAACTGTTACTTGAATTCAGTGTACGGAGATTACCCTCAGGTGTGTGTGTGGGGGGGTGCTGACGTTTGTTAGGACAGTATTGAGGGAGTTGTGTATAGCTCATTCAAGATTTGGAAGAGTGGTAGCCAGCCAACTCAATTTGTGGAGTAGATCACAGAAAAGTACTGGAGAAGAATTGCTGGGAACTGTCCTGCAGGGTTCTGCAGATCACAGGTAAAGGAGTAGACTGACAATGGAAGTCGGGTAGGATTTGCTCAAGGTATTAGTATGCCTCTCCTGCTAATATCATCGTTACCCATTCTAAGTGCAGCCCTTATGAGGGCATGAACAGCAGTTTTTCTGATGGGTCATGATGCTTATTGCTTAGCCCTCCAGGAAGATCTAGTTGTTGGTTAATGAGGTAGGAAAAAACACAACAGGGGAACTGTACATACTACCATCACTGTGCAGAAGGGTGGTGATCCACTCAATGTTTACTGTGGGAGCAGAAGTCAAACACTGAGAATGTGGACTGGAGAGTGATTTGGGAGGCATTTTTTAACAGTGCCAGTTGATGATGCATATTGGTATAGGTGTGCACAACTCTCTGAGGTACAAGATTACAATCTGAGGTGTGATAATTCTCTTCATGAGACCATAAGCACATATGCGGCACCAGGCAGTACTAAGGACAGGGTATGGATGGTGGGGTGTTCAACAGAAGGCAGGCTAGGTGCAGGGGGTTCACATGGAAAAAGAAAGCCTTATTTGTGGATTAACAAGAGAGCATGGACTTTGGAACTGAACCAGACCAGTACTTTGCTCTGTGACCCTGAGCAAGTCATTACACTTCCTTGTGCTCCCAGACCACTCTGTAAACAAGCTTTCAGCTTAATGTGTCTCTTCTGGCTAACAAAAAACAAAATTCAGTGCGTCACATAACCACTAGATCATCAGGTAACTGAAGTGTTGTGCTGTAATGCAGTTTGCCAAGGAAAAAGTCAGCTGGATTGCAAAACATTTTCCTCAAGTTAAAGTAAACTAAATGAACAAAATCATAGCCTAACGTGTACTGATCAAAATAATCCACGAATTAATACATGGTGTTGATCATTCTGGTACAACAATTCAAAACAAAGAGGGAAAGAAGAACTAGTAAGCACTATAGAAATGTATGCGAGTCTCTGTCTTTGGCTCAGATGATGTCATCATGACTCATCACTTAACAGACTTGGCACCCATCTTAGGGAGAAACCAAGGCTGTTTTTTGAAAGTGAAAGGCTGATGTTTACATTTTTCAAAAGCTATGAAACTGCATTTATATTATTTACATAAATGCAGTTTTAGCATAAATGTAAACAGCAGCCTTTACTTTACCTTGTTATGAAGCCAGATTTTGGAGTTTGCAATTTTAAAATACTGCTCCTTTAGGTACCCTTTAAGAGAAGCAGCCCACAGCACAAAACATTTCCACATCATAGAATAGGTGGCCCTAGTGGAAGACTTCCTAGCTGCCACCAGAACATCAGCCACCTTGGGTGACACCACAAACTGAGCCATGGCTATGTCTTCAGAAGCCAGGCATGAAGATGCAGAAACTTGAGGTCCGGATGGACCAGGTTGCCACAGTTCTGGGAAAGCAAGCCAGTGCACAGAGGAAGAGGTACTGGAGGTTCCACTGTCAGCTGTTGCAGTAAAGAGAACCAGAGCCGACGAGGCCAGAAGGGGGTTATGAAGCTCATCATGGCCCCTTCCATCTGGAGTTTGATCAGAACCCGCTGAAGCAGGGGGAAGGGAGGAAATGCATACAGAAACCTCCCTTTCCAAGAGAGGGACAACATGTCTCACTAGAAAACTCCAGGCCCTGGAGCAAGTGAGCAAAAATGCAGCAGTTCTGCATTGAGTAGGGACGCAAAAAGGTCCAACTCTGAATGACCCCACCTGTCAAACAGGTCCTCTACTACTGTTTCCAGCAGCTCCACCTTGTGTGCCTTTGACTGCGCCCAGCTTAGGGATACCACCAGGATGTTTTGGACACCTGGAAAATGGACAGCTGACAGTTCAAGACCATGATCCAGAGCCCAATACCAGACTCTCACTGCTTCCTGGCAGAGCGGTATGAGTGAGTGCCCCATTTGTTGATGTAATGGACTACACTGATGTCCATCTGTACTTGCAGAAGACCCAGGGTTAGCGGAGTCTGGAAGGCCTGCAAGGCATATCTGGAAGGCCTGCAAGGCATAAAGAATGGGCGGCATTTCCAGGACATTGATTTGGAGAGAAGATTCCAGATAGGACAAGGTCCTTTGTGTTTGGTGGGGCCCTAGATGAGCCCCACCACCCCAACCCCAAAGCATCGGTTGTATGAATTTGCTGAGGGGAAGGAATAAGGACAGGACACCCCCCTTAGCAGGTTGCTGGGTTCCATCCACCAAAGATGAACTCTCTTCATTGGAGAGGCCACCAGGACTGGTTGTTCCAGGTCATCATATGCTGATCCCACTGGACCCTCAGTGCCCACTGAGGAATCCTCATGTGCAATCTGGCTAGGGGCACTGTGACTATGGCCACCACCATCAAACTGAACAGCCAGAGAAAGGTTCTGGCTGAGACACAGCAGCTACTGTAGAGCAGGCGGACATGGGCTATGAGGCGATCTGCCCGGTCCTGGGGCAGGAAGACCATGCCCTGAGAGGTATCCAGGACTGCCCATATGTACTGAAGGTGCCGACAGGGGGTCAGAATGGACTTGGGCAGGTTGACTGTGATGCCCAGATCCTGGAACAGACAGGTGGTATATTCCAGAGTTTGTAATAGGTGCTCCCTGGACTAGGCTTTGAGGAGCCAGTCATCCAGGTAGGGGAAAACATAGAGTCCCTCCTGACTGAGGGCAGATGCAACCACTACCAAGCATTTGATAAACACCCGAGGGGTCGAAGACAAGCCAAAGGGCAATGCCCAGAACTGGAAGTGTGCCCCCTGGAAATGATATCTTAGGTACTATCTGTGGAAGGCATGTACCTGGATGTGCAGGTAGGCATCCCTTCATGTCAAAAAGGGAGCAAATTCAGTCTCCTTGGTTCAGCAGCGGCAGCAGACCTTGGAGTGTCACCATCCAGACCTTTTTGTACTGGATGAACAGATTTAGCTCCCGGAGGTCCAGAATGGGCCTGAGATCTCCTGTGCATTTGGGCAACAGGAAGAAATGAGACTAGAACCCTCTGCCCTGTTGAGTTTCTGGGATGGGTTATATGGCCCTTTTTTGCAGTAAAGAGCAAATTTACTCCCAGAGCACTGGAATGTTGTCAGTAGGGTAAGAGAACAGAACTGTTTTTTTTTTTTTTTTCTGGAGGCCACTCCATAAGTTCCAGAGTGTGGCCACTTTCAATGATCTGCAGGACCCAGGCATCTCTGGTGATTCCCCTCCACTTGTCCAAGTGTAGGGAGAAGCGATCCCCTATCACCACCTCCTGTTTTATGGGCGGAGGTCGGGCAAGGAGTCAGGCTGACCCAGCAGGGGCAGCTGAGACTGCACCTCCTCCTCTTGGGGATTTTCCTATGGTAGAAGAGGGGGTAGGCATGGCAGGGGCGGCCCGGTGTTTACCCTGAGGTTTGCTGGAGGGCTTAGGTCTATGAATAGACCAACAAAAGGGCACTCTGAACCATTTTTTGGCTGGGTGGTGTAGTACATGGAGTGGACCGAATGTAGGGTGCAGCCCAAAGCCTGCAGCTGAGACAATATGTCCTGCACATCTGCGCTAAACAACCTGTAGCCTCTAAAAGGGGCATTTAGGATGGACAGTTGCACATCCTGAGCAAAGCCAGACACCCTCAACCAAGAGTATCGGTGAAAGCAAATGCCCGCCACAGCTGCCCTCGCTGAGGCATCAACGACATCATAGGCTGCCCTTAGGAAGTGAGTGTCAATGTCAGATCTGGCTTTAAGAGATTGCAGCAACTGCTGTTTTGGGGGGCGGGGGAGGGCTCGCAGATTTAAGGGCTTGGTCCCAGAGTTGATTTTGGTAATGGACCATTTAACACCCTGATGATCAGTGTGGCAGAGGCAATGGTCCTCTTGCCAATATGATCCAGCCTCCATGACTCCTTATCCGGGAGTAAGGAACTGGGGTGCTTCGGCCTCTTGGTGCGGTTGTGGGCAGCATTGATGACCACTGAATCTGCTTGAGCCTGATCAGTGAAGAAAGGCCTCCCGGCAGGAGCCTGGTATAATCTGTCCACCTTCCTAGGACTGGCAGTAACCAAACTGGGCCGATGCCAGGCTGCTATGGTGGCATACTCAAAAGGCTCAATTAAGGAAGAGATGACCAAAGGAGGGGCATCTGGGAGCCTTAAATAAGTGGCCATTTGACATCGGGTGGGATCTTGCTCCTCAGTGTCGAAGCTCATGGTCTTTGTAACTGTCTTATGACCAAGATAAAAGAGGGATAATCTGGGAGGGGGTGACCATGGAATATACCTTGAGGTATCCTCACTGTCGGACGAGACTGTGGAGGAGGAGTTGTAAGGAGTACCTCCTCCATCGTCACCCTCGTCAGGAGGAATAAGGTCCAGATGGCACCCTCCCTCTTCCCCCAAGTCATGAGGAGGGAGCAAGGACCCAGGGCCCACAGGTGTGGGCTGTGGTCCCACCATAGAAGAAGGGGGCAAAGTGGGGATGGGCCTTGGGGAGGAGCAAGCTTAGCTTGAGTGAAATCCCAAAAGGCTGAAAGCATAGAGTAGAAGTCCACCGCTATTGGTGTCAGACCCATCGGTGTTGGGTGGTGAAACACTGGGGTCAGTGCTGGAGTCGGCACCAGGGAGGGTGGCTGTAGAAGTAGGGGTTTGAGAGGGAGTTCCTTGGTGTATGTGTTGCTGACAATGACTTGGGCTTGGGCCAGGGTGACTCAGGAAAAGAGAGAGAGGCTCCTGGCCCGAGATGACAACCAAAGAAATGGCCGTGGTCAGTGGTGGGGGTTGTTGTTGTGACTCAGCAACCGCCAACATTGAGCCCGTTGATGACAGGCCAGCACAGCCACCTGACTGAGTACCCACAGAAAACAGGGGCCTGAACAGCAGGGGCTGTGAAGGTGGTGGTGGGGGGGCCAGAGCTCCTGAAACTGATCCCCACCACCACAACATTGGTGGGGGGGAACTGCCAATGGCAGCACTGCAGGGGAAAGGGTGTGCGAGGCAGAGGGGCCATCCCCGATGACGAGGACGACAATGCGGTGGTCGGCGAAGGAGCGGCGACCAGGATCAGGACATGGAGGACCGGATTCTATCCTTGGGATGGTCCTTGTCCTGATGTTTATGCTTCCCTGGAGATTTGTCCTGGGCCTTAGAAGGCTGTGAGCCCTTGGACGTCGAGGGGGAAGTGGAGGAACTTCGAGCCTGAAGCTTCTTCTCCATCTGGATGACTTTCTGCTTTAGCAGAAAAGTTTTGAGGGTCTGCTATTGGCACTTCCTGGTGGCCTGGTTGAAGCCACAGCAGATCTCGCAAGCCTGGGTATTGTGCTTTGAGCCTAGACAGTAGATGCATGCCTCGTGGTTCTCCTTCTCAGGGATCTTCTGCCCCCAGGCACACTTTTTGAAGAGGTTCCTGGAAATGGTTTTCGGCATAAACAGAGCAGGAAAATCACATAATTGCTAAAGTGATACACATTAGGGAGAGAAAATAAAATATTTAAAGTTTGACAAAGAAATTCAACGAAATGGCAGTTGACTAAAGCTGGCAGATCTCCATGAAGTCCAACATGTGATCGTCGATGGCGGGAAAAGAACTGAGGAGGGTGTGGGGGCTGCCCACTCTTATAAGGTTGGTCAACGTCACCGTATGATGTTGGAATGGGTGGTGCTGTTGTAGATTGCTGGCTAGAAAAGTTTCTGTGTGGTCCTAGTGCCTGGCAGCTATAGTTTCATAGGTGTGGCCTGTTGCAAGAGATACCCCCAAAGTCAGAGATCCAGTTTCTGTATATAAAAGATATAGTCCTCCACAGTTACGCATTATCTTGCTTTAACTGGTATATATAATGGTCAAGCAGTGAACAGGGAATATTGTAACTGTTTGGAAACCTAAAAGCACAACACTAAACATCTCCATCTAACACAATGCATCATGGGCATTATACACAGTATAACCATCATGAAGAAATTTAGGCTGGTGTTATGGCTTTGGGCTCTACATCCCCCCAACCCCCTCCACCCCCCCAAATTGTACACTGGCTGCAGCTTTATTATGACGAGTCCCAAATAGGACAAAACAGGTCGTGGTTTGTCCTTTTCAGCCTCTGCCAACTGCTTGCATGTCTTAGAGTTTGTTAACAGTCCTGCTTAAAACTAAGACAGACTAAATTCCTTCATGGAGGTTCTATACATTATCCATGCTGTACTGCACTGGGCAGATATGGGCATTTTGTACTTCCTGAAAATAGGACATTACTGCTTATATCCTTTATATATTACCTTGTCCCAGTTATTTGCATTGGGAATGATTCTTTTCTTTAGAAATGCTTAATTATTTTTTGGATTCACCATGACTACCAAAGGTCGGGATTCACCATGACTACCAAAGGTCGCCATTGGCTGTCGGACTTACTGAGCTGGGCTGAGACAACAGCTACTTATATCCCAAAAATGAGTCCTAATCAGGATGAAACGTGCCTGTGGTTTGCTTTTTTCAGCCTTTGCAGATTGTCTGTGAAGCCTATTGCTCCTAACAGTCCTGTGTAATGCTAAGACAACCAGTGTGAATTAATAGTGGTTGTACAGTATATATTTCCCATGTTGCACTGCATTAGGGGGACGTGTACATTTTTTGCTTGTTTAAAAAGTGACTTTCCTGCCTATTAGGTTTTTGTGTATCCCTTGCACTACTGCTTTTCATTTGAGTTCTTTTCCTTTAAAAGGTCAATTAACATATATTTCCATATATTCTACCTGGCCAAGATCCTGGACTTAATGCCATCAAGCTGGTTAAGACTCAGCCCCGACAAAATTTAAGTATTGGTGGCTGAGCTGGGTTGAAGGGGGGAGTAGCAGCTACCAAGAGGGAGACAGGGTTTCGGTTCAGTTCCTCTAGGCTTTTGCCTGCCATTAAGGAGAAATCTGGGAGTTATTCTGGGCAAGGGACTGACATTTGAGGCTCACGTGTCAGCAGTAGTCCAGAATGGCTTTTACCCTCTAAGGAACATCAGCTGGATAAAATCCCTTATCCCTCTGGGTGATTTGGCCACACTGGTGCATGCATTTGTGACCATGAGGCTTGACTTCTGCAATGCTCTATACCTCAAGGTCAGTGGAGTTACACTATGGCACCTGCAGTTGGTGCAGAACACAGCTGATAGGTCACTGACTGGCCCTTTAAGGTTGTATCACGTCTCCCTGGCACTGCATGATCTGCTCTGGCTGCCAGTTAGTGGTGTATTTTCTTTAATGCTGGCTTGCCGACATAAGGCCCTACACGAGTTTGGGCCATGTTACTTGACTGAGCTCCTATACTCTTACATGGCCTTGTACCCTTTCTACTCCACTCAGGACAGAAGGGCCTCCTTGTTGTTAAAGACCTTGAGGGGACTGACAGGGGGCGCTGTTGAGCAGCTTACTGGAAAGACTTACTATAAAGCAGCTCTGCATACTTGGGAGAATAAAACACTAAAAACTACCTTTCTTAGCAAGAATTGCAAGATATTACTGCCAGTACTGGATAGTCCACATCATCCGGCGTCGTTGGATACCAAAAATCATCAGGGGCCGTAATCAGAAGGTGAGTTTAAGTGGTGCCAAAAGTTCAGTGGTGGCTACAGATCAGGCCGCAACCTCCTCAATGACCAAAGCCGGCGTGGATCCCCCTTGGAGAGCTCTACAGGCCTCTATTCAGGCGATCAACCTGAAGGCTGAATCAGTTCTACAAAAATTTGCAGAGCAAGATGCAAAGCTGGAGGCAGTATCACAGATTGCAGTTTTGGATGAAAAAACAGCCAATCAAGCAATGGTTGCAACTCCTAAATTAGTACAAGAAAATATGCAACTGCGATATCGACTAGAAGCATTAGAAAATGCAAATTGGGCCTTGCATGTGCACATTATCAGTCTCCCGGAAGGCAGCGAAGAAGCAGACCTACTAACCTTCCTACAAGCTTGGTTGCCTGAAGTATTGAACCTGCTCAGGGACAGTATAGCCAGTCAACTGTGTAGAGACTTTCGGATTACTCCTAGAGCAGCAGGACCATATGGGAAAGCTCCAATAGTGGTGTTGTTGATAGCCACTAACTCCATCATCAGAGACACTATTCTCCAGGCCGCCAGATCAGCAGAGCGTCTTACCTACAATGGAGCCACAATCCATCTATTTCCTGACTTATCTTTTGCTACTCAAGCCCGGCGAAAGAAATTTGATGCGGTTCGTGCTCAGCTTAGATGTCTAAGGGTTACTTACTCCTTTCTGATGCCGGTGCGACTCCATATCCATTATGGTGGTCATACCTACAGTTCAGTGACCCTGTGGAGGCTGGAAAAAAGGCCGAAGCCATCGCCCATGAATTTCAATCTACGGAGGTGCAACAAGCATTGGATTCAAATGACGAGACCTGAATGTTCTCTGGAACTACCTCAGTTTAACACTTAAGTATTAAATGACAAACTTTTTGGTTTAATGCTGCCAGAGCATATAACTCTAAAAAGGACTGTCACCTCAAGGAGAGTTACTTTAATTGTAATTTTGTATTTCTCTCTTGCTTTTCCTTGCTTAAATAATAATATTAATGATGTGCATGCTGTCTTTATTAGTGCTAACCATGTTAGGATCACCTTTTTCTGGACTTGGGGACACATCAACGCTGGATGTGGAATTGCTGCTATTTGTTAGATGTTTCACATTTTGGACTTGTTCCCCAAAAGCCACAGTAGACTGTACCTTTCTGGACAATATATACTGGGTTTTTCTCTCTTCAGGTTTTACCCCCTCCTCCTAAAAAAAACTGTATAGGCTTTATATCCTTAGTACATTGGCTGTATTTGTGAGCTATACTGTATGATGCCTTACAGGAGAGTGTACTATACGTCATTGCTTTATTAAAATGGCAATAAACAAAGTTAAAAAGGAAAAAAGACCTTGAGGGACTGGGCCTTTGAGATGGTGGGCCCAGACCTTTAAAATTCTCTGTGGAGGGTCTTAAAGCAGCAGTACAATGAAAAAATGTATTCCAAAAAGCAAATTTTTTGCTATGGTTATGAAAAATATTGGCAGAACTGTTGGTTTGAGTTCTGGATGCTGCCTATGCTGTGTACTATACAGTGTATCTTCATTACTGTCTGGATTTTTACCTTCCTCTGGTTCTGAGTATTATTTCTATGCAAAAAATGAGGCGGACATCTTTTTTTCTTGATAAATAATTATTTTAAGACTTTCATAAAATTCTTAAATGATTATGGAACCTGAAACTTTTACTACCAAAATAAACTGGGAGACATCTGGCATCAATTAGGAAGGAAAAAAGGTGGGGTCAAGTTTTAGCGCATTTTCATTGCACTGCTGCTTTAAGACTTTTTCTATTTGCACAAGCATTTGAGGAGTAATTTGCCCCCGGTATGCTGACATCCCAGTTATTTATTTTATTGATGTGTTTATTACTGTGAATTTAGGTATTGCAGTTTCTTGTTTTTCAAAACATCCATTTAACATCTAAATATTAACTTATTAATTTACTTATTTTATATATGTGTGGCATTCTCTTGCAATGTATATTGTAATTACTTGTTCTCTTCTGTATTATGTCTGCTGTTTCTTTTACTTGTTGCACTCTCCTGGGTCGTGCCTAAAAATAGGTGTATCCTATGTCTACCGGTTACCAAAAACAAATAAATAAATACATTTTATTTATGTCTGCTTGTACACTCTTTTCTGTAATGATGCCCTGAGCATCTGGGGAAGGGTGCTAGATATGAATAAATCTACTACTACTTATAGAACGCTTCCTTAATGACAGGAGCTCATGTTTGTTATAAATTTAAAGGTATACTGCCATTAATCTCTCCCTAGTGAGGTAAGAAAAGTGTGCAGGTTAGTGGATTCTGTTAAGTACTTAATAATAAGTTGTATAACTCTGCTCCAGGAATATATTTCCTTGTGTTTTGCATAAACTAAATAAATAAAAAGTAAAAACAATGCTTTCCTTTTATATTATCATCAATCATTCTTACACTCAAAGGAGTTTGGTGCATCCAGACGCACTGAAAAAGAGATGGTTTCCTGTTCTGCCCTCAGACAGAAAATCTTATACATCTATTAACCCAGCTGGCCTAATGAACAAAATGGCCGTTTTTTATGAGTGACCAAGACAAAAAAACATAAATACAAAATTTGACAAACAATTAGCAAATATAAAATAGACTTATAACAAAAAGCAATAGGATAACCACTGCTTTAGCGCACATTTAAAACATGAAAATAATGAACAATTGATTAATGATTAAAATGAATGATAATCCTCATAGGATACACAGTAGGTTTTCCATTCAATGGAGATGTCAAGAGAGCATCCATACACAACCCCTTCTAAAAGCATCACATTAACTGTTGATATTGGGTTCCCTTGCTGCAGTGCTGATCGTAGCATATATGTTCAGTCACTGTGCACACGCTGGTGCTTCGGATGAAGCCGTGACATTACAGTACAATGTCGGCTTGTACGTGCATGCATGTTGTGGCACGTGTCCATCAGTCCTACCCCTTGATGCACCTGTGGATAGAGAGTAACTATGCATTCTAAAAAGCTAAGGGGTTTGTCCATGGAGCAACACATGCAAGTCTAGCAAAGACTGTGAAAACTTGTTAAGAAGAAAATGAAGTGGCTGTTTTTTTTTTGACAAACACAGTTATGGTACCCAGATGTTATGATACTTTCATGTTACAATACAACAAAAGGTCTGAAGTCCTTTGGTGTCTGATGTCATGGATATTTTTAGACAAAGAAACAAGTGATTCTAGACGTGCAGGTATACCTGGTGTTCACACAAAGTTCTCTGGCTCAGATAACCCTGATACCAAGCACCCTGTTATAACAGGTTGTTGACTGTGTATGTGGAAAAATATAAGCACAGTGCAATTTTCTCTTGGGTAATTTTGTCCATGTTTCTCACCAAGCTATATAAACTTACATTTTCCAACAATGTTTGGCAGAACCCAGAGAGTGGTAGTGGTGGTGGTGGGGGGGGGAAGTGTTATCCAGCACCAAGGAGGTCACCAGCGTGGTTTTGCAAGGATCTGTGCTGGAGCTGGTGTTGTTCAATGTCTTCATAATCAGCACTGGGGAAGGCATAAAGGGCATGATGTACCGGTTTGCGGATGGCACCAAACTCTGTGGAAGGGTGGGCAAAGTAGAAGGGATACAGGATCTGTGGGAGGACCTCAGTAAACTTGAGAGATGGTTGGGGATCTGGCAACTTAGCTTCAGCGCTAAGAAATGCAAAGTGATGCACACTAGGGCCAGGAATCCTAGGACTCAGTATCACCTGGGGGAGGGTCCGAGTAGCAGTATCAGAGGAGGAGGAAAAGGATCTGCGGTGGTGATCATTAGTGACCTGAAACACCCCTTGCACTGCAAAAAGACAGCAGCAAAGGTGAACAGGATGTTGGGGTGTACAGTCAGGAGATTCAGTAGTAGGCAAAGCGAGGTCATACTGCTCCTGTACAAGTCATTGGTGAGACTGCATATAGAATATGGGGTAAGGTATTGACATCCATACTATAAAAAGGACATCAACTTGATAGAGAGGGTCCAAAGGAGGGCAACCAAGATGATCAGGGGTCAGCAGGGAAAGTCTTATGAAGACAGGCTGGAAGCCCTAAGAATGT
Source organism: Neoceratodus forsteri (assembly GCA_016271365.2). NCBI lineage: Eukaryota > Metazoa > Chordata > Ceratodontiformes > Ceratodontidae > Neoceratodus > Neoceratodus forsteri. The sequence continues at coordinate 1,509,647,849 of CM028130.1, forward strand.
ACTCCCCGAGGACAGGAGAGAGAAGGGGGACATGAGAGAGGCCTTCAAGTACTTGAAGGGGATAAATAGAGTGGACCGGGAAGGTCTCTTCAAGCTAAGTGACAACAGAACCACGAGGAGGCACGGTTTGAAGCTGGTGGGTGGGGGGAGGTTTAGAAGGATGTTAGGAAGCATTTTTTCATGGAAAGAGTTGTGTCCACATGGAATGTGCTGCCAGAAGTGGTCTCAGTGAAGACGGTGGGTGGTTTTAAGAGGGCCTTGGATAGGCATAAGGAGAGCCCATGGGACCGAGAGGGGGAAGCTAAGAAGGAAGGGGGTGACAAGGTCAATTACATAAGCCAGGGACAATACATTACTAATGAGCAGACTCAACAGACCAATTGGCCTTCTGCTGCTGCCTCTTTTGTATGTTTATAAAACTCATTTGCTTCTCATTTGCCCATTCCCAAATTGTATTTAGGTGATTCTAAAACTTGTTTTTATCCTCCTGTGAATTTATTACTCTCCCAGTTTTGCCATTATTTATTTAAAGGTTTTACCAGGAAGGCATGCTGAGCAGACTACTGCTCAATTCCAGATGCGCCCTGGGGGGAGGGGAGAGGGAGTACAGAACATAGTAGACATGTTCAGACACATTATAAGATACTCATACAAGATAACATACAAGGTAAAGTGCAGTACTACAGGCAGATATGCAAGTCATAAGACTGTAAGATATATATTACGGGTTAGATTACAGAGGCAAGGCATAAGACAAGTAAGGTGAGGAACAGTACATAGTGCAGATAAAACCCTGTTTCAGTAGGTCCTGGTTACAGAGTCAAGAGCTTGCATGGGTGCATGTGCAGATGGTGGAGATATGTAATTTGAGAAGGGAGTTAAGGTGTTGACCGGGGTGAAGCATGCTGGATATCCAGCGGGAGTGAGTTCCAAAGTTTAGGCAAACAATATGTGAAGGCTGACTGGCCTATCGAAGTTGACATGAGAGGAACGGACAGTAGGCATGAGTCGTTTTTCCTCAGTGCGTAACCCTGGATGGTAGGGGCTGAGACGATAGAGGTAAGATAGGGAGGGACTGCATTCAATATTTGGCCATGATACTGGCACAGTGAGAGTGGTGCTGGTCCTGCAATAAGGGGAAATCGAGGTTATGGTATAGGACACAGTGATGAGTGTTTTGAGGACAGTCAAGGCCAAAGTGACAGAAGGAATGGAAGAGAGGGTCCAGTCTGGCTAGGGAGGACTTAGAACCTAACACCTACCGCTAGGTCACTTAACTCCTTCCCTGCTGACTTCCAATATACACCACTAAATCACATTGCAATAAGCAGACTAAACTAGTCTCCTAAACTGAAAGGGTTAATTTTTTTTTTTTTTTGGGGAGGGGGAATTATTTATCCCCCAACTTGCCCAGCCAAGGCCCGCATCTCACAAGCTACCACCCAGCCCCATCTCCTCATTCGGACCCTTGAGAGCCCCCATAAATGCATCATGGGAAACCCTTGCATGGTAAGGCCTTCGGGGCACCACACACTTTTGCTGGGTGAGTGGGAAAAGCAGGGCTCGAGCATTCATCTTCATCCTGCCAGGCCATAGTCCTTTCTGCTTTCTTTGTTTCCTGGTTCCACTCAGCTGGCTGCTCCCAGAAATGCACACAGTGGGCATGCACAGGTGCATACTACATGGCCTTCCCTCCTACTTCTGAGCTGCACTGCTGCTCCGCCTGTAATATCACAGGTGGTGCTAGTGCTGCAGGCTACAATCATCCTCCCCACCTGGAGAAAAGCATTCTCTTGGAGGTGCAATCCTCCGCCCCTTGGCCTGCTACCAACACCCTGGGCCTGTTCCTGAACCTGTGTTGCCAATGTCTTGAGCAGTAATCCTACTGTTATGCCAATAGGCCAGTGTTCAAAATGGTACACTGAAAGGAAAAACAGCAACAACTACTCCTAGCAACCCAAAATAGGACTTAATGAGCCTTTGACATCTTTGTAACAACTCTGAAATACATGTTTACATACAAGTGAGCTTCTGTTACATATTATCTATTTATCTTCCCTGCTTTCCTTATTACTAAGAAAAGCTGCTTAAAAATAGGATCCTTGTCTCTTAGTCTTCATCTGATCCTGTTACCTGTCTAGACTTGATGTCATAAACCCCTGCTTAAGAGTCACAGTTGGTTGCCCTGGAGATGATGATAATGTCAGAAGGAGGAGATTACGACATCACATGTAGACAAATAGCAGGAGCAGATGAAAACTAAGGATAAGAATCCTGTTTTAATACAAATTCCCTTAGTAATGGACAGTAAGGGGAGGGAAGATAAAACAGGGAACATAGGAGATCGTGTTACAGCTACCATATATATCATTTCACTGATTTCTCTGAGATGTCACAGGCTCTTTAAAGGGGAACAGTCATCACAAAGGCTCCCACACTGAACTGTGGGGCTGATCCCAATGTGCACTTTCTGTGCATAAACATTTTGGTTTACTTTCTGTTTACTATAGTATAGTAGACTGTATCAGACTAATTTTGCTTACTTGTAGGCAGACATCTTCTGTTACTACAAATCCCAGAATCTCCTGTGGCTGATATCAGAGCAGTAGGAGGCAATGGGAGAGTCAACAGCCTGCAGTACATGTCAGAGTTCATAGCAGCTCTGATCTTTTGTTTGCTTTTCCCTCCATTCTCCCTGGTCTAAGTACAGTCTTGGAGGACTTTACTTAGCCACTGGAGAAAAGCAGAACCGGAAAACATCTGATCTGAGATTATGAAAGCTTTAACATGTACTGGAGGCTATTGACTCTCCCACTGCTGCCTACTGCTCAGCTGCAGGAGATTCTGAGATTTGCAGTAACTAAAGATGTTTGCCTTCAAATAAAAATTAGTCAGATACAATCTACTACACTACAGTAAAGAGAAAGTAAACCAAAATGTTGCACACAATGTGCACATGCTCATTGGGACCAGTCCCACGCTTGGGTGTGGGGCCCTTTGTGATAACTGTTTCCCTTTAAGTGTCACTGTAAGCAACAAACTCACTCGGGAGTCACACTGCCGAGCAGCAGCAAATAAATAAAATTCTTGCCTGTATTAAAGGAAATGTGATACATTCACCAAGAGGCATTGTGAACCCTTAGTTAGGCCACGTGTATAGTATAGTGTACTGGTCTGGCCACTACAGTACTGAAAACATACAGATATGCCTGAAAGCTTTAATGGAGGAGCAAACAGATGGTACCGAGGTTTGCAACTATGAGGACAATCTATCTCATCTAAAAATGAAGCAACTAGACACGGGGAACTAAGGAAGGAATATTTAGAACAAATGTGAGTAATAATATTTTACAGCACATGTGTTGGAGCTGTGAAATATAATTTAGACCATAAATAAAGTTTCTGCTTGGAAGTATTAAAAATGTTCGGGAAGGAGGGAACAGTTTCAAGGCAGGTTTCCCAGGGCCGAATGGATGAACTACATGTGTTTCTCTGCCCTTACCTTTCTATGTTAGATTTTTATCCAAACTACTACTGTATCAGTAGAATCAATCCATTGGTCAGATATTCAAACATGTGCACAAGCAATTTGATTGCTCCAGCAAATTTTAAAATCTTGTTATGGCTGCAAAATGTCTTCTCAGACATTCTAGGGCCATCACCAAAATTTGCAATAATTATCATTTCTGGTGATGTCCCTGAATAGTTGCTTACAGGCAGGGTTCTAAGGTAGACTGAGATAGACCCTGCGTCATTTTTTGCCTTTATATTTCTATGAATACTCCAAGCAGCCAGTTTTCCCCACAAAAAATTGCTTTAATAGTTTCTATAGCAATCAAATTATATGCATAAAGACAGTATTGCACAGAAGCTCAAAGGGAGAAAAAAGTTAGATGCTCAGTACTAGAAAGTGGGGACCTCCAGCGCAACATCGCATGGTGGTCAGATGTCACTTCTGAACGAGTTATTTGAAAAAGGCCATACATTAAAGCAATATTGTGCTGACTGCTCCATGCAATGCTATCTATCAGACCACACAGAACAATCTTGGGGTCAAGCACAGAAATTTGGGATCTATTTGGACATAGATTCTGCTGTATGTAAGCAGCTGCTCGTGTAGCCCATCAACCATCAGTACTGTTCTCCAATGAAACCCACTGTGTGGTGTACATAAGCACACTGTTTTTTCTTAACAGTCAAACTAACAGACTGCAGCACACATGACCATGACAGTGAAAGGAAAAAATGCCAGTGTAAACTGCAAAACTAAATATATTGGAACAGAAAGTTAAAATAGCAGCTAAAAGCCCTGGTGACTCATGCCTTGCATAGCTACTGATCAAACAGAACAGTTAATATTAAACACAGCACACAGACTCGTGGAGTCAATTCTATGTAACCTGTCTGCAATGCTTAGTATGAGAGGCTCAAAACATAGTGCTAGAAGCCAAAAGGAAAGCAATAGGAAGAATTGTACTTTAAGAAAAACCCATATTGACAGAAGTCAAGGAATTAGTAGTATAAATGGTATGGAACCATCATGGGTGTGGGAACATGGGGAAAAGGGGTGTGAGAACATGGGGAAAAGTGCGGGGGGGGGGCTATAGAAGATACCAATGGAAAGGAGAAATTATTTAACCAGGAAAGACACACTAAGCCAGAGTTTATTTCCAGGGACGACCATGGGTACTTCCCTTCTGAGCTTGCATCCATTAAAGGGGCATTCTGAATGCTCATGGGCAAATTGGGGGGGGGGGGCTACTACCACCCCTCGTTCATAGGTTTCGGCACCTATGAGTACCATTAAAATGACATACAGAAATAAGTGAAAATCAATGATGTCACGCAAAAAGTGAAACCAAAAGTTGTTTGTGTGTCCTGTCAACTATCGGTGTTGTTCTCCAATAAAACAACGCTCTAGTGGTGTACATTACAATAAGAATGTTAGTTTTTCTTGCATGCCTGCTATTTTTTGTACTGCTGCCATGATCTGCAATATTATATAAACAAATATTTTTAATATCTGACCCATCCCTTAGAATCAAGGCTAGACAACTGACTAGAGAAAAAAAAATGTGGTCATCCCATAGAGCTGGTGGGGAATGACATCAACAGATTGATCATCTTTATTTCCTATTTTTGTAGTTTTTTTTATTAAATACACTTTATTAAATTTTCAGATATTAGAACACTAAAACGAACACCAAAAAATACAGCAAGAAAGGTACACAACTCTAAGAGCCAAAAGAATCTAAGTAAACCCACTCAACCCCTCCCTAAAACCTCCCTCCCATCCTCCCAGAGCACAGCTAACCCAATAGGAGAAGATGGGAAGATCTGAAAGGGAGCCCCAAAACAACAAGGAAGAAAACAAAGAAAAATTGGTATATAGAAATAAAAGAAAGAAAAGTGGATGTTGGTACAAAACAGGACTTCTCCTCTTTACAACTATACTGTGACCAATAACAGGGCAATAACTTTAGCACAATCCCATTTTTATTAACAACATCACCAATGACACCACCTCTTGTTCATCCCTCCTTTATGCAGATGATCTCGTCCTGTACTTTAACTCCAAAAACATATCGGAGATTAACCTCAATTTCTCCTCTGCCTTTTCAAATATCCAATCATGGCTCGCCGAGCATAAGCTTGTACTAAATGTGGGCAAAACTCAAGCTATGCTCTTTGGTTCTGCCTCTAATCTTAAGACTAGCCAGAACCTGCTCAAGATATCCTGCTCGGATGGCTCACTATTAGGGACTGTGAGCTCTTTCAAATATCTCAGTGTTCTACTGGATGAGTCCCTTGACCGACATACATCCAAGCCACCTATAAATCTGTCAATACAAAAATTGGGATTGCATATAAAATGAGTTACATCCTTACTCCTTCTGCTAGACTGGCCATTGCCCATGGCATTTTGCTCCCAACATTCACCTACAGTGCTGCCACATATGTAGATGCATCAACGACTACTCTTCATAAATGGGACACTACTTATAATATTTGCCATTATGCCTCTGCATCCCCATGGCACAAACACCACTGCCAGCTCTATGCTGATCTTAACTGACCTGCCCCATCCAACCATAGACTCCTCGCCCTTGGATCCCTGACTGATGGCATCATCAGATCAAAAACCCCTTTATCTCTTGCCTCCCTGCTGCTCCCTCAATCCTTCTCCTATGGCCTTTGTTCTGTTGACCAATCTCTCCTATTCTTACCTAGATGTAAAACTTCCAAGGGTGCCTGTGCTTTCTCGCACTCTGCCCCGAAGTACTGGAACTCCCTTCTCCTTGCTATCCATCTCACGGCAAGTCATTTGATCTTTAAAAAGGAACTTTGGACTTTCTTATCCAAACTAGCCACTTGCTCATGCTTTATTCCACCTTAGCTTACTCTTTTCACTTACTTGTGCCTACTTGTCTTGGTCTAGCATTTAACTGTTAGTTGCTTTTAAACTGTAAGTTTTCTTTATATTGCTTGTTGCTACTTTATCCAGTTCCCTACTTTGCTGTTGAACTGTCTACTACGGACCAGTTGGTTCTGCCATGCTCTTATTGTAAGATTTTTGTGATTTTTTTCCTTAGTGATGAACTATGAACTCTCCTGCCTCATGCCTATTTTGTGTCAGCAGTTACCTTGTATACTTCGTACCATCAGTTCTCTGCTGTTGTCTTATTATTGTATTGCTTTTGCCATTTTTTATTTGTTCCTCATACCACTGTATTTTATTCTTGTTTCTACATCACTACTTTGTAACCTCCCGGGTCATGCCTGAAGAGAGTCATTTCTACGGTTAGAGCACCTACCCGGTTAACAAAAAACAAATAAATAAAGTGATTCCCTTCTGTTGTGAAAATGCTCTACCTGATGCTATAAAGAGGCTATCCTGCTTTTTTGCCAATAATGCCTGGAGAACCTCCTGGTGCCATTCCCTGTATGAGGGAATGGCATCATCTAACCAATGCCATAATATTATAAGCTTGACCGTAATAGAGATCAGAGCCATATGAGCCTTAACCATTTATTTTCTTTAGGCCTTACTGACCCTACATTCAACAAGGCATGGGTTATATTCATTAGAAAACTGGGGAAAGGGGTAGAGACCAACCAAACAGACATCCAGCAAAAAGTAGTTTTCTAAATCTAAAAAGGGGTCCAAGGAACCTTTAATAGTATTCCAAAAGGGAATCACTTTAGCACAATTCCAAAGCAAATGCTTAAGGTGACCTTCAGTGATACCACTCTAGTACAAACTGGAGAGGTAAGTTCACCCATTTTGTACAATCGCAAGGGGGTATGATATAAATAATGCAAGACCCAGAATTGAATCGATTGATAATGGTCCTGTTTTATGTACTTATACAAATGCCGCCACATGGTCTGCCACATCTTTGGATCTGTAGAAAGATCTAGGGCCTGTTGCCAGTAATAACAGATGTGGGACATATGGGATCAATGGTTTGAAAAATCCCCCAAAGCTTGGACACCGAGTGGGGCTGTGCTACAAGAGACAAAAGGGGTTGAATATCCAAATGTTCCTCCGGTGACCACAGGCCTGAGCCAAAATAAGAGGAGATAGTCCACTTCAGCTGAAGATATTTAAAATCATATGATTGGGATAAGGAAAAAATGTTCCAAAAGGACAGTGAATGGGAGAAGCTTGCTCTCTTCCAAAAGAGAATCAAATGAAACAGCATGGAGCTGCGGGCAAATGGAATTAGGATGATGGGCGATCTGAGTATTTGGATTACCCAATATAGGCTGAGTAAAGTCCTTTGTCCAATCCTGGCCCAAACAGATCCATAATTGCTGGAGGGCTTTCAAGGACAAAAAAAAAAGCAATGTTGTCTTAAATGGTGGAGGCAGGTGGGATGGCTTCAAGTAGAGTAGATTGCTGAACTGTAAGCCCACCTGTTGACAAAGCCCCTTTTCAATGGCCAACCCAAGCAGGACATAGGTGGCCTCCATTTGAGCAGATTAAAGACAGCCCTACTGAAAAAACATATTACCGTGGAGGGCACTATAGTATAGAAAATAATCTGGAAGGCACAAACCTTCCCACTTCTTCGGAATCATCAATTTGAAATATGCATGTCGGGCAGCTCCCCCCTCCCCAAAAAAAATTACTAATCAAATGCTGCAGGCAAGAGAACCAAGACTTGGGGAGGTAAATACATAACATAACATACCAAGGGGGTACAATATACAAGGCAATAGATTCATTTTTACCACACTGGCTTTCCCTCAGAGAGAAAAAGGAGAGTTGTCCAACGCTGCAGATCTAACTTAATCATTTGCAGGAGAGATGTGAAAATCTCTTTAATTAAGGTTGAAGGAAACTGGGTTAGATGCATGCCTAGATAGGTCAATACTCTAGGTTCACATGCTAAACCCAAGTCCAAAATTTCCTGTTTATTGACATAAGCATTGAGTGGCATAACCTTGGTCATCTCTAGGTTTAGCTTATATCCAGAGATGGCAGAAAATGTGCATTAGACAAATCCTGCCTATTTTCAGGCACGACCTGGGGCAGGGGGATATAGACGAATACCAACTGACCTTAAACCAGATTAAGCTGTTGGTGGCATTATAGTGAATGAGGGAAATTTGGCCAGGACACCGGGGAAATTCCCCTACTCTTTTCGATAAGTGCCATGGGATCTTTAACATCCACCTGAACTACCACCAATCCAGGCAGATGGGACCTCGGTTTAACGTCTCATCCAAAAGACGGCACCTCAGAAGTGCAGCACTCCTCTCATGCTGCACTACAGTGTCAGTACTGGGATATTAACCCAAGTGCCAGATGTGGGAACTGAACCCACAGCCCTTTGATCTCCCGGCCTCAGAGGCAAGTGTGCTACCTACTGAGCCACTGACACTGCTAATATGATCGAGGTGGAGGGGTCCTCGATGTGCAAAAGGAGGTCATCTGCATAAGCAGATAATGCATATCGGTCCCCCCAACTGAGATCCCTTTTATCACTGAATTATTCTGGAGATAATATATTCAAGGCTCTAAATATAAACTGAACAGGAAAGGGGAAAGAGGGCATTCATGCCATGTCCCACGCTGCAATGAAAAAGGGGCTGACAAAACCCTATTACACCATATTTAAGCCAGTGGGGTTACAGTACAACACTGTGACCCAAATATGAAACTCAGAAGGGAAACCACATTTTTTCAAAACAATGAACAGATAAGGCCAGCAGACCCAATCAAAAGCTTTTTCTGCATCCAAAAGGAATTTTGCTCTCCCTGGATGCGGACATCAAATAATGAAGCTTACAAAGATGGTCACTAGACAGGTGACCTGCCATAAAACCTATCTGCATCAGGCCACTCAGACCATCCCAGACTGAGTGCAGCCAATTGATGAGTACTTTGGCTAAAATTTTAACGTCCGAATTAGGCAAAGAAATCGGACGGTAACTATTCAGTGATAAATCAACTTTCCCCGGTTTTCTAATGAATGTAACCCATGCCTTGTTGAATGTAGGGTCAGTAAGGCCCAAAGAAAATAAATGGTTAAATAGATAGGTTAAAAAGGGGGCAAGATCGACTGCGCAAACCCTATAAAAATTATTGGTGAAACAGTCAGGACCAGGAGCTTTGTCTAGGGGAAGCTGCTGGATCGCTTGACAGACTATTTGCACCGTAATGGGGCTCTTTAAAAGCTCCTGCTGTTGCAGAGTCAGCATAGGGAGGGAAAGACAATCAAGATATGAATTTGATTTGATCTGAAGAAGCAATATTAGAGGAGTCGCTCTGCTATAAGGAACTATAATAATTCCGAAAAACTTCTGCGATGGTGCGTGAGTGAGTAAATACGGTGCGCTCCCAGGACTATACTGAATTCAGGGAATAGCCTTCGAGGACTCAAGCTGTCTGAGATGGAAGGCTAACAATTTCCAAGCTCTTTCTCCAGACTCCAGATAACGAATCTTGGTGCGTAATAAGGCCAGCTCTGCTTTCTCCACAAGGAGGTCAGCACATTGTGCCCTAAGGGGGCTGAGTTGGAACCAACCAGAGGCTGGTGTGGCAGGGGAGAGAGAGAGAGAGAGAGAGACGGTGCTCCAACTGTCGAGTATCCTGAAACAGTTGATCCAGCATTGCACTGCAAGCTTTGTATTGCTTAGAGGCCAACGTGATACACTCCCTGTGTACTGTACATTTAGCAGCCCCCCAGAGAATGTTTGGAGCCAACACAGAGGATTTATTAGTCAGGAAAAAGGCCTTAATATAATTTTGAATAACCTGCAACGTGGTGGGGTCATGAAGAAGCTGGGAATTCAGGTGCCACACCTTGTCCCATTCCTCCAGCCCATGAACAGAGTACATACTGACCGAAGCGTGGGCAGAGATAACCATAGATTGAATTTCATAGGAGGATAGGCCAGGAAGCAATTCCTAGCTAATAACAAAATATACAATCTGGGAAAATGAAAAATGAGGGGAAGAATAAGAAGTATACTGCCTGTCCACAGGGTGGATAACACGCCAGGAATCTGTCAGACCAAGAAAGTCCAGCAGCACCCATGGATGCTGCTGCCTGAGGAATAGTCCCTTACAGGGAGAACTGGACCGCTCAAAATCCGTTTGGTATATGAGGTTCCAGTCTCCCCCAAGAATTACAGGTAAGGGGGTAAATGGGGCCAACTGGGCAGCCAGGTCCACAGAAAAACTCAGGGAATCTACATTAGGGCCATAAACTGAACCAAGCAAGACATCAGTTAACCCCAACTGACCATGCAGAAGAATATACCACCCCTCAGGACCGCAAAGTTCCTGACACAGCTGAAAAGTGAGCCGACGAGCTATCAATATGGCCATTTCACCTTTCTTATTACTATTGCCCGTACCATATACCTGGCCCACCCTTTCTTTCCTAAAAAGTGGACATCTTCACGCCGTACATGAGTCTCTTGCAGCAAGGCAATCCCCACTCGAAACTTCTTAAAATGATGCAGGACCATATGATGCTTCCACGTTTCCTGAGCTCCATTAATATTCCATGTTACAAAATTAAATAAACTTCCCATTACTAAACAGATAGATAGAATAAAGGAGCTGAACCTGCAACATGTGGTAAAAGTCAAACCAGATACAATAGCCATGCTCCAGGACCCACACCCCTCCTTCCCAACTGACATAGAGGTTTAATCTCTCCAACCCTCAGAGAAATATCCCATGACACAGAAAAAACAATAACCCAAGAAAAACCATCTGAGCTAAACCCCAACATGCCAACCCTATATAAAACCCAATCATCCCCGGTTCCAACGACCGCCACCCCAAGAAACTATGGCCCATGATGCAATCATAAGCTGCCCTCATAAGACCCCCCTGACTCTCCAACTGTACCTGCACAGAGAGAGAAAAAAAAGGGGAAGCGTATATAAAAACCCCAAGTTTATAGGTAGCCAACACATTTCTAATACAATAATGCACATAAGGAACCTGACACTACGTAGAAAACAAAACAGAAATCTAACAAAGACAAGGAAGTAAAAAGGCATTTTTGTAGGTTCATAAGACACATGGGGCAAAATTAGAGGTTTTATTGACATACATTAACAGTGTAAATAACTAAACTGCAATATAGCTGGTCTTCCCAACAAGCACATTAGAAAGACAGGACTGAAAATCCAAGAACTTCAAACCCATTTACTGCATCATTTCTGTCTGGAAAAACACAAATTCTATATATATACAGTATAATTAAAAAAAGCATCTTACCATTCCAAGCTTGAATCCTTGCCTCACTAGAAACTGAATGTTTGAAGGTTAGTTGAATAAAAAAGGAATACTAATATAAATATCATTGTGTCAGAGACTTGAGATATTAGGAATGACAATGCGTTATTAGTGCAGCAAGGAACGTCTCAAGAGAGAGCAAGAAACAGGATTTCAAAAACCACAGTCAAAAATCAATAGTAATGCACAAGAATTCATAAAAAAAGAAATACGTCAGTCTTGTTTCTAAAAGACATCTTTTTAAGCTACAAATTCAACTCAAAAGACCAGAAGGAATGACATAGAAAAAATAACTAGTCAAAGTTTTCTTTCATTAGAAAGTCTTATTTTAAATTTCAGCATAAGCAAATTGAATTTAATCCTGAACTATTGCTTTCAGTGCTCCCCCACACACATAGTATATATACCCTTCACTGCCCCCAAACTCCACAACGTTCTTGTACAGGTCCTTATTATGGTATTCTAGGGGTCATGTAGTGCCACTTTGCTGCTGTAAGCTTCCCGACAACAGTTCCCTGTCACTACTACATAGAACTACCACAGTAGTGTCTGGTACAGTTGGACAGACATTCCTCCCCCTCTCCCCAGCACCCAAACGCACATCATCACCGCAGATGGCAAAGCCCTCTAAGAAACAGCCCAACTATCAGTTATTTTAAGATACACAAACTTGCAACAGCACCCTAATTTAAGAGCTGTAACAAATGATGTTACATTTAAGCAGAGTCTGTCAAACCATCCGCAATTACAGTCCACCTGTATGTGCTTCAGTGCGGTTTAATGACAAGAACTGTATTGTGTTGTTATTGCTGGGATTTTGTTTTACATAGATTTCTGTATTGTATGTCTGGTATTGTGATATAGTTATTATTATCATGTTGTTTGTGTCTTATGGCTCAGGTAATCCCTGAAAACTGGATCAAGTAACCCAGTGGAACTTTGTGGATGAGCATTTTACTTTAAACTCCCCAACAGCACAGAAATCTGCCCCCTGAGACGGATGTTTCCCTGTATTGCTTGAATCTATTTATCTACAAGGGGTAAAAAACTACAAAAATTACAAAATAATCCTCTCTTTACGCTACTTAGCTCTATCTGCTACAGAAGGGGTTACTGGCATACTGGTGGTGCAGGATATAAGGAAGGGCAGTTCCATTTTTCTGGAACAATTTTAGGCATTTTTAAGGAGCATTTTACGTGTGTTTGTACTGGGAATGCATAACTGCACTGCAAGCCTTAAAAAGGCCTTCTCAGAAATGAAATCTATCTTTGTGAGAAGCACCAGAAGTGGGAAGCCACTCCACTTCTGGTTTTAGCCCTGTAAGTCTGACTGCCCTAGCGACTGGCTGCAAGTGCAGGCAGCCAGGGGAGGCGGGAATAATGCTAGAAAACGCTACAAGTGTATATAAGAATGTTTCTACTGCTAGGATAATCGATCTGATTCTAGATTCTTCCTGTAACATGGACCCAGCTGGAGACATTTTAAACCTTCTCTGTGAAGAAGGATCAATGGTGAATTGCACATGCTGTTTTAATGTAAGAAAAATCTTTGCATGCCAAAATGCAAACGTATATATGCAACAAGTGTCAAGCATAACACGAAATTCAGATAGAACGTGACAAAACAAAAACTAAGCTGAAAAATGCCCCAGAAATAAACAATATAGAAAGTTTTGTGAAGGCATTAGAAAATGAAACTGAACAGTGAATTAAAGACAGTCAAAACAGAAACAAGAAATGTAGCGGTGGGGGGGAATATAGTCCAGCAAACAGCATAGAGAGTAAAATGAAGTGAGGGAGTGAAGACAGGGGCACCTTAGAAGAAAATGACTGGTGTAATGGGAGGCACAGTAAATAGAAACGTAGAAACATAGAATTTGATGGCAGATAAGGACCACTTGGCCCACCTACTCTGCCCATCTTCCTAACTAACAGATAAGCTGCAGATCCTAGTTAACCAACAGCTTACTTCCTCCTACCCCCCACTAGGACTGCCTTATGTCTGTCCCATGCATTCTTGAATTCCCCCACTGTTCTTGACTCCACGACCTCCTCAGGGAGGCTGTTCCATGCATCCACAACCCTCTCCGTGAAAAAATACTTCCTCAAATTACCTCCGAGCCATCCCCCCTCTATCTTCAAATTGTGCCCCCTTGTTCTTGCACATCTCTTTTTCTGAAAGATGCTACCCTCTTGGACTTTGTTGATTCCCTTGAGGTACTTGAAAGTTTCTCTCATATCCCCTCTCTCCCTTCTTTCCTCAAGGGTATACATATTAAGCTCCTTTAGTCTTTCTTCATGTGTCTTCTGGTGCAGACCCTGCACCATTTCGGTTGCCCTCCTCTGGACAGCCTCCACTCTGTCTATGTCTTTGCGGAGATGGGGTCTCCAGAACTGCACACAGTACTCCAGACTGGTTCTCACCAACTCTCTGTACAGAGGGACCCTAGAAAGGGAAAAAAGAGCGATTTCTAGCACTAACCCTGAGCTCCCATCAGAAAATGGGTTCGGACCCCTCTGTCAGGAAGTCATTAATCTAGATGCAGACTAAGAAAAGTACTGTTATGTAAGAATTTACCGTAACAGTAGATCTTTGAGAGAATCTCTTTCATCAGACCACACCTATGGAACTATAGCCGTCGGGCACCAGGGCCACAAGGAAACTTTGTTGCTAGCAGTCTACTAGGGGCTGTCCACAATGACGTCATATGTCGACGCCCTCTCCATATAAACATGGGCGGCCCACTCCTCCCTCAGTTCCCCACTATAGATTATACTCAAAGGACCTCCTCTGAGGAAACCAAGAGAGAGCTAAAGGTTCTTGCTACCGGGCAAGGTAGAAAACAGCAGGTAGACTTTCCAGGAGAGAGAGAGAGGCAGAAGCAAAGAAGCTCTGAGTCCAAGGGGGATGGAGGGTGGGACAGCATGGCCTGATGAAAGAGATTCTCTCAAAGATCTACTGCTACAGTAGGTTCTCACGGAACTGTATTATCCTCTTCGAGGACACTGTATCTCTGTCATCAGGCCACACCTATAGAACGAGTCCCAAGCAGTACTGACAGAGAGACAGTCTGGGTGGCTGGAGGCTATAGGCTTAAGAAAGGAGGACTTGAAGCACAGCCAGGCCAAAGCCTGCCCTTCTTCTAGAGGCACTGTCCAGACTGTAGCATTTAGTGAAGGTGTGGACAGTACTCCAAGTTGCAGCAGCACACATTTGTGCAGCTGACACATTCCAGAAACAGGCAACAAGGTGGCCATAACACCTGAAAAGTCCAGCACTCCCAAACACCATGTAGTAGAAGCTTAAAAGTCAGTTAGCAAAATGAATCAGAGAATACTCCAATTTGCAGGCTTGTGCAGTTTATCAAATCTGTCACCAAATAGCGAAGTATACATACAGCTTCTATACCACGGACCATTCCATCTGTTATCCAGCTGCCCCGGCGCTTTGCCTGATTAAGACTTCATTGCGGCCCTTTCACATACCTGAAACAGGCAACAGAGGTGGCCAAGTTTCTTGCTGAATGGCCACTCACAACCCCAGGAAGTTCCTTACTGTACTTCCTGTAACAAAAAGTAATACAGCTGGCCAACCATTTGGACAGGCACGGTTTAGAAACTGGTACACCCTCTTTCCCAGGGGCAAAGGAAACAAAAAGCTGTGAGGACTTCTTGCAGTCCCTCGTATAGTGAACATAATATCTGAGTATTCTATGTACATCTAAAATATGGAGCAATGCTTCCCCTGGATTGGTATGCTCCGGAAGATAAACAGGCAGGTGGATGGTTTGGTTCAGAGTAAACTCAGAAACCACCTTTGGAAAAAAAACTTAGGGCTAGTACACAAAGACACCCTGTCTCTGTGGAAGATCAAATAAAGAGGCTCAGACATAAGGGGAAAGGGAAAGGGGAAATTGTTTAACCAGGAAAGGAACACTAAGTCAAAGCTTGTTTCCAAGTGCGACCTGGGAACACAAGGAAGTTAAGTGATTTGCTCAGGGTCACACAGTATGCAAGTGGGGGCTGTGGGATTCAAACCCAGGTTTCCAGCTCAGAGCCTTAAACCACTGCACTATACTGACTCCCACATAAGAGTCTGAAGCTCAGAGATCCTTTGAGTAGAAGTAACAACTAAAAGTAATGCTTTCCATGATAGAAAGCGTAGTGCGCACATCATGGCTGGCTCAAAAGGAGCCAAAGTAAGTCAAGTCCCAAGTTAGGACTGGATTGCAGATGTGAGGCTTTAAGTGAAGAATGCCTCTCAAGAATGTATGGGACACCTCCAGATCAGCCACCGTATGGCCATCAAAAGGCACATGGAAAGCTGAAATGGCAGCCAGGTGCACCTTAATGGAAGAGTACTGCAGTCCAGTATCTGAAAGAGACAGCAAGTATTCCAGAATCTGATTCACTGGACAAGTGAAGGGATCCAAGTGATGGAAAGCAGCCCACAGAGCAAAGTGCTTCCACTTTATGGAATAAGTGGCCCTGGTGGAGGGTTTTCTAGTAGCCACTAGGATATCAGACACCTTCTGAGACACCCCAAATCTAGCCATGGCTATGTCTTCAAGAGCCATGGATGAAGATGGAGGGACTGAAGGGCCAGTTGGATCAGGGTTCCCTGCTCCTGTGACAGCAAGCTTTTGCACAGGGGTGGAGCCACTGGAAGTTCCACCACCAACTGCTGCAGTAAGGGGAACCAGATCTGATGAGGCCAGAAGGGAGCAACAAGTATCAGAATCACTCCTTCCATCTGGTGCTTGATAAGCACCTTCTGAATTAGACGGAAGTGAGGAAAGGTGTAGCGGAACCTCCATTTTCAAGAGAGGGACAACGCATCTTACCAGAAAACTCCAGGCCCTGGAGCAAGCAAGCAGAAAAGTGTCCGTTTTGCATTCAGTGGGGACGCAAAAAGGTCCAATTCAGGACAACCTCACCTGTCGAACAGTTCTTCCACTATCGAGGTCAGCAGCTCCCACTTGTGCATTCTGGACTGCAACCTTAGACTGTCTGCCAGGATGTTTTGGTTGCCTGGAACATAGACTGCTGACATTTACAGACCATGTTCTGGAGCCCAGAACAAAACTTCAATGGGGGTCGGCGTTACCAGGGTGGCCTTTCGGTGATGATGGAGGAGGCTGGGTTCCCAGTGTCAACAGAATAGCCTGTGGTGTTGACGGGAAGGGGGGGGCTGCAGCCTGACATTGATGGGCCATTGCTGGCCAGAGTAACTCCAGTGGAGCCTGCTGCCAGCTGCCCCTGGGAAAGCAGGGGACCAAGTGGCAGGAGTGGCAGCATTGGTAGGGCATCAGAAGGCCCCATGTCAACAAGCCATCACAGACCATGGAAGGTCCAGTGACCTTGTGGAAGAGAGGGTGTGGGCAACAGGAGGAGTTGCCGCTGAAGCAGATGATGACACTGCAGCGTCCAGTCCCTGGAGCAGTGACAGAGAGTGAACGGGGGGGGGACTTATACCTCTACTCTTCTCCCTTTCCTGGTGTTTATGTTTCCCAGAGGGCTTGTCCCAGGCCTTGGAAGGATGGAATCCCATGGACAGTGCCAGCTACATGTCGGAGCTTGCTGCCTGAAGCTCCTCTCCATTCTGGCTACCTTCTGTTCCAAGAGGAAGGACTGCAGGTCTTTCTGGCAGCACTATGAGGTAGCCTGGTTGAAGCTGTGACAGAACTCGCCTTAACATCATGGGTCTCGCTGAGACAGTGAACACAGGTTTTGTGGTCATCGTGGTTGTAGATTTTTCCACTGCACTCGCAATAAAGGAAGAGTTTAACAGAGTCTGTCGGCATACACAATGACAGGAATCACTTTATTTTTTAAAGTAATAATGAACTAGGATGAGAAAAAAATAGCAAAGGAAATTGAAGATTTGGCAGTCGACTGAAGCAGCAGTGTTTCCATGGAGTTCGATGTGTAATGGTCGCCCATGGGAGGGGAACCGAGGAGAGCGCCGGGACACCCAGGTTTATATGCTGAAGCATGATGTTGTCATGGGCAGCCCCTGGAAGACAACTAGAAAAAAAGTTTCCATGTGGTCCTAGTGCCTGGTGGCTATAGTTCCATAGGTGTGGCCTAATAAAAGAGATATCCTCAAAGAAGAGCAATAACATCATCACAGAGCCGCAAGAGATCGCAGATGCTTTCACTAAATATTCCTATTCAGTCTTTACTGATAATGCACATCCAGATGGGGAGATTAATATAGACCACAGTGCCCTAATAACTATCAATGAAACAGATCAGATAAAATTAAGGGAATAAAACCTCACAGTGCACCAGGACCAAATGGTATATCTGAACAGATGTTAAAAATCAGGAAAGACAGCATTATTTGCCCATTAAGAACACTTTTCAAAACATCTATCCAAGAAGGAAAGGTACCTATAGATTGGAAAACTGCAAAGGTCAGTCCGATTCATAAAAAAGGAAGCAGACAATATGCAGGAAATTATAGGCCAATAAGTTTGTCATCTGTGCTAGGGAAAACGTTACAATCCATCATTAAGGGTATGCTAATAAATCACATACAAATGACATAATAGATTGGGAACAACATGATTTCACCTCGGGCTGTTCCTGAATCACAAATCGTTTATACTTCTATAATAAAGTAAATTAGGTCATGGACAACAGAAACTTAGTCAATATCATTTTCTTGGATTTTTGCATGGTTTTCGACATGGTACCACAGCATAAAATGACAGTGTAGTGATAGTCAAAAATGTGTATTTTTGGTGAGGTGTGAATGATTATAAATAGTTCTGGCATGTAACTATGGGGTCAGTAATTACATGGCTTAGGGGTATTTTCAGTCAATCAAATTACCTGAATTTTTCTACACGTTATATAAGAGCATTTAATACACACCCAAGTTGTGCGCTGCTACATATTAAACCCAGACAGAGGAACTCTATCTAGTTTCACACACCACGGATGTGGTGAATGCATAACTTCAAGGGATACACTCTAATTTTTATCATTTTTGGTTGAGCAATTTTTTTTCCAGGCAGAAACTACAACACCTTTGAGCTTCCCCGCCCCCACACACACACACAATGCAGTGTATTATAAAATAGTAGACAGTCACCAGAGTAATGCAATTTAAAATGATTTTACTGGAAACACCTTAAGCAGATCAAAGATTTGCAGTTTTCTGTATAACTGGAAAGTCAGGAACTGAGCTGGAAAATGGAAAAACCGCAAACGAGAATCCAGGGGGGGCAGCCGAAAATGCCAATTTTGAAAATTTTTGAGTTTCAAAGAACAAAATACACTGTTTTTAGTACAGTGTTGCCAATATTTGGATTTTTGCTTCAAAGGCCCCCCCCAAAATGTTTCTAAAATATAACAAACAAACTTGAAGCATATGAAACTATTAAGTGCCACGGTTCTCACATCGGGAATGGAAAATGACATTGGCCATTTGGCTGAGAGAATGGGGCTCAGGTAGACTGTCCAGGAGAGAGAGGCAGGAGCAAAGAAGTTCTGAGTCCAAGGGGGATGGAGGGTGGGACAGCATGGCCTGATGAAAGAGATTCTCTCAAAGATCTACTGCTACAGTATGTTCTCACATAACTGTACTATCCTCTTCGAGGATACTGTATCTCTATCATCAGGCCACACCTATGGAACGAGTCCCAAGCAGTACTGGCAGAGAGACAGTCTCTTGTAATAACCAGTTGGTTATTATGGAAAATAATAACAGGTTGATCCATACAGAACATTTCTCATCAGTTATTATACAGAGAATAATACACTGGGAGAAGTGTGTAACCAGAATTTTTTTTCACCCGAGGTATGTGATGCCTCTTAAACCTCAAGAGTGACGCTTGAGTGGTTTAAAAAAGGAATCATGCATTGAGGGTGTATGATGTTCTGGTTACACACATCCCACCCATGCATTTGTTTATAACTGCTGGTCCTTACGTGTGCTGGTTCCTGTGTGTGCTGGGTCATTCTTTAGATCATCCAGGGCCAAGACCACCCAACACCTCACCACCTCCTCCTCCAGCTATCTGAAACCAAAATGGTTCTTTATTGCTTTAAAATACACTTTACTAATACATTCTGGCACCCCCTCTGCATGCAGTGCTCATTTGGGAGTAATGTCATGACAACCCCAAAACAAGGACCAAAACTGCCGACAAAGTGTAGGTCTGCCATTTCAGCTATACATCTGCATTTGATTCAGAACCACTGCCTGCCCTGGGTGCAGCACATGGTACAGAAAACAAAGGCACGCCACAAACTGTATTCAAATCTGGGTTCTCACCAGACATAGTCCCCATCCTCTCAGTACCAACAGTGCTCATACAGTATGTACTACGAGTGCCTTTTTGCCATTCTGTCAAATTAAATAATTAGTTTGGTATCGCTAATACAGCAGCACTATTACGTCTTTTTTTTGTGTGGGTGCGTATCGTGAGA
Source organism: Neoceratodus forsteri (assembly GCA_016271365.2). Lineage (NCBI taxonomy): Eukaryota > Metazoa > Chordata > Ceratodontiformes > Ceratodontidae > Neoceratodus > Neoceratodus forsteri. Next base: position 1,509,668,058 of record CM028130.1, read on the forward strand.
TTGGGCCTCTTGGCTTAAAAACAGTGACTGTTGATAGCTAAGAGACAGTAACATACGCTTAGAGAACTCAGTGGTCGATTGGCAAGTCATGGTTACACACAGCCATATGCAACAGAAAATTATAGCACAGTTATCCATGTATTAAACGTGATGACCAGTAATAAAATACTTCTGCATGCATACATTAACTGTACTACCAGTATCTATCTCACTGCTTGGAAAAACATATTGAGCTATTGTGTGTGTGAAATGCACTGTATAAATGTAAATTATGCTCGATCATCATATGGTCATACACTTCTTTCCCACTTAGCGATTGCTATATGATTTAATTCCTGCTGCTTCTACACCAGGGTTATGTGAGTTGAGGGCAGTGGGTCCAAAGAAAAGGCAGTTAGGGACTTAGGGGGAAGAGTCGCACAGAAAAGCATTTTATCATTTTATTGGGAACCATTTCTTTAAATTTTGCCAGCCTTGTTTGTTGTTGCCTGATGGCCAGTACTGCAGTCTGAGCAGGTAGTGTGCCATCTTTGTGTGGGATGGGAAAAATATGAGCATTTTTTTCCTGAAACTATCTGCAAAAAGGACAGCCCTTATCATCTGTGTCTGGTCACTGGATGTGGGTGGAAAGACACATGACAGCATTGGATTAACCAAAAAAGCCTCACCATTTATTAATAACAAATGTGTGTAAATGTGCAAAAATAGTACCACTCAAAGTAGGCCGAGCATTACAACGGATCCTGCTCACAACGTGGCATTTTACACATGCATGCTTCATCAGAGATGATGTGTGAAATGTCAGATTGGTGATCAGTGCCATCCTTTTCTTAAATAATTTACAGTTCAACTTGCGCCACCTCCCAGAAAGCGGCCATTATTTCTGCTCCTGCATGTTTTTTTTTCTGAAATATAAAAAACAAATTTGTTCTTTCATTTGATCACTTATTGATGTGTTGTGGTTAAGGGACTGTGTCCCTTAGCGGGTGAAATTACAGCCTTCTGGGGGAGGGGTCTTTTTCCAGTTAGGCTTTTCTTTTTTTAAAGGGGGCAAAACAACCCCAAAAGCATTTTAGCTAGTTTGATTTTTTTTCTAATATTCTTTTCTTCATGACTACCAGAACTCCTCCTAACTGTAGGTTAGTGCAGTTGTTATGGAGTTCCTTCCCCCCACCACATACACCTGTAGGAACACAGTTAATAAAAGCATTAAAAACAGCAAACAACCCTCTGTAATCACCATGCACTATTTGTGCTGCAATCACAAGATCGCTTTCAAAAAACAACTCACAAATACAGTAGATAGGGTGGAGCGGTAACAATTAATGAGAATGTGTTACTCAAGATTACAAACAAATGAAGCTACTGTGGCTGCACCTACCCACTCTGACCAACAACAGGAGTTGAGTATCACAAACATTCAGCTATACTTAGCTTCATGACAGGCAATCGGCAAACCTGAGCTTTTCAAACCTAAAAGGCTTCCCCTGGAACATTTGGCACCTCCCTCTGGAACATCTGGCACCCCTCTCTGACCTCCATAGCTATCTGCACCTGCCACCCTCATTGAAACCTCAGCTACCCCGGTGAGGTATGGGTGAAGGGGATATACCCCCCAAGCATATATAGCATCAGGCACCTTGCAAGGTAGTGCGGGCTGGTCCAGATATACTGGGGTTCCTGGGAAGACAGCACCTGGTCTGCTTTCTGTTTTCTATACCTTGTTCCCATGGAAGATGCTGTCCCACTGAGGGGGACCAATGTGCATGAGTGAGTGCATGCGCGCATACGCCGCACGCACACACACACACACACACACACACACACACACACACACACACACACACACTGCATGACTCCCTGACCAGCCCCTTAGCTGCACTACCACCTGTGGTCACCCTGATGTCAGTACTGCAGCAAAGGTAGTGGCCTTCCCTCCCCAGAGTATATCCTCTGGGATGCTCAATGCTCTTCCCCCTTTGCTGGCTCCTGACAACCCAAGCTGGTTCAAAACCTAAGCTGTCAGTGTTGCGATTGGTAGACCTACTGCTGCACCGACAGACTGGCCCACATAAAGTGTATTATAAGTCTAGGCCTCTCTACAAACAGCTATCCACAACTTGTAAATTCAATTGTATATGTAAAATTGTAAATGCTAAATTGCTTATATTGCTATAATCTGCTTGTTTATTATGCTTCCCAATTCTTCTCACTCTATAGTCTACCTCTCACCATTATACTTTTGCTATATTTTCTTCCCCATTGTCCCCTACACCCCTAGGATGCATCTGGAAACAAGCTGCTATTCAGCTCAGTATGTCTTTCCTGGTAAAACTTTTGAAATCAATAAATAAATTCATGAGCTAAAGTAGCTCACTGATTGGCTGCCATGGCGGTTTGAAATCTCTCAGAAATGCCCGGCATGGCATTGACACTCAGCTGATCACATGCTGTACGTTGACAGCAGTGGCTGCAAAACAAGAACTGTTTTCTGCTATGCTGACGTAATCTATGGACATTGCTCAGACTCCCTGCTTCAACAGCTCGATGTACTCTACCATAGGTCTACACGATTCATCACTAATACCCACCGTCTCACACATCACTGTAATTTATATGCCTGCCTGGGCTGGACATCCCTGTCCACAAGACAGCTCATCCACTCACTCACATGGCTTTACAAAGCCCTCCTGCTAAAACTCCCCTCCTACATATCCGGCCCTTTTCAGCAATCTACCTGCCACTATCCGCTATGGAGTAGCCCACTCATTTTGCTGGATGTTCCACACTCCCGCTCCCACTTCAGACAACTGGATATATCCAATGCCCTTCCAGCTGCTTGGAATAAAGCACAAGCTACCCTCAAACTTCAAAATTTTGTATCACTAAATATTTTTAAAAACCTTGTCAACAGCAAAGTGTACGACTCCTGTACATGCCAATCTCAAAAATAACTATCATATACTTATCCTTCTAATTATGTCACTATCAAACCCTGTTCTCATTAGAGATGGCTACAGCATCAACTTACTAGGAAGAGGATAACTACACACCCCATACTCGTACCTTCTATTCTTCTGCCTATCCTTCTGTCCGTACCCTCTGTCACGTCACCTATCTTCATGTCTATCTCTTGACCAAACTCCTACCTGAACATACCTAACTCCCTTGCCTGCTCTGGTTGTAAAAGCTCTTTGTCCTGTAAATGGTTGATAATGTACTGTAGACTATAGACAGCAGCAAAGCTTTCTACTGCCAAACTGTTACTGAAGTCCCCAGTTTTGTATAAGGTGTAGATATTGCAAAAACATATAGTTACATCCTTCTCAAAACAGCCCTTTGAAAAAATGACCCTGAGAGTATAGGGGCTGTTTCATCTCAAAGGTGTTGGTATGTATGGATGGATGGCACAGAGAACTGATTTAACACCTATGATACCACCAGATAAAAAGGCATGGCCATCAGCGTAAGTATCTTCATGATCGCTTGATGGGGGGAGGAAACAGGAAAAGGAAAAAGGAAAAAGGTTCTGGTGAATCTTCTCTAAAATATCTTAGATCCCCGCCAACTACACCCCTGCTGTTATTAGGTTAACTCCTGCTAAACTGAGACTTCAGCCCCAAAAGAAAACCACTGTGGCTCAAGCCCTCCAACTCTGGCCTAAAGAAAAAGAAGCAAAGTTAAGCCTGTAGCACCTAACACACCAGCAACAAAAATGGTCGATAGTGACCAGAATGGAATAAGCCTGCTCATGGCAGTGGAAGAACGAGCCTCTCTAGTAATGGAAACAAGAGGGGACTAAATCCTTTCTCAGCTTCAGTTGCCACAAAATACCTCAACTGCCCACATTCTAGTACTTGACCCAAGTGTATCTTTAGTTTTGCAGACATATCATGGGGTGACATAAGGAGGGGAAAACAGGCAACATGTCATAATGTGTACACTGTAGGAATCTTCTGCTAGCTCACGTAAATGATCTGCTCCTTTAGCTTTATGGTACAGATCCTGTTTGGGAGCCAGAGAGTTGCAAGTTTCTGTACTTCCCATTCCGTAAAATGGAGACTGAAGTACTAGGGAGTACTCACAGGTGGCAGTAGAGGAGGAACACTCACAATAGTGATAGCTCAGGGTTCAGAAACCTGACCCTCGGCAAAGGGTAAACAAAGTAAATTCAAGTAAATTTACAATTTGAAGATAGATGGGGGACGGCTCAGAAGTAATGTGAGGAAGTATTTCTTCACAGAGAGGGTTGTAGATGCATGGAATGGCCTTCCTGAGGAGGTCGTAGAGTCAAGAACAGTGAGGGAATTCAAGAATGCATGGGACAGACACAAGGTAATTCTAGTGGGGGGGGTAGGAGGAAGTAGGCTGTTGGTTAACTAGGATCTGCAGCTTATCCGTTAGGTAGAAAAATGGGCAGACTAGGTGGGCCAAGCGGTCCTTATCTGCCATCAAATTCTATGTTTCTATGTTAACAAATCTGTGTCCCTTTGAGCGGGAGGGTGTGAGATGGAGAATGTAATAAATGAAGAGAAATAATTAGACCAAAAGTATAGTGAAGACTCCTAGTAGTGCAGTTAAGGAGCCTGCTATTTTAGCTCAGTGGTAGAGTCCTTGACTAGGAGTCAGAGGACTGCAAGCTCAAAGAATGCGTTTCCTGTGAGCAGACTGCAGTATTAAAAAGTGTTCAAAAGGCAGAAGCAACGGTGCAGTCCTCACAAGATGCCACAAAAGACCAATAGGCATGTGAGGAATGCTAAAATGTTGAGAGACCAAAATGCAGGAACATAAACCTGCCCACATTTAAGAAACAATACTCTCCCAATTTTGTGGAAAATGAGGTGAGAAAAACTCCAAGCAAGAACTTGGATGGAATAGTTTAATAATAGTAAGGTATGGGGTAAATCTGCCTATGCTCTCCCAGAGCTGCCCCTGCTATATGATTCTTCATTGAAAAAAAGGTGATGAGAGACATGGGTAGAGTCTCTGGAGCAAATAGGCAGTATTTCCAAAACTTTTGGACACCTACCACCTGTTGCATCCTTTTTTTGATGCACAGGACTTGCTGATAACACACAGGCCACTGTAAAGGGACACTCATCAGATCACGTCTTCATGGTCTAGTGTGTGTCACTGTTGGGGCAGCTCACATGCGTCTTGGGGTCACTTGCATCTAAACGTAGCCACAAAGCATGTCAATCTACCAGAAATCTACAGCAGTTGGAAAACTGGGCACAAATGCATAAGCTGGACTCTGTAACACGGCAGCATCTAAACCTTCAGGTGTTGCATCTGCAATGAAAAATCCTGCCCATTGTAACTGCACAAAAAATGCATGGTCTTTATTAGCACTAGTGAGAGGCGAGGGGGGGGCTTCTTCTGAAGAACTACATGAGCCTGTGGAATGCAGCGGAGGAGCCCAGTGTTCATCCTGATCTTGCCTGTAAGCAAGAAGACACAACAGGTGTTGATTAGGCTGGGATAACAGCATGCCTAGGTGGCATAGTGAGGCACAAGGCTACTAGAGAAGGGCCTGATATCCCTAAGTGCATTTATCCTAGCCCAAGCAACCCCTGGAAAGCCTTATTGTTCTTATAAAACGGGATTTAGTGCAAAGTTAAAAAAATCTTTTAAAATGGCTCTTTATGTAGAGAACAGATCCTCCACTGGTGGGCCATCACTAAGGATGCTGGTGTGGGTAGTGATGCTAAGCAAGTTTTGTACATCTCTGCTTCCATTCTTGTATTGTTGGTAGCCTAATACTTCATGTTATAAATAAAATGCTTTATTCATTTTTGTATTTTTTTCTTGGTGTTCTGTAACTGGGCTTGTGTTCAAAGTTTTGGTTGGTATCCACTACGTGCCAGTGTGTTGATGATAGGGAGCGAGCGGAGTGAATTAGCATGGGAAGGGGGAGAAGACTGTGAAAGTGGATGCTGAGTGGGAGACTGTGAAAAAATGTGTGTCAGTTACAAAGTGGAAGAAACAAGCAAGGGTGGATGCTCACCGGGTGACCAGGGAAAACGTGTGCGAGTTACAGAGTGAGGGACTGGGTGAAAGGGAGCGGGCAGCGGAATGAGTGAGCAGGAAGGTGAGACAGCAAGCAGACAGCAAGGGAAAAATTGCTGCCAACTGAGGAATAAATATTCTGTGAAGTTGGCACGGGGACATCATGGATAAAGAGGGACTCAGTACTTCTTTTTCAGTGTTGGTTATTGATGGAAAGGTAAGTCAGCCAATCAGATACTGGATATTCCTTACCCATTTTATATATTTTCCAGTGCAGTTTGCTTTGTGTTGGCTGCAACATTAGTTATAAGTGTTTTTTTTTTTTTAACCTTTTTGAGTTTGAATCAAATCACAATAAATTCAGGTACAGTGCCATACATAAACAATCAGTATGGCAGTACATTATACGCAGATGCACATTAGTGTTCCATCACTAGCAAAGAAATACCATACATGTTGTACCCTTCTTAAAATCCCTAACATTGGCAACATCTGCCATCAAGGAAGCAGATCTTAAAATCCTGGTTGTTAAAAATTAAAGACTTACCTGTACCCAAGTACCCGGATCCTCGGGTCGCAGGGTTTGTATAATATACCTCATAATTTAGCAACTTTGTATAGATGTTTAAGCTCCTGCCACAGTAACATTATTTGGGCACGCGCAACAAAATGTAATATTAAACACCAACCACCCCAACTAAACTGGGTATTTTTATAACATGCTCCAGACTCCAATGTGCATAGAAATTGAACTTCAAAAGCTTGTCTGCTAGAAATAAAATCAAATGTTCAAACAGCACACAAATCAGTACATGCAAGTTCCGGCTTCAGTTCAGAGACTTGTTATGCTACCACGGCAACAGAATCACTTACTACCCCCTCAGACTACTACACAATTATAGCAAAAACTCATCTGCCATTTTAACCCCAGAATAACAGTACAACAAAAAAGTATTGACTTAATTTAATTCACCCCAGCACATTTTTAAGGCTGCAAATGCAAAGTCCAGAAAGTCCGATAAATAGACTCAACGTCCAGATTGGGATATTGGGGGAGTGGGGAATATCGCTTCAGCAAGCTAACCCCAGTTCTAACAAAAAGCAGCGCTAACCCTCACCTCATGACTGCAATGACTGGGTCTCTTCAGAGCCTTCTTCCTATTCTGCTCCTGAATGTGCCACTTCAGACAATTTCTCCTGGTCTGGCTCAAATATTTGCACCGATTTCCCCACGTCATGTGGGTTGCTTAACATGCAAATCCTGGAACCCAAAGACACTTGCAGCTTAACTAGATACAGCAGTGCAGAGGGGAGTTTCACAGCTTTTACGTGTCATTTTCTTCCCTCAAATTCTTTGTGACTGTCTAGTGGCACAGGATAAGTCCAGATAAAAATTAATGACTGCCTCCTCAGTGCATGGCTCTTGTGCTTAACTGGCAGAGTAGGGCACATACTCCCAAGCACTGGACCACACAAAAGTAATGAGCACAGTCTGGGAAACAGTTACTGACAGCAGCTTGCTTAGGGCTGATCCAGTGCACCCAGTGAATGTAGCCTGCGGACAAAGGGTCTTGTCAGTTCAGAAGACAGGGCAACCAGTCCTCAAAGAACCCATCTGGTCCTGACACTCAAACCTTTCAGGTAGACCAGTTAGTCATATGTTCCAATGTTGTAGTCTGTTCTCCATCATTTCTAGATGGAGATGATATATGTGGAACACTAATAATACCTGCTCAACCTGCCCTGCTTCCCTGTCTGCCTTCTCTGTCAGCCTGTCATAGATTGTCAAACTTACTTTCTAAACTTCGGACTGAGCTGCACTGCACTTTCAGCAAGTTCTTGTCCTCCTGTGGCTCCATCACCAGCAGTACTTCCATTGGGGGAGGTGGAGGCTGTTCCATCACTGATGCTCTTGTGGGCCAGCAGGCCCCAATTTTGGTTTAATCAGTAGACTCTGCATGGCTATGCTTAGCTTGTGCCATCTCAAAATATTTAGCGGATGATCCCAGAAAACTTACTGCAGTCACTGGGATGGAAAGTTTGTGAAAATAATGCTGTCAAGACTTAGTTTAAAAAGAATGAGGACTCCTGCAGCAGGAACTTTGCATAACCACTTCCTTCGGAGCCGATGGCTGACACCCCCCCCCCCAGCATTAGTTCTAAGTCTAACTGGAACACAACTGTTTTTCTATGTGGCCAACTGCAATGGTTCCAAGTCTAATGAGTGCACATTTTCTTTCTTGTGTGGCCCTCCCAGTGCTAGTTCTAGGACAAACCTGGTCATAATTGTTTCTTTGTAGTCTGCCTTTTGAGGACATAGCCAACAACAGATTGAGGGTGATCTAGAACATAGTTATGTTACATTTGGACAGCGGCACTTGTTTAAGGTCCAGCTTGAGCACATACGACCATGTTTTTATTTGTGGCCTACTCTGTGTGACACGCACTGAAGCAGTACCCTTAGTCATAGCTAGGAAATGTGAAGGCAACCCTAATCCCTACCCCCCCGCCCCGTTCATCCCGGCCCAGTATGGGCACAATTGCTGGGGTGGTTGTTAACCTGCTTTGTATGGTCTGCTGCAGAAATACGAATCACAACATAAAAGTGGAGCAGTTTGTTTTACTGTATGCCTACTTCTCCCTTGGTTCCAGGTGCAGTAAAGAACATTACAGTTACAGTTCTTGGAACCACTGTCTGCCTGCCTTGTAGGGGTTGCAGAAAGAAAAAACATAACTGGTTATGACTGGGAAAAGAGGCTCCCTTTCTTCTGGTCCAGTAATAGATATCATTTGTGGTACCATTGGTTGCCTGCTCTGTGTGGACTGCCGAACTGCAGTTTGGGTAACTTGCTACTGTACATGGCTCTTCCTTACTTCTATCATGTAAAACAAACCACCAAACACAGATTACAGGTTTTAATGACTTATAGAGGTCCAGCCACCAGCAGACATCACAGTTGCATCAGCAGACCTCAAATACACAATGTTCTATAAAAATCTGTGCCATTGAAGGATTTATTATGAAGGGTGTTCATGTAAAAAACAGGACTGCTGTATCTCAGACGCCATCTACTCCTGAGAATTGTTTCCTATCCAAGGTGATAATATGCTGCTTGTAGCATAATCATTTCTACTGTACAGCAGCAGATTAAGACCAGCTGGTTATAACAGCACTTGCACACCATATACAGCTTTTTGTGTAGTCGAGGCAGCATACATTTTCTCCTCACACTCAAGATTGTGGTGTTTTTTTTTCATTGATTTTATTTACTTATTTACAATTTTTGACCATGAAAGGCATGTTAAGCTGTAATAGCTTGTTTCTGGGTGCATCCCGGGGGTGGAATATATGGACTTGTTTCACTGATGTGGGAATGTTGGCCGTGACACTAGGGAAACTCCCTTGCTCTTCATCGATAAGTGCCATGGGATCTTTTACTTCCACCTGGACAGTGACCAGAGATAGGCAGAAGGGTTCGCGGGTTAATGTTTCCTCCAAGGGATGGCACCTCAACTGTGCCGCATCCCCCCCCCCCATACTGCACTACAGTGTCAGTTATGGGTATTACCCCAAGTACCTGGTGTGGGGCTAGAACCCATGACCATATGATCTTCAAACCCCAGAGGAAAAGGTGCTACCTACTAAGCTAGCTCCCTCTTCCCAAAATCCACAACCCACCTGCTACCTCACACACCACAATTGAGTATTTCTTTGTTAAAAAAAAACTTATCTGGTTGATCTTGCAAGTTTTCTTTCTTTCTGAACTGAAACTAAAATGAAAGCCACACCATGCGACTCTTCTGGTTTCTCTACCTGTGAAAAGCCAACATGTGGTGCAGTTCCACTTTTCAATTTCAGTTCAGAATAAAAAAAATACAACCAGGTCAAACAGATAAGTTCTTTTTTTGTGTTAAACAGAACTTAATTTCTAGTTTGATGGTGTTAGATAATGGATGAGGGTTGGGGATTTTTGGAAGAGGAAAATAAAATAGGATTTTTAATGCTGGGAAGGGAAGTCTGTGTTGTTGTATCAGATGTAAGCAACCACCAATTATATGAAATAAAACATGAGATTTTGTGTGAAAATTGAATTTTATTTGCACTCAGTGTGTGATGTTTTATAAACCACTAAAGCATCTCTCTCTGGGTTTATGTAGCATGACGCACCTCAGGTGTGTAAAACATTTTCATTACACACACATCACTCCATGCATTATTCTATATTTATTATGGATGGCATGGATACACATTAGCTGGGGGGTTAAGTTCAGTAGAGATTTGAAGACATAATTTCTTCACAGAGAGGGTACAGGATAAGTAGAATAACTTGCTAAGAGAAGAGAAGAGGTCAAAGCAGAGATGGTGCAGGGATTCAAGACAGAGCGGGATAGGTATAAGGGTTCATACCTGTGTAAGCATGGGAGACAGAAGAGGGTAAAGCTGCTAATATGACTGTGATGCTAATAGGGGCCTAAGCCTGCCCAGTGATGGGCTTGAGCAGTAGCAGGTAGGACCAGAGCAGACTGATGGACCCTGCCTTTAATTGTTTCTATGTTTCTATTAAGCAAGGTGTTTATCTCATCATGGTTACTGATGAAGGAAATCTCTACAACCCAAGATAGGCGATAATGGGCTTCATTTAAGAGATGTCCACGTATAAATAGCTTTCATGCTATACTGAGACATTAGCCTGTAGTTTTGTCTTTTTCTTGTACTGTGTTATGTCTGAAGATACCTCATGTTTTCTAAATGCAGTACAGGGAGCTTGTTTCAATTTTGTTCAACGGTTTTTTAATTGAACTATATATATTTCAATTAGCATCTAGTACCCAAAGAAGCAGAACTACTGAGCTGCTAATGGCTCAGAAAAAGATCTTTTTAACTACAGGCAAGGACACTTACAGAATTATCTGCGTGCAGTTGCCACCTTACCCACCAGAGATCATAGAACAAGAAGCAGAAATAGATTATCTTATAGATGCACAGCATACTTCCAGAGCATTGTATAACTCAAAAATTATAATTAAAATGTCTGAGTTCCTGTATTTATAGTAACATTTAAACTCCTGTGCTTTCTTGAAGCCAGAGTCATTTACTTGAGAACAGCACGCTTAATGGTGAACAGATCTTCGAAAATATACCACTGGGATATGGCACAGCCACATGTAACTCAATATATGTCAACAGCTGTAAAAATATTGGTGGGAGGAAGGGAAGAAAGAACCATGAGCACAGATCAAGTGCCCTGTCTCGCCCATATAACTGTTTTCAGATTTCTTCCCTTCCCTCCTTACAAAAATTGGGCAATTTTAGTGTAAGCTGCCATAAAAGCAGAGATTTCTTTGAGGTCGGATGATCAAAAAGGTTATAAATGAAAATGATCTCAATGTTGGAGGCCTAGTGAGTGACCAAGGCAGACTCTGTAGCAGAAGGGTTTGTTCTAATCTTACCAACTGCACGCTTTCGTCAGAGCATGTTCCTAGGGAGCTCACAGATCCCCAGGGCGAAGCTACAGTAAATTCTGGCTAATCCCCTCTGCATACAAATGAGCCCCGTCAAGGCAAGCTGCAGGACAAGAAAGCATGTGTACAGCACTGCTCCTTTCATTTTGTGCCTTAGCTAAATAAACAAAATGTTACATCAACTGAATCTGATTTTAAAGAACCCAAATCCCCCCCTCTCATTAGTACCCTAATGCCGTGTTAAGTCCCGTAACACAGGACTTAAAGGAGTCCCAACATAAAAAGCTGAAGTTGTACACTTTTGTGTTAGCTGAAATAGAATAAACAAAATGTGAAAGAAACAATGTGTAACCAATGCTAAAATGTAACAAAATTAAAAAAAAGTTTAGATAGCTGTTCATGTTTATGCAATTATACAATATATGTTTTCCAATTAAATACAGAATATGTAAGCAATAATGCATAACACTGTGTGGACTGTGTAAGCAATAATACCCAGCAGGGTGGGTGATATTGCCCAATACCACTCACCCTGGAGGGTATTATTGCGCTTAGAAAATGGGCTACATGTTGCATTCTTCTGTATGAAATAAGAAGTGCCAAGAGAATAACAAATTATTTGTACAAATGATTGTCTTCTTGCCCTTGGGACGCTACTAGATTATATAATTAGAACTGGCCTTCCTACCTCTCTTGCAACCATGCTAGTGCCCCAAACCCCCGCCTATGGTCTCCGCTCCTCTGAGCTCTCTCTACTAAGTACTCCCAGATGTAAGACTCTGAAAGGTACCTCAGCTTTCTCATGCTTGGCCCCAAAGTACTGGAACTCCCTCCCACTTGGTGTTTGCTCTGCTCATAGTCATGCTGCCTTTAAAAATGTGCATTACACTCTCCTGGTCAAGCGCGCCCAATGCACCTGTTGTAACCCTCCACAGGCTGCTCTTATTTTCTGTCTCCTATCACTGAATGATCATCTCTTTCTGGAAATTGACTACTCTAATATGTAGCACTTATCATGGATGCTATGCAAAATTTCTAGTATCTGTGATTGTATGAACTATGTAATTTTTTTCCTACCTGTTTTCTAGCATCATATCATCACTGTTATTACCTGAAATGTCTTGTCAGATTCTCTCCTTCAAGTTGTGCTCATCTTCTGTACGAATGTCTGTAATTTGTTTGACTGTCTAAAATGTCTGTAATCTCCCGGGTCATGTTTGAAAATAGTGATATTATGGCTATGGCACCTTGCCTGGTTAACAAAAACTAAAGAAATACATTGCGAAAGTTGCTTGTTTTGCAAAATAGTCCCTCGACTGGTATATTTGCCAATAGAGGGCACTGCAGCTTTTGTAACTGCTTCCCTGGTAAGACATTCCACCTACCCAACACAGAGACACATAGACTGTCTCACACAGTTGTTTCCTTTGAGAAACGGTACTGTTTCCCGCCCCCCCAAGAAAGCTTGTGGTCCTTTGTTTTTTTTTTTTTTTTTTGTTCCATTTGCCAACATCCCTCCAATACTCCTCCCCCATGCTCTGTATGGGATTTCAACTTGCTGAAACTGAATCAGGATGGGGCAGGGCAACAGTGCATGCAGTCAGGGAACGGAGCACAGAAGAGGTACCCTTTTAAAAAAAATTTTGAAGATGGTTTGTTTTATTATGGTTTGTCAGCAGGGGAAAGAGGGAGGTAAACACAGGACTGTTGCAACTACGGTGGTGCAAAAGCACAGTTGAGAAGGAGCGTAACAGCCCAGGGTAACAGCATGGTTGAGAAGAAGTGTACCAGGATTTATCTGGCAGGGGATCTGCATGCTGTGACAATTTACAGAGGATGAGAAGGGTCTGGGTTTTTTTTTTCTTTCTTTTTTTTAACTGCTGGGGAGAATGGGGGCATAGTACAGTTCAGAAGGACTGTACCAAAGAAGTGGTATGCTCACTTGTTCACTCAGTAAGCAAGTGGAAGAAAAAATGACTTTATGAAATAAAAAAAAAGTTGTTTTTATTTTCTTTGCATACTGCTGTAAGTTTTTTATATTACTGAGTGTAGTGTCTGGTCTAAGGACTGAGTGGGGTGGGGCCTCTCGCTTGCTGTCTTGCTAAGCAAGCAGATAAAAATGGCAGCTACTGACTTTTGAATTTCAAACTGGCACAAGGATACCAGTTTACCATTGGGGCATGGGAGTCTGTAACTTTTTATTTCCGGGGCATCTTCTGAAAGTTAATGTACCCTTCTGGAATGCGTACCAACCAGTCAGAACTCGGGTAATAAAAAGCCCATTTTCTAAACTGGAATAAACTATGGTAATGGGTATTGGAGCCATATGGTAAAACAGGGAGGCTTCAAGCACCAATAACTGTGGTTTATTTCAGCACAATCCACAACCCCGTATGTGTATTATTGCAATTATAATGTGGGAGTTGGGTATATTATACAAAACTGTAAAAAAAAGGGACAGAGATACAGAACAGAATTGTTTTTATTTGATGATTCCACTTAAAGTGGAGGAAAGTAGTGCTTCCAGATATATTCGGAATGGCCCTCAACACACCACCCAGCTACCAAAAATCTTCCCCGTCATCTGTATATAGGTTTTAAAGAGATAGTTGTGAATTTCTTGCCTTCAGTTACTGCGATTAAGGCATGTACCACTGTGCACCAGAACTGAAGACTTGTTCAAAATCACTTTTCAGTTAGTGGTGAAGACAGGTTAGAAAGATGTGTGTGTGGCTATAATTATGGTAGCCATGCTGAGTTATGGAATGACAAAAGCAGTATGAGGTGCAGGGTTTTATATGGTTCTTTGGGTTGGCTGCCGAAAGAAGCACCAAACTGTGGTTTGTGCTACATTAAACAATGTTTCTCCACCAGTCAGATTACAGGATTCTCAGAACCAATTTTATAAATGTCCTCAATCTACAATACTCAAGAAAGATAGATTCCTCATATTGGGTAACATCAGAACTATATGAACAACATTTTGCTATGTGCAGTTTCAAAATGAATATACATAGTTTCAGCATCTTCAAGCATGCTGTATCTACGGTTTCAATGTTACCTCAAATCTGACTTGCATTTCCTGAAACCAAGACAGGGAGCTCCTGACTGTGCTCTGCCATCTTTGATTGCCTACTAGGAGAAATCGAAGATTGAAATTTTTCCTTTTTATTTTAATTTTTTTTTTTTTGGTTTTGTTTGAGTATGCCGACCAAGTCTGTTACTACCAATCTGGAACAGCTCTGCTGAAAGTTCAACTGACTCCCTTTTTACAAATACCCAGCGTGATTCTGCTTAAAACCACTGCTAGCCATCACAGCTTTGTTATTGAAATGTCAATTGGCATTCCTTTTCTTTTTAAGAAGATCCTAGCAAGACCCACATTTTAAACATAAACAAGACTTGCTCACTAATCAAGCTGGTTGGAGAAGCTCAACAAAAAATTATAAAAAAAGAATTTGAACTATTTTATTTTCCATCACTAATTTTTTATTGGTATGTCTATCAGATGCAATATTTTTGTATGTTTTTAAATCATTTTACACTTTTATATGTCCACAGCATAAGAAACTGCCTAGTTAATTAAGCCTTATTTTAGCTCTTTCCTGTAGCCATGCCTATTCCAAAAATATTTGTTTTAATTAATCATTATTTTACCCTATATAATCCTCTCCACATGGGGTTTCTTCCCAAAAAGTATGAAAAGATGAAAAAAATTATGTGTGGGTAGAAACAGAATTTATAATGTATAGCAAGTGGAATAATGCATTTATTTCCACTCGTAAGAGCAGGACCTCTATAAGACATTTGAGAATTCTCTTGCTGTGAGTTATGGTTCTTCTTTTTCATAGGGATAGGCTTAAGGTCCCACTGCCACCTACTGCACATTATCTATGCAGTATATCTCACTAGGTCTACAGTATATGTACATGTATACATATACAGTATTTACATAGATACACACATATATATATATATATACACAATAAACATGTACACACATATAATATACATACTACACACATGCAATTTCATAGGGGCGCAGTAGTGCCTCTATAGTTGGGGTTGAGTAGGCTGTTTAATGTTAAATGCCAATATCTGCACTTTAATAACTTTGGCATTATTTGACAAAATAGCATAAAATTTAGAATGTGCGGTCAGGTTAGCAGAGCCTCATGACACAAAAGTTTTGTGAAGGCATCTTGTTTGCATTTTGAGATATGGAGTGCCAAAAAATGGGGGACTTTTTTTTTTTTGTTTCCCTGTACTTAACATTGCATATTTTTTTTTGCTTTCATGTACAGCCTAGATGGTGTGGAACTGTTTCATGAAATTTTCAGGGTTGAATTGGCCAGTGCCAAGGGTGTGCCTTTTGAAAGTTTTGCGAAAAAATATTATACAGTTCCAGCGTTATAAGGATTTTTTTGGATAACCAATAAATGTGAATGGCAACAACAACAAAAAAATGATAGTGAGTGCTTATTTTTATGATTTATTTGTTGTGAGAAAATAAAACGTCTTGGTGGCTGCCACCATGTTTTTTTTTTTTAACATAAAAACACTGAAAATGCATAAAGATTATGTATGTGCAAAAAACAAACACTTGAACCTAGGTAAATTAGATCATTTAGTTAGATTCTGGTGTTTGTTTTTTTAAAAATTGACCTGGAAATAATGTTTCTCAGCATCTGAGAATCCTGGGTACCCAGCATAGTGACAGAAGCTGTTCACCCATGTTTTCAGTATGAGAACAGTGGGATTTTCCTGAATTCTGAAGCTGCAGCTGGAATCTTGCTGCCAGCTTCAGCTGAAGCAGTAAGACAGTGATCCCCTGCTCAGCCTTTGTCTGTCTCCCTCTTTCTCTGTCTGTCTGTCTATCTATCTAAACACCTAGCAGACCAGGGTGCCCACCACCAGTACCACTTCTTTCTCCCCCCCTTCCCTCCAAGTCACCTGATCCCTCCTTCCCATGTTCACTTTACAATTTTCATAAGCTGACCAGGGTGCCCACCCCTGGTACTGCTTCTCTTCATCCCTCTCCCCTTCTGGTCACCTGCCCCACTTCCATTATATGCATAGTGGCCCAGTGGTGACCACCCCAGTGCCGCCGAACTCTAGGCCAATACTGAGGGTGTCCAGTCCTCAGTGTCAGAATGTCCCCTGCAATAAAGTAAACCATCCCTCACTGTTCCTTTTTTTAACCTGGAAAAAAAGAAAATCTTCCCTCACCAATCTGACCCCCCCACCACTCTCCCCCACCTCCCACTCAGCACCCACCACACCACACACACCCTCATTCACCTGAACATGTCCCATGATGTGTTTCTGGGCACCTGAAAATCCTGGGAACCTAGCATAGTGAGAGGAGCTGTTCAACATTGTTCTCAATATGAGAACAGTGCAACTTTCTTGAATTCTGACGCCGCAGCTGGAGTCGGTCTACTGGCTCCAGTTGCTCTCTCTGTCTCCGTTGGTATCCATCACTCTCTCTCTCTCTCTCTCTCTCACTCTGTCCATCTATCTAACTACCTAGCGGACCAGGGTGCCCACCTCCAGTATCATTTCCTCCTCCCTCCTCCCCTCCAGGTTACCCACTGCTCCCTTTCCCATGTTTAATTTATAAATTTTATAAGTGGACCAGGGCACCTACCACCGGTACTGCTTCACTTCACCTCCCTCCCTTCCCCTTACCTCCCCTCCAGGTCACCTGCACCCTTCCCTTTATATGCCCAGCAGCACCGGAGTGTCCACCTCCAGTGTTATCAAACACTAGCCTGACACTGGGGTTCCCAATCCCCTGTGTCAGAATGTCCCCTACAATAAAGAAAACTGTCCCTATTTTTTTAAATGTAAAAAGGAAAACAGTTTAACGTCAATCTTACCCCCCAACACACGCACCGCACCCTGACCTCCAACTCAGCACCCACCATCCCACACACCCTCACTCACTTGAACATGTCCCACTGTGTAGATCTACTTTCTGACTGAGGACATGTCTTGCTGCTGGAACCAGTGACTCCGATATGTAAAAATAAGGCAAGTACAGCTTAACGAATTTCAAAGGGATTTGAACTTTTCTTCATAACTGTCATTTTTGATTTCTTTTTTTTTTTTTTTTTTTACACCACATTTTCGAGAGGGCCTTGCTGGGACTCCACCTCATGACCAAGAGTGGTGGAATTATGCAAATCTGGCCCAAAAGGCAATTTTGTGGTCGCTTTGCAAAATCACCTTTCGAGCAGGATTTGAACATTTTTATTGTCCTTGTTCATGAGGCAGGGTCACAAGAAGGCAACGCTGAAAATGTGAGTTCAAAATATTAAAAAACAACACAGTTATGAGCATACGCTGAAATTTTTCTGCACTCACTGATAACTTTGGTAGTTTTAAATATTTTGATCCCAAATTTTTTTACATAGCCAATGTTTCACACCGCCTCATGAACATGACAGCTGTTGCTTTTAAAATTCTGACCAAAATGTATTTTTGCACTTATGGCATGGAATGTTTTGTTGGGGATTCAAAAATGTTCACCTACTGGGTTCATGAGGTGAGGTAACAAGAAGGTTATGCTGAAAATATGGTATACAACTATGGTAAAATGACCAAGTCACTGTCACCAACTGCAATGCTACAGCAGCCACAAGCAGCGGGGAAGATCTACTCACAGAACACAACTGGTAACCGCAGATTGAGACTGTGCTATTTTAATACCTGAAGCCACTACTGTAGCCTGTGCTGTGTCAACTACTAACAGCAAGCCTGAGACTGTTGCTGTATATTGCAGCCTGTGACTGTTAATTTCACCTGTGTGTGCTGTGATCTTCCAGCGTGGGTCCCTGTGCTGACTCTGACATGGGGGGCTTGGCGGCGAGCTGGTATGTGAGTCAGCAAGGAGGGGTGGGGCAAAGTGCCTTTAATACTCACACTGCTCCACTGTGCGAATGGAGGGAGTGCGAGTGGCCCGAGCACCACTCAGTCACAAGTTTTATAGTTTTAACTTGGGTTGAATCAAATGTTTCTTTTTAAAGAGTTATAAACTAGAAGCTGGTACAATCAAGGGTCAAGAGTATTCCAGTACGTTAATTACATTTACTGCATAGTGTCTAGGGCTTTAATTTATTGGTTTAACATATTCTGTAGTAATAAAGTAGTACAGAACTTTTTAAGGGCATATAATCGATTATTTAAGGAAGCTAAATTCCTACTGCCTTGACGGTCCCCACTGACTCACAGATAAACATGCACATTTTTTAAAAGTGCCTGTTTAATTGGGTTTTGTACCGTTAATGTGTCTGTATAAATTCATATCTTTTGAACATAAACAGGTGGAGTGCAGCACAACAGCTGACCCATGTTATAATATGAATAGAGTAAATTGGCCTATATAATCGCAGGTCATATCTTATGGGTTATAATGGGAACTAATTAAGATAACGAGTATACACATGAGGATTTTTTATAAAAGCTCAAATTTTGACATCCCATGCAAAAACTGTAAATAGATTATTGAGAAACATCTTAGTACGGATTGGTTTTACAAAAGGGTCTCATTTCAGATTTATTCTCGTTACCTCATTGTTACTAATGTGTGATGATATTCACTCAAACCCAAGACCTTATCAGATGGAAGCCTGAAGTATGGATACCTTAAAGGGAAAGTAATGTACTATCGTACATTTTAACATGCGTCATTTGGTTAACACATTGGATGCCCTTAGAGAATAGGTATTAGAAAATCAACCAGATATAACTGTCTTAACAGAGACATGGCTAAATGCAATGGTATCATCTGCCTATATTGGACTAGATGGGTATCAAACTCACAGACAAGACAGTAACAAAAGAGTGGGAGGTATAGTGATTTATGACAAACAACCACTAGATATTAATAGTTTACCATCTGGTGTTGAATTACAAGGAATATAAGCCTTACCAGTGGAGTTGAGACTCCCCTTTTCCCAGCCTATATTCCTTAAGGGAATTTACAAACCACCTAAGATTAAAGTATCTAAATTTGAAATCTTGCATCATTATCTAAAAAATTATAAACACATGAAATATTGTTAATAGGTGATTTTAATGTAAACTGGGAAACCATTACCACAGAACATGAGTTGTTTGATCTTGCTACAAGTTTAGGACTAAGTCAATTAATTGAGGGATCTACTAGAATAAATACCAATGACAGTACAGCATCTTCTACTTTGGATTTGATTTTCGATAATTATAAGATTAATGGAGTATTGAAGGACACTTTTAGTGACCACCAAGGGGTGGTATGCATGAGATCTAAAGAAAAAAGTGTCCAACTAGGAAATTGGGGATATAAAAGGATGTTTAAACATTTTGATTACGTACATTTCATGCAAGATTTAGAAAAGGTGGACTGGGAAAGGGTAGACCTGATTCCTACAGTAAACAAAGCCTGGCTCTATTTCAAAAAGGAATTTGTGAGCATATGTAATTTACATGCACCCATGAGAAAAGTCTATCAAACTGTTAAAAATGCTTTATGGTACAAAGGGGAGCTACACAAATTGAGAAAACAAAGAAATAAACACTGGCAGAAGGCAAAGAAAACTGTGACCCAGGTAGATTGGGATAAGTATAGGGCATTTAGGAACAAATATTTAAAGGAAGTGAGACCAGCAAAAATGGGCTATTACATGTTTATACTTGAGGAAACTCATTTTTCTCATCCTAGAAAGTTCTGGAACTTGATCCATGAACTTCAGGAACCAGGAAGTAGCAGTTATCTGAAAACTTTTAATGTTAAAGGTAAAGATATGGAGCAGGGACCCAAAGTTGCTAATTGTTTCAATGAATTATTTGTGACAATGGGTGCGATACCTGAGGACACAAATATTAATGCACAAACTGTACAGGAATATGATCATATGCAAAGCAGGATTAAGAAGCAGATGTTTAGTTTTGTTGAAATTAAAACAAAGGATGTAATGTCAGAATTGCTAAAACTCAATGATAGAAAGACAATTGGCCTTGAAGAAATACAGTACGTAGTAAATTTCTGAGGTATGCAGCACCTGTGATTGCCCATTCACTAACACTGATTTTTAAGTTATCATTGAGTACAACAGAATTACCAGAGGAGTGGAAAACTGCAAAAGTAGTTCCCCATTTTTAAATCAGGGTCAAATAAAGAAATTACCAACTATAGACCAATATCTCTAATCCCAGTGCTGGCGAAAATCTGTGAAAGAATGGTTGCAAAACAAATAAAGCAACATTTGAGTACTTATAATATTTTAAATAGTAATCAATCAGGATTTAGGTAAAATATAGTACCCAGACATCACTATTAAAAGTAACTGGGGATATTCAAATGGCTATGGATAATGGGTTGCAGACAGGGGTGATATCAATTGACTTGTCAAAGGTATTCAACACTTTAAATCACAATATATTAATACAAAAATTAACAACAGTTATTTAAAGGGAAAAAAACAAAAAGTTTGTTTAAATACATATTACTCAGAATTTAGGGAAATATAACAGGGAGTACCCCGGGGTCAATACTGGGGCCGCTTCTTTTTAATCTGTACACAAATTACTTGGAATTCAATCAACAGGGCTTAATATACTATCAGTATGCAGATGACACTATTTTATATTCATCAGGGGCTGAGAAACACCGCATTCAATACTGCTTGCAAAATGCTTTCAATGAAGTACAGAACTATTTTGCTAAAAACAGATTAGTTTTGAATAGTGGCAAAAACTAAGGTCATGTTGTTCTGTCAGAGAAGCAAAGATTTACATATTACTAAAATACTGGACATAGTAATAAAGGATGGAACTAAACTCCAGCAGGTGGAAGAATATAAATATTTAGGACTATGGATGGACATTTACTGTAAATGGACAAACATATAGACAAAATGGTTAAAAGGTTGGGTCAACAACTGGGTACACTTTACAAATTAAAACATGAACTCACTAGGTAGACTAGGCTACTTGTTGTTAATAGCATGTTGTTACCCATAATAGACTATGCAGATGTGGTGTATCGAGGGGCATCAAGCACAGAGTTGAAAAAACGCTGAAATAATACATAACAGGATGGCTAGATATGTGTTGGATGCACATAGACATACTCATCATTGCAAATGACAGAGAGTTGAATTGGCTACACTTAGACCTTAGAAGAAATTTGCACATATCTAAAATAAGGTATAATACTCTTAATAATAATTTGCCAGATTACATTATTAAGGATTTAACAATTAAACAACCAAATCAGGGATTAAGGTCATCACATTTTGTAGAGTCTGAAATACCAAAAAAGAGGACCAGAACTGGATGCTCTGCTATTTCATATTTAGGTCCAAAAGTACGGAAAAGTTTACCTAATCAATTAAGACCATAAGGGAATAAAGTAAGATGGTATGAAATTAAGAAATGGTATTTGACCCAAGCTGAAAAATTAAGAGAATGCTGCTCTCCAATAGATGTTGGCTGAACCTTACCCTGGGGTATATTTAATTCTGGATAAACGTGGTTATTGTTTACATTTTTGTACTCCACTTGTATTTGTATTTATTTTAATCTGTTTTTAGTATATTTGTCCTTTTTTCCCCTTTGATTGTAACCAGGATAAATTTTACTTATGGTGTCCCTTGTAAATGAGTTTTACTCAATGGGAATTTTTACCATGTTCATTCTTTATGATGAATAAAATCATTACTACTAAGTTATGAGCGAACGTTGCAATATTTCAACGTTCACTCATAACATCGGTAATTTTCAATATTTTAACTCCAAACTTTCAACATAGTCATTTTTTTCACACCACCTCATAAACGTGACAAGTGCCACTTTTTAAATCCTGTCCAGCATGTGTTTTGGCACTTCTGCTGTGAAACGATGCTTTGGTCAATACAGTATAAATACCACATCGTGTTCATAAGGAGAGTCATAAAACAATTATCTTGAAAATTTTGGTTCAAAATTAAAACAAGTTATTATGATTATTAAGAAATACTGTGTATAATGCCAGTCTTGACCCCAGTGGGTATGTTTTGGTATCCTGTGCCATTGAGTTGAGTTTGGGACCATGGTCAGCGATCCAGCTGGACGGAGTGAAGGTGTGAGGTTGGGGGATGGTGCTGTAATGTGACCCCACCTCCAGCCAGGGAATGAAAGCCGCATGGTTGCCCATACAGGCTCAGGTACCATATACTGAAGACAACTTTTCTCTTGAAATAGGGCCCTGCATGTCTGCATTCATGGGTGGCAGAGGACCCTGTGCATTGCCTGACAGATGGAATCTTTTCCCTGTACATCCACATCTGTGGCCAAATGGAAGCACAGGGAACTGAGGGAATAGAGCACCCTGTGTTTCTGCAGCATACCAGACAGTCCTGGCATCTGTTGCTGCATGCAAGTGCAGGTCCTGCAGGGGCCTTGCACCTCTATAGGAGGACGGAGTCTTCCCTTTCTTCCCTTGGGCCCTGTGCATCTGCTTGTGTTCCACTATCTCAGAAAGAAAGGAAATTCTTTGAAAAAACTGAATTAATGCACTAGTTAGGCTGCAGGTTAACAACATAAAAGTAGGGAAATATAGTGTTAGGGTTTCCAACTCTAACCCCCCATTCCTACCCCCAAGCAGCAAAAGGAAAATACATTAGGGTTTTTGGTCTCAAGAGTCTTGATGAATCAGTGGCAGGGTCTTCCTTGGGGTCATCAACCCTAAAGCCCACCACCCTGCATCGAGAAAGCTACAACAGGCTGTACTGGCAACATGTGGTAAGACATACTTTCCTACTTTTGAAGAGAATATCACTATGAGGCACTGGTTTGGAGCTGTATCTTGTGCTTTGGACAGGCTACGGGCTGGGGGGAAGGCATCAGTATTAGGACTGCCTACCCAAAGGAAGACCCCACCACTGATTCACCAAGACTCTGAAGACCCAAAACACTAATGTTTTTTCCTTTTGCTTCTTCAGAATTGGGGGGGGGGGTAGTTAGGGTCCCTAACACTACATTTCCCTACTTTTGTGGCGATAACCTGAACCCTAACTGATGCTCTCTATCTATCTATCTATCTATCTATCAGGGATGCAGTAGTGCCCCTATAGTTAGGGTTGAGTAGGGTGTTTAATAGTAAACCCCAATTTTTGCACCTTAATAACTTTGGTGTCGTTTCACTAAATAGCACAAAATCTGCCTTGTGCGGTTAGGTTGTCAGAGTCTCAAGACTTGAAAGTTTCTCTTGATGGCATCTTGGTTTGTTTCCAAGATAGAGAGTGGCAAAACAAAAAAAACCCTATATTTAACTATGCATATGGGCCTGTACCAAGGGATGCCTTTGAAAGGTTTCCTGAAAAAAAATTATGGGGTTTCAGAGTTAAGGATTTTTGAGTTAACTGACAAATGTGAATGATAAAAAAAAAAATATCGCAAGTGCCTATTTTCATGATTTACTTGTCGTGTCAGAAAAAAATACTGATTGTGCGGGAAAAAATACCGATTGGGATGGCTGCCATTTTCTTTCTTTCTTTTTTTTTTTTCAATTCACAAACATTTGAAAATACATAAAAATGATATATTTCTGAAAAACAAACACCTAAACAGGACCTAATAAACAGGTATAGCCACTTTTTCACACCACGTCATTAACGTGGTAGGACATCACATCTGTCATTTTTCCAAATCCTGGCCAGAATGTTTTCACACCTGTGGCTTGGAATAACATTTTGGTGGTGCAGAATGAAGCTTTAGCAGGGATTTAAAATTTTTCACCTACCGGGTTCATGAGGTGGAGTAATAAGAAGGATATGCTGAAAATTTGGTGCACAAATACAGTACAATGCCTAAGTTATGAGTGAACATTGCAGTATTTCAGTGTTCACTCTCAACTTTGTTAATTTCAATATTTTGACTCCAAACTTTCAATACAGATGTTATTCCACACCACCTCATAAACATGAAAGGTGTCATTTTTTAAATCCTGGATAAGACATGTTTTCACATTTCTGGTGCGGAATGACGTTTTCACCAATATACTATAAATGCTACATGTCTTATTTATAAGGGAAGTCATAAAATGACTATCTTAAAAATGTGGGTCAAAAATAAAAAAAAATACATACAATTGTTAAGAAGCTTGGTGTGTAATGCCAGTCTTGACTCCAGTGGATATGCTGTGTAATCGCCTGACAGTGAGCTGAGTTTGGAGTCAAGCTCAGTAAACTGACTTCATGGGGTGAGGGGTGACACTGTTATGCAACACCACAACCCAGTAAGGGAATGAAAGCTGCAGGGTTGTCCACATGGGTCAAGAGTACCATACAGTGAAGACAACTGTCCTCTTGGCATATGGCCCTGTACCTCTTCACCAGTAGGTGACAGAGGGCCCTGGCATTGAGCTGACAGATGGATTCTTTGCCCTATGCATCTGTACCTGCAGCCACAAGTAAGTGTGGAGACTAGAGGGCCCTGTGCTTCCACAGCATCAGACAGCCCCCTGAATTCCTGACACCCACTGCTGTACAGATGTGCAGGGAATGCACGTGCCCTGCACTTCTGTAGACAGATGCACTCTTCCCTTGGCACAGAACCCAAAGGGCCCTGCTCATCTGCATCTGTTCACGCAGGTAATGAAGAGAACTGCATGAATAAAGATACGATTCCACTGTCTCAAAAACGAAGGAAATCCTTTGCAAAAGACTCTGTAAATGCATCAGTTAGGGTTCAACTTAATGCGACAAAAGTAGGCAAATATGGCATTGGTGTTTCCAACCCTAACTCCCCACTGCCAGCAGCAGAAGGAAAAAACACACTGGGTGTCCAGAGTCTTGACGAATCAGCGGTAGGGTCTTTCTTTGGATTGTTAACCCTGATGCTCACCCTGCTACCTGAGCGAACAATGTCAGACGTGATCGCTTTTGTTCACACAGGGCCTTCATGGGCCCTGCATGAAGAAAGCCACAACAGATTGTGTTGGCAACATGTGCCGAGATATAGTTCTCTGTCTTTGAAGAGCATATCACTATGAGACACTGGCTTGCAGCTGGACTTTGTACTTCAGACAAGTGACTACGGGCTGGGGGGGTTGAGCATTAGGGTTGACAACCCCAAGAAAGACCCCACCACTGATTCGCAAAGACCCCAGAGATCCAAAAATACAGGTTACTCACCTGTAACAGTAGTTCTAGGAATGGTATATGTTGTTCATCCACACTTATTGGCAGGTTCCTTGCCGCTTTAAATCTTGCTGGAAGGTCTTCAAGCTGGCTCCTCCCACCCACCCGGGTGGTAAAACTCTCAGCTCCGCCCCATGACGCCAGATCTGGCCTGCTGGAAGCTCAGGTTGTGCGTCGAAGCCGGGGAGGTCGGGTGGGTCGTGTGGATGAACAACATATACCATTCCTAGAACTCCTGTTACAGGTGAGTAACCTGTATTTCTAGGGACATGATATGTTGTTCATCCACACTTATTGGCAGACTCTAGCAGTTCTCCAGGAGGAGGGAGGCATGCATACCCCTACTTAGGGAATAAAGACTGAGAACCGAGGCCCCAAAACCAGCATCCCGGCGTGACTCAAGGTCGATGTGGTAATGGGTAATAAAGGTGTGTGCTGACTTCCAGGTAGCAGCCCGCAGATTTCCTGATAGGGACATCCTGGAAGCAGCCACCGATGCAGCAGTATGACGGTAGAATGAGCTCTTATCCTCTGGGAGGCTCCATGCCCGACAACTTATAGCAGAGATCTATGCAGGAGGTGACCCACCTGCCCTGCTCGTCCGCTTAACTGCAGGTCTGCCAGAGTGTGGCTTCAGCGTGGAGTGACAAACAGCTGAACCTCCCAATTTCAGCCGTCGCTCCTTATAATAAGCGAGCGCCCTTCTAGGGTCCAGAAAGTATGGAGCCTTATTCTGCCTCCCGAGGTGTGATTGGGGTAGAAACAATCGCAGAGTCAATACCTGGTTAAGGTGAAACTCCCACACCACCTTCGAAGGGAATTTCTGAGGCGCAGGACAACCTTGTCCCTGTGGAAGACCAGGTAAGGAGACTCAATGCAGAGCTTGAGTTCTCCCATCCTTCTGGCTGACGTGATAGCCACCAAGAAGGCGATCTTCCATGACAGGTGAGAGAGTTCACACTGCGCATTGGTTCGAATGGCTTGCCCATGAGCTTTGCCAGTACCAGCAGTAAATCCCATGGAGGTGGAGGTTCTCGCACTGGAGGAAATGTGATCAAGGCCTTTGAAAAGCACCAGACCACCTTCTCCTGCGCTTACCAACTGCTCCCCTGCCCGCCTGTAAGCAGAGATGGCTGCCAGGTGCACCTTTAGGGTCGTCGACCTAAGCCCTTGACTAGAAAGGGACCATAAATAGTCCAAAATGCTTGCCAAAGAACAGGAGGAAGGGTCCAAGCCCTTGCCCTGACACCAAATGGAAAATCTCTTCCATTTGAAGGCATAGCATTTCCTGGTCGACTCCTTACGGGACGCCTCAACAACATTGAAGACCTCGTCGGAAAGACCCAAGGCCTGGAACTCTAGCCGCTCAGGAACCAGGCCGTCAGGTGCAGGGATTGAAGGTCCAGATGGAACACCTTCCCCTGATTGACTGAGAGCAGGTCCGGGCGAGCTGGAAGCTGCCTCGGGAGCCTGGAGCTGAGGCTGAGGAGATCTGGTACCAAACTGGCGGGCCAGTCTGGGGCTATCAGAATCACCCGCCTTGTCCCTCCTTGCCTTGAGAAGCACCTTGTGAATCAAGGGAAATGGGGGAAAGGCATAAAAGAGGCCCAGGGTCCACAGCCTCGAGAAGGCATCCCCTGCAGCGAGCCCTGCTGAGGGGGGCGGGCATGAAACAGCCTCAGCTTCGCTTCTCCCTGGAGGCAAACAGGTCCACCTGAGGTGTGCCCCAGTGGAGAACAGATCTTGTACTACCTCCGCAGGAGAGACCACTGTGAGATGCAGCCCCTATCCGGCTCAGGGCATCGGCCAGGGGTGTTGGAGGCTCCTGCCACATGAATGGCTAGGAGATCCGCCTCCAAGCTGCGCACGAGTGACCAAATGCGGAGAGCTTCCTTGCATAGAAGCATGGAGCGCGCCCGGCCCTGGCGGTTTAGGTAGTACATGGTCGTGGTATTGTCCGTCTGGACTCGGACCACTTGACCCCGGAGAAATGGAGCAAAGGCGATGAGTGCTAGGCGGACCGCTCGGAGCTCCAGCAGGTTGATGTGGCATCGGGACTCCCGTGGGGACCAGAGGCCTTGCGCTCGGTGTTCCCCCAGATGGGCACCCCAACCCATCAGAGAGGCATCGATCTATAGAGAGACCGTCGGCTCGGGGCAGACAAACGGGATACCCTCCTGCAGATGAGATGGAACGGTCCACCACCGTGAGCTGCTCCACATCTCCTGGGTCACCACCACTAGCTGGTCCAATGGATCGCAGCGCCATGACCACTGGCTGGCCAGTCCCCACTGAAGGGGGCGCATGTGCCAGCGTGCCCAACGGACCACGCTGGTACAGGCCGCCATGAGACCCAGGAGACGCAGGAAGTCCCGGGCAGGGCGCGATTGCCCAACCAGAAATGATTGGGCAAAGGAGGTAAGAACCTCGGCCCTGTCTGCCGGGAGCCGTGCTCTGGCTCGAAGAGAGTCTAGCTCTGCCCTGATAAACAGAATCACCTGCTTCAGCTCGAGTTCCGACTTGGCCTCATTGATGAGAAGGCCGACTTGAGAGCAAACCTGGAGGGCCAGATCTCTGGACCGCTCCACCTCCTGTCTGGAGGGGGCTGCTATCAGCCAATCATCCAGGTAAGGGTACACCCGGACCCCTTGGCGCTGCAGGAAAGCTGTCACCACTGCAATGCATTTGGTGAAGACCCTGGGAGCTGGAGACAGGCCGAAGGGCATGGCTCAGAACTCGAAGAGGGATCCCTCCACTCGAAAGCGAAGGAATCTCCGATGTAATGGATGGATAGGGACGTGAAAGAACACGTCCTGCAGGTCCAGAGAGCAGAACCACATGCCGTGTTCCAGAGATGGTATTATCTGAGCCAGAGTGACCATCCTGAAGGTTCGAGACCTAGGAACTTGTCCAGGTCGCCTAGGTCGAGAATGGGGCACCAGCCCCCGTCCGCTTCGGAACCAGGAAGTACCTGGACACAAACCCGGTCTGAGGGAGGGTCCGCTACTCTCCTGATCACCTCCTTTGGAGGAGGAGAGCGCGTCGCCCGACGAGCCGACAGTGAGGCTGTGGACCCCGAGGCCCCCGGGTGCGACGGCTCTGAAGGGCGGGTCTGCTCAAATTTAGAGGCAGGCCTTTCACACCACCTTCCAGTACCCACCTGTCCGTGGTAATAATGGACCAGGTGGAAAGGAAGTGTTAGAGCCGTCCCCCCACGGGAGGAACCTGGGGTGAGGTGACGGGGTTGGGGGCGACACCTCGCAGCCCGTCACTGGGCAGGCTTGGAGGAGGGACCGGCTGAGGAACCTCCTGGGCCTTTACCTCCCTGCTTCCTGTTGGAGGAAGCCGACGGCTTGGGTTTGGGATGCCAAGCCCGGGCCTGCTGGCCCTGACGTTGCTGAGCCGGGCACGCCCGGGGTGCAGAAGGACGAAAGGGCTTAGGCTGTGGCTTGCGGCCTTTGTCCTTCTGAGCGGAAGAGACCGAGTCCAAGGTAGCGTTGGACTTCTCGATCCTCTGCAGGTGACCTTCCACCCCAGGGCCGAAGAGGTCAGTCCCCAAAAAGGGAACATCCGCCAACTTGTGCTGGGTATCCGAAGTAAAGGTGGATATCCTCAGCCAAGCCCGATGACGCATGGCCACTGCGGCCACCACAGACCTGGCACATGAGTCCCCAATGTCTAAAGCAGTCTGGAGCTGCTGTTTGGCCACTGCCCTGCCCTGGTCCTGCACCTGCCTGACCACAGTCTGCAGATCCGCGGGAAGATGAGGGATGACCTCATCCAGGGAGCCCAAGAGGGCATGAGAAAAACGTGCCATGAGGACGGCCGAACTGGCCTGACAAAGGCCAAGAGAGGACGCAGCATTGACTTTTCGCCCGGCACAATCCAATTTCTTGGATTCCTTGTCAGGAGGTTTGTCCACATCCCTGGCATTCCTGGCACACCGGAAAACGCTGTCGGTAACCAACCCCTCAGCAGAGGGGTGTTCCGAAAAACCGGACAGGGAACCGGTAGGGACCGCATACTTCCTGGCCATCCTGGCCGAAGGCGCAGGGCAGGAAGCAGGGTGCTGCCAAAGCTCCAAGGCCGGACCCACTATGGCCTCGGCCATGGGAAAGGCCTCCGTAGGGGAATCTCCTCAGTCCAGAATCTCCATGAGGGGATACCTGGCCCGTTTAGAAACGGGTTCGAGCTTCATCCCGGTGGACTCTGAGATGAGCTGAAGCAATCCTAGGAAGGATGAAGGGCTATCGTCCACTGACTGTCCTCCTGAGGACTCCAAGTCCATTCGCTTGGAGAAAAGGGAGGAATCATCCTCGGACTCGGAAGAGTCCTCAAAGAGCTGCCTCGGGCCTGAGCCACCCTCCACCTGCCGAGGTCTATCGGAAGTGAGGGTGACAGACAGCCTATGGGGCAGTCCCTGAGCCGACCGAGAATTTTTGGTCGGAGCCCCAAATAATGGCTGTGGAGGCGGAGGTTCCACCAGAATCGGTGGGGCAGCTGGAATTGGCTGAACAACCGCCTGGGAACAGGCTCCCTCGCTACAACGAGTGGTTGCTCGGCCCGTGACAGCCACTTAATGGCCGGGAAGACGACGCATCGGGCTTATTCCCGTCAGAAGGAGCTGTTGCCACATGAGTTCTCATACCGGACGCAACTTGCGCTGAAGCCTCCTCGTCCGAGGAGGAGGAAGAGGAAGAGCGCGGTGCCGCTGCCGCAGTGCTGAGACCGCCATGACGGGCGGGATCGGCTGGACCGCAAGACGCCCGAGACCGAGACCCTCGCTAGGCTGAGGACGGTGCGGGAGGTGTCGAATCGCACTCTCGGTTCGGACGACATTCCACCAAGGCTACGGAACCGAGGCACAGACGAGCCGACGGATCCTCAACTCCACCGGGGAACCGGGAGAGGGATCTCAGCTTCTCCAGTCGACAACCCGTCCAACGGGTCAAGAAAAATCTCGACCGCGTCGACGGGAGTCTCGGGGACACCATGAAGCCAGTGGCCAAAGCCAAGGGGTCGACCAAAGTCGACTGTCGACAAGTAGGGAAGGGGGATCTTTCCCGCTCCCAAGAGCGTCGACGGTGAGACTTACTTTTGTCTCTCTTTTTGGACCGAGAAAAAGGTCCTGAAGAAGTTGGACCCTCACCTTTCGTCGAGAGGGTCAGACAAAGCTCATTAAAAGAAGCCGACTACGAGGCACCGAGAGAGAGCGGGACAAATGCCGTGGCCGAGGTAGAAGCGGCCCGTGCTGCCTCCTCTTCAAGGGCGATCATCTGCTCGAGCTGATCCGCCGAGCCCGCCACCGGACACCGCCGACCGGGCCTCTTTAGACTTAACCAGAGGAAATCTTTTCTCGGGACGCCCCAGCTGTAAACGGGCAGCACGGTCTTCGAGGACGTAGGCGAAAAGAAGAGCACAGGCTCAAGCCTGCGGGTTGTGCTCAAGGCCTACAGTAGACGACGGGAGTGCAGATCCGTCCGAGACATCTTCTGCCCGCAAGGGCATCTCCGAAACCGGGGTCGATTTGTCCATTGCAGCTGCGAGGAGAAGACCAAAGTCTTTTAGCTAAAAAACTTTGATTTCGAAAATTCAAGAATTACAACCAGTCTTATACTGAGAGCGTTAGAGGGAACCTGAGCTCCCAAGCCGGTAAGGAAGATCTGCGCCATGGGGCGGAGCGAGTTTTACCACCCAGGTGGGTGGGAGGAGCCAGCTTGAAGACCTTCCGGCAAGATTTAAAGCTGCAAGGAACCTGCCAATAAGTGTGGATGAACAACATATCCATGTCCCTAGAACCCTAATTTTTGTTTCCCTTTTGCTACATGATAGATGGGGATGGGCAGTTAGGGTTAGAAATCCTAACATCACATTTTCCTACTTTTGGTGTCATTAAAGAGCTAGTGTACTGCCTGGAAACTGCCTGCAATTAATTGTAACTTTCAGATGTAGTCAGCTATCATTTCTTATATCTCATGTATTTATTCTTTTCTGACTGCTAATTAGAAGATTTTTCACCTGGCAGTACTGGGGTGATGTGTGGAGCAGCACTCTGGAAGGAAAAAAAAAGTCAGTTCTGTTCCTCCCATTACAGCAACACTGAGAGCACACTGACAATGACATCACTAGTAACCAATGAGAACCATTTCTCACTGCCAGGTTTCACTTTCACATGAAGCAGCAGGGACTGGCTCTCCCTGGTTACTAGTGATGTGTCAGTTTCCTGCATTTTGACTGGTACCTTGTGAGAGTCACTGCTCAGGCTGCAAGGACTGTGGTGCCTCAAGGTGTACGTCTCATTTCTGACGATCTAGTGGGAGGAACAGAACTGACCTTTTTTTCCCTCCAGACAGAGTGCTGCTCCACACATCACCCCAGTACTGCCAGGTGGAAAACTGTCTAATTAACAAACAGAAAAGAAAAAAATACTTGAGATATAAGAAATGATAACTGACTACATCTGAAAAGTACTATTAATTCCAAGCAGTACACTAGCTCTTTAAGCTGAGCCTTAACTGATGCATTAAGATAGTTTTTTGCAAAGAATATGTATGCACAGGGCGAGGGTCCTGGACTTCAGGAGGGCTGATTTTAAAAAGACGGGTGAATGCTCAGGGACGGCATGGGGAGGACTGTGGAGTGTATGAACAGTGGGTAAAGGTAAAAGGGGCCATAGTGAAGGCAACAAACCTCTGTGTCAGACAAGTGAACAAACACAAGAGGAAAAAGAGATCTCTATGGTTCTCAAAAGAAGTGGCTGGGAAGGTAAAGGCAAAAAAAAGTTATCATTCAGGAAGTATAAGAAGACACTGAGGGAGGAGGATAGGGAGGTGTTTGTCAGGAGAAACAGAGGGAAGCAGGGAAAGCAGGGAGGAGCACAAAGGCGAAAACGGAGGGCAGAATAGCCCAGGCAATAACAAAAGAAGAAAAAGACATTTTTCAGGTATGTAAGTGAAAAAAAACAAGATCAGGGAAGGATTGTAAAGCTAAGAGAAGAAGGGAAAGATTGCACGGGGGACTAGGAAAAAGCAGACATCCTGAACAAATAGAGGAATGGTCAAGGATACGGCAGTTAAGTTCCAATGTAAAAAAAAGTGCAAAATTATGCTTTTTTTTTTTTTTTTTAGTTTTTGTTGTCCAAGAAAGACAGCACCTCAGAAGTGCAGCACCCCCTCATGATGCACTAGAGTCAGTACTGGGATTGCACTTGGGAACAGAAACCCAGGGATGGAGTACAAAATGAGGCATTGGTATTGACATGCACCAAACAGGAAAAAGACCTGGGGGTAATCATATCGGATGACCTAAAGGTGGCCAGGCAAAGTGACAAGGCAATTGGGAAAGCTAGTGGGATGCTGGGGTGCATCTAAAGAGGTATCACCAGCAGAAAGATGGAGTTGGTGTTACCTCTGTATAAATCACTAGTGAGACCTCACCTAGAGTACTGTGTCTAGTTCTGGAGACGTCATCTCTGGAAGGACATAGAGAGGGTGGAGGCAGTCCAAAGGAGGGCAACTAAAATGGTGCAGGGTCTGCATACAAAATCATATAAGGAGCGACTGAAGGACCTCAATAGATACACCCTGGAGGAAAGGGGGGGGGGGATATGATAAAGACCTTTAAATACCTCACAGGTATAAATAAGGTACAAGAGGGAAGCATTTTTCAGAAAACAAGATGCTCAGGAACAAGGGGTCATGCTATGGAGCTGGAGGAGGGTAGACTCAGGGGAGATACGAGGAAGCACTTCTTCACAGCAAGAGTGGTGGATGCCTGGAACAGCCTCCCAGCAGAGGTGGTGGGGCAAAACTGTAGTGGGGTTTGAGAATGCATGAGATAGGCATAAGGGAACCTTAGCGGTAAGGCAAGAGGGGGTAGAGCCTGAGATTAAGTAGGGTCTGCGGTAATACAGTAGGTGGGAAAAAACGGGCAGACTAGGTGGGCCAAGCAGTCATTATCTACCATCAAAGTCTATGTTTCTATGTCACACACACACACACACACACACACACACACACATATACATAGAGATGAGACTGGGGATAGTGCATATTTCAAAGTGAGATCCGATTTTTATCCCTTTTGTCATCTAAGTATGGATTTGCTCATAGAGGGAATAAATACCACACCTTACTCCAAAAGTGTGGTTCTGTTTAACTAGGTTTTTAGTAGACAAAATGTAGCATTTCATGCCCAGCACACTTCGAAGTAGGGCAATACTTCATCATGCTACAGTACAGAGGGGAGTTAACAGGTTAAAGTTATGTTATGCTGTTTCTTTACTCATGCTATCCCAGCTGAGTTGCAACTTCTTATTTTTTTGTGGGTGCTTCCTTTTCCCATGTTGTATAGCTGGAAGGACTGAAGCACATGGTATTTAAGCGAACTGCTCAAGGACACACAGTGAGTGGCTCAGGAAGAATCTGAACCTTGGTCGCCTGCGTACGGTAAACGGGGCTGTCTAGTAGCTAGCACAAGATGTATAAGCAGGGGTGACATTTAGGGGTAAGCCAGGAGTTGTGATCGAGACTTCTGCAATTTTTTAGCAACCCTAATGTCCACTGCAACCCCTTGGAAGCCTAAAATAAGGCTTCTCTAGCATTTGTTTATATAACATGTTCTTTGTTTAATTTTTCACACACTTACTGGCACCAATGCAAACAAAATGGAGGGAAAAAAAACACCTTTATACTGTTTTTTGAATTTGTGCATACACTCTATTTAATGATTTGCTCAAACACAGTCCAAGCCAGCAAGATATTGTAAATGCAGAAACTGGAATACCAAAGATCACAATAAAATGTTTCTTTGCTTTTATTAGTTCATACATATTGTGTAACTATATGTAAAATCTACACACACAAACACAGAGATGCACCAGAACAGGAGTTTGAACAATGTATTTCATCACATTCAGTACCGTGTGCACCTCTGCATATGTGAGCACACAGAAAGAGGAAAAATTAGAATCGGAATACATAACAGGTTGCTTTGGAAGTTACCTCACATTCATCATCCCAGGAGTAAAGAAGATAGGGTAGCTCTGGAGCGGTGAAGCCACGAGTGAGTTATGAAGGTCTTCCTCACAAATGGGATTAATTCTGTATCACACAGGAACCCATTACACATTCTATTTTTACTGCAAGTGTCAGTAAATTTAAATTGAAAATTGTATTTAATGGTGCCTTACCTGGTGTTCAGTGGTTACCAGCTGCTGCTATAAGAGTAGCAGCAGCACCTTTTCTGCCTCTCTTTAAATAGGCATAATTAAGAAGGAGTATAGCTCTGTATTATTCATAATAAAGGGTATATGTCAAACAAGTAAACAGAGACAATGAAGGTTCTGTTGCAAATGAAAGAATTGCTCATTCAGCCATACTTACACTATTTACACATGAGGCAGTGCAGCCTAGTGGGTATAGCACAGAGATACGCACCTGGATACCCAGGTTTGAATCACACCACTGCCACTTCCTCACGGTTTGTTTTTCATATTTTTTGGCAGGGAAAGGTACAATGAGTCGACGCTCATTTCCAGGTGCATCCCAGGAGCACAGGGAGGGTACGTGACTTGCTCAGGGATCACACATTATGCAAGTGGAGGTTGTGGAAATCAAACCCACATCTGCTGAATGTTCCAAGCTTGTTGATGGCTCATGCTCCAACCTCTTGGCTATACTGCCAGCCACTGTGAGACCAAGTCATGCAACTCCCTGTGTTTATTTATTTATTTGCTTTTGTTAACCAGGTAAGCACTCTAGACATCCAAGTGCCTATTTTCAGGTGCGACCCGAGAGGGTTACAGAGTACATAATACAGAGTTGAGGTAACATACAGGAGCCACAGACTCCAACAAATGGGTGGTACAGCTTATAGTACACCAGGCTTTAAAATAGTCAGGTAAGCAGTATAACAACAAGTCACATAACAGCACTGAGAGGCAGGATAACATCAAATAACTACACAAAAGAGAATAACATCAAAATTATCGAACGTACAAGTATATATTTGCATGACATGAGTGCTTATAATGAGAGAGAATGGAAAGAAAAAAGAAAGCAGAAAAGAGGCAGGTACAGATATGACAAGATCCTCTCTCCAACAGGAGGGCGGTAAGTGTGCCTTCCTTTATCTATCCCTATCTCACTCCACCCACTATACTTAAACACCTGCACTTTCCTGAACCTCCCGCAATCTTACTTCATCCCTGTGTACCCCTACTAGCTGCTGCCAATCTTCACAGTATGTGGACACAGTGTGCAGGAAAAGTCCTACATAAAACTAAACTCATTTCGGTATTCCTTTACTATAATCAAAATTTAATAAGAAACCCTATTCTTGTCAAAGTCCCAATATTTAATATGGACTGTAGCTGAAGCTGTAAATATGCTTCCATTCTTACCTCTGAACCCAGTGGGCGAGGCCTTCCTTCGGTCCATCTACAAGCCCCCTCTCTCATACCTACTGGAGTTGTGGTGACTAACACCCGGATTACCCACTCTTTGTCCTTGCATATGTTGTCCAAGGCACCTCTCCATGTGTGGGGAATGAGGGACAGGGTACCCAGAGGTTTGGGCATCACAACTGGGCAGGGAAAACATGGTGTCATCATCTTCCTCAGCACCACGATTGCTTTCCACCCACTTTCCTACCCTTACTGCCCATGTCCCATCCCACTGGTGCATGGCCTGAGATGGGACAGCTTTCTGGCCAGTCAGAGGTGGGCACGGGGTCGGACGCACCCACCACACTCAGACTGACACTAGCTGGTAGAGAACAAACATGATACCACTGTGTGTCATATGTTCACATCCTGTGTCAGGCCAGAGGCAGAATTTTATTCATGTCTGGAGCCATGTACTGCTTTGCCTTTACCAGCAGGGGGAAGTCATATAATTACAGGAGCCAACCCTCCCCCATGGCAGAGTGCAGAGTCCAAAAGGTGACAGGCAGTAATTACCCCATGTGCTCCCCTTGATGGTATACAGTAATTCCTTACAATACATCGATAGGGATGTGTTCCCAATAGATCCATTATCATGAAATTCCCTGTATACCTCATTGATTAAAGCTTTGGAACTCCTAATTACAGCTGTATACCTCCCAATTAAAGTTATATACAGTTTGAAGAAACACATTAAACACCAGTAAATACAACAAAATACGTATACAAATCACCAGTTACAAGTCACCAGTTACACACCTACCAATCTATTAACAAACCTACCAAACCAATTACACAAATTGGTATGCTAAATATTACTCTTACAAGACACTAACCACAATCCCACAACTGGAAAACAAAATCCTACAACTAATACAAAACACTAACTGTAGCCTCGCAATAACCTAAAATTCCTCCTGTATCGTACCAAACTATGTCTCTCAAAGCTCAAGCTCTCTTCTTAGATATCGGGCCCTCCATGCTCCTGCGGGCATGTCCCTTGATGCGCCAGCTCTCTCCTCAGACACCAGGCCCTCTATGCACCTGCTGAAATGTCCCTCGATGCTCCAGCTGTCTTCTCAGATGTCAGACCTCCATGCTGCTGCCACCATGTGCATCAATGTCGGTCCCTCCAACTGCTCACGTGACACTCCCAGCACAGAATCTAGCAGCTCTCAATGACACATTTTGCTGCCAACTACAGAATCCAGCAGCTCCTGGCCACACATGCCGCTCCCAACTACAGACACCACTCATGACTGAAAATGCAACTCCCGACTAGAAACTCCTGCTGTACACCATTATGTCAACAACGAATGAAAGGACTGATCACTGCAGACATGGCCCCTTATATAGGGGAACCCTAAACTATGGAAAAACACTAGGGTTAAAAGACTGGCCACGCAAAAAAATC
Organism: Neoceratodus forsteri; assembly: GCA_016271365.2. NCBI lineage: Eukaryota > Metazoa > Chordata > Ceratodontiformes > Ceratodontidae > Neoceratodus > Neoceratodus forsteri. The sequence continues at coordinate 1,509,705,556 of CM028130.1, forward strand.
CACTACACTACGGAAAGACATGGAGACAAAACCCAACAAAGGCAAACTAGGAAACGGTCGGACAAGCTAGGATAAAGGTCTTGATCCAAATATATAAAACAAATAATGTGTAAGTCTAGCATACTGATAAATATAGCCCTCTCAGGGGTTAATCAAATAATAAAGCCACTTGTCCTTCGGACCTGTGGCCTTATTAACTCATTAGCCCCCTTGATGGTCATACCTCCTTGTGTATCACACTTCATTTATTCCATCTGTATACCACAGTTGCCTATTGTTTACTTTATATTATACATTTGGATGGTTACTGTTAGTTTTAATCATTTGTATTGCCAAGTCCCTCAACTTCAAGGCCAACCTCCAGAACAACCTTATTTCCCTGGCCAAATTCTCGAAGGTGATTTACTCCCTTTTGACCCCCCAGCGCAGTCCTCTTCCCCTGTCCTCATGCTTAATGACTCACCAGTGTCTGTCCTTCCCTCTACTGCTGCTCACTTCAATGAGTTTTTGTACCCTTGTTATCTTCCCTCCCTCCCACCTCATGGTTCCACTCTCCCCCCCTTACTTACCTCACCTCCCTAGGGTTTGATTCCCCCCATCACTCCCAGGTAGATCCTATTTGTCCTTTCCTCATTTAAACTTTCCAGACCTAGCCCAGATGACTTGGACTCTATAAACGTCTCCATCTGTCAGCTCCTGCCATCGCCTCCCCACTTACTCACCTCCTAAATGTCTCCTTCACCCTGCACACTGTCCCTCAGTCTTGGAAAACTGCCAACGTTCTCCCCCTCCACTCCTGGCAACTTCTGGGGTATCCCTCCTCTCTTCTCTTGCAAAGCTGCAGGAGAAACTACACTACTCATGGCTTGCAGACTTTCTCCCCTCATCCAACTTCCACTCCCCTTTCCAGTCTGGCTTTAGGAAGGACCATTCCATCGTCTCCTCCCTACTTAGGGTCACTGACTCCCATCCTTTCAGCAATGGATCAGGGAAACAAAACAGCAGCCATTTTCAGTGATGTGGCCAAAGACTTTGATTCAGTATCTCATTCACTGCTCCTGGATAAACTCAGCTCTGCCAGCCTCTCAGCCCCCAGTGTTGACTGGTTCCATTCCTACCTCTCAGACCATCAACAATAGGTACAGGTAGGAGGCACCATCTCCCCACTCCTCCCAATACAGGTTGGGGTCCCACAGGGCTCCATTCTGGGTCCAATCCTCTTCTTCATCTTCCTAAATGACCTCCACTCCACCTGTGCCAACTCGCATATTCACATATCTGTATGCAGATGACACAGTTCTCTAGACACAGTTCTCTACACCTCCAGTCCTGCAAGTGCATCTCTGAAAGTCTCGTTTCTGCAAAACTTTCACAATGTTCTGAGCTAGTTCCAGTCCAACCAACTTTGGGTCAACACACAAACAAAAATGGTGCCTAGGACCTTTAGTACCAGCCAGAAGCCAGTCTGGCTCACCTGCCTCCCTGTCTTCTCCATGCAGGATGGCACACCACTTGAAGTAGTCCCAACTTTTATCTACCTTGGTATGTAGTTAGACAGAAGACTTGACATCTCTGCATACAATGATGCCATCTATGCCAAACTCTACCCCAAATTCAGTGCCCTATACTGCAATAAGGACTGCCCTTCTCTCCAGGTCTGCTGGAATCAGGTCACCAAAATGGTTCTTCCAGTTTTCAAGTATGCAGATGTGGTTTTAGGCACTGTCCCGCCATCTCCCTTGCCAGACCAGACACCCTCTGCAATGCCTTCTGCCGCTTTGCTGCTAACTCACCCTCTCACACTCACCACTGCTCCCTTTACTCCTCCCAATTTATCCTCCCTCTCCCCTCACATTGCCAGTCCCACTGTGCTTCTCTCATCTCTAAATACTGGTTAGAGTCCTTCCCCTCATACCTATCCCCTCCTCCTCCTCCTACTCCCTGTGCTCAGGAGACCCAGGCACATTCTCCCTTCCCCACCATCACTCCTCAGCCAGGAAATCTGATTTCTCATAGCACCTACCCTCCCTCTGGAACCAGCTACCCTCCTCCATTGGACTCTCCCCCTCCCTTCCCTCCATTAGACACCAGCTAAAACTCATCCCCCAACCCCCTGTTCCTGCCAACCCTCTTCCTGAACCCTTCCTTACTCTTGCCTGACTTTTGGCCACCCCTTACCTCCCCCTTCCCCTCACAGTTCCAGTAACCTCGTTGATGTTTATCAGCCTGCCTTGACTCCTACTTTCAGTACCAGCTCAGCCTCCCTTCACTCTAGCACTCTGAGTTTGCCCAGTTTGCAAAGATGATTTGTATGCTAATTCATTTGTCCTTCTATGCAGTGTTTTGTCATTTTCTGTACTGTACTCAGATTATGCTCTTTATGTCATCCTCATTGTAACCATATCACCTGACTGGCTGCTATTTTGTTTGTAATTGTGCTTCTCCCCTTCCCCTTTCTCTGGGTTACACCTGGAAACAAGCTTCAGCTCAGTGTGCCTCTCCTGGCTACCAATGTTTGACAGGCATATAGACAGATACATACACACATACATAAATAATCATAATTGTATACAAGGTACAGGTATACAGGAAAATAACTGCTAACCACTTCTATAGGGGGAGTCCACCCATGTAATATATATGTATAGGACCCCCCCATAAGACTGGTTAACAGGTATTTCCCTGTATACCTATCAATAAAACTATTAATTAAAATCTAAAAAGACAAACCCAGCACAGAAGCACTGAGACAAGGTTACACAAAAAGGGCATTGGCAACAAAGCCAGGTGTCAAAGAAATACAAAATCACACATACCCCCATAATGTAAAGCATTGTGGTATGTACTGTATATGCAAATCACCACGAAACTTTAGGCAGGCTCTGCTTTAAGCAGGGATGCATGGTGCCAGAGGGTTTCTCACACAGTCTGCTTCTGTTTTTACTCTTTGCAGATTGTGTGAGAGGCCGTTTGACACCATGCACTTCCCTCTTGACTCTCTCCCATCAGTTTCCACTCATGCCCCCATGTTCCTGATCCACTACTCATGCTAAACAGCTCCTCACAGTTTATCTTGATTATGCCTTTCAGGAACTTGAAGGTCTCTATCATATCTCCCTGCTCTTGTCTGGCCTCTAGCGAGGACATGTTCAGTGCCTTGAGCTGGATCCTCATAACATCTGCCCTGCTTGCCCCATATTATTTTAGTCACCCTATGTTGTACTGTCTCTGACCTGTCCTCATCTTTCTTTAGGGGAGAACTCCAGAACTGGGCACATTACTCCAGGCCCCACCAGTGATCTATACAGAGACAGTGACACCTCCCTCCTTTTGCTGTCAATACCACTTCCTGTAAACTCCAGCATCCTGTTTGCCTTGCTGTAGGCCTTGTTACACTGGTTGTTTTGGGGGGGGGGGGGCACTAGTGATGTCCCTAGGTTTCTTCCCTCAGAGGCCGTGCACAGCTTTACCCCCACCACCACCCCCCAACCCCATCCATTACTCTGTCCTCAGGTTCTTGTTCCCTATGTGCATCACCTTGTACTTTTTGGCATGGAATTTCAACTGCCAAACCTCTGACCACCTCTCGAGCTTTTGCAGTCTCTCTGCACCTCCTTAACCTCTCCTCACTGTCTACCCTACCACAGAGCTTAGTGTCACCTGCAAAGAGGCACATCTTACCCTGGATCCTTCTCTCATGTCACTAATAAACATACTGAGAAGGACTGGATCCAAGACCGATCCTTGTGGCACCCCACTGGTGATCTCCCTCTCTTCTGATTTGTCTCTTAACCACAACATTCTGCTGTCTCCCTTTCAACCAGTTTCTCACCCATCTGTGTCCTTCACTGCACCCAGATACTCTAGCTTCTTCAGCAACCTTCTGGGAGGCACACAGTTGAAAGCCATTGTGAAATTAGAGTAAATCCACAGCAGTTCCCTTACCCACTACCCTCATTGCCCAGGCAAAGAATACTATCAAGTTGGTCTGACAAGATCTTCCTAATATGAACCCATGCTATTTATTATCTTGGAGTCCACTGCTCTCCATCTAGTTTACGAGGTCCTCTTTGACTAGTGTCTCCTTCAGTTTACCCACAATAGAGATAAGACTGGCAGGTCTGTAGTTACCTGGTTGCTCATTGTCCTCCCCCAATGAAGCGGGACCACGCCTGCTACCCTCCAGTCTTTTGGAACTACCCCAGTCTTAACTGAGCTATTGAATAGCCCCACCAGAGGTTCAGTTAGTTCGTTGCTATAATTCCATGGGCACCCTCAGATGCATCTCACCTGGCCCCAGGGCTTATCTATCTTAAGGGCTGCTAGCCCTTTCCAAACCCTTTTACTAGTAAATACTTGCTGCCTCGTCTCAGAGATCCCCCCCCCCATAGCTGCTTTAATGACATTCTCTGGCAGAGGACCCTCTGTCTTTCCTTGTAAACACAGAGGAAAAGTAGTCATTAAGAGTGGCTGCTTTCTGCCTGTCCCCCTTAGTTACTCTACCTCCCATCTGTTAGCCTAACACTTCCTCCTCTCCTTCTTTCTTTTTTCCCTAATATATCTAAAGAACTGTTTTTCCCCACCCATGACCCCCTCTGCAATATGCAGCTGTGTCTGTCTGTTTCTTTGACCACCCTTTTGGTTTCCCTTGTTCTCAACTGGTACTCTCCCCATTCTTCCTTCCCTTGTTTTCCCTTGTGCATAGTGAACACCTTTTTGGCTCTGCTTCCCCGACCCTTCCAGAGCACCATATTGGTCTTGTGTACCTTTTTCCTTTGATTACTGTTCTCATGCAAGACTCTGATGCCTTGAGAATGGCCCCCTTGATTGCCCCCCCAATCTTTCCTCCACGTCCCTGATGCTGTTCACTCCAACTAACTTGTCCTGGACCAACTCTCTCATCCGGCTGAATTCTGCCTTCTGAAATCTAGGACTTCAGCCTTTGATGCAGGCTTACTTGTCCCATGGGCCAGACTGAATCATATAGAGTTATGATCGGTGTATCCTAGTAGCTGCCCTACCCTCACTTCTCCTACCACTTCTGAGTTGTTGAGCACCACATCTAGACTGGCAGCCTGCCTAGTGGGTTCATTAACTAGCTGCACAAGTAGGCATTCCTGCACTGTATCCAGTAGGGCCTCACTTCTGAAGCTCCTTGCTGATGGAATGACCCAATCGATACCTGGCAGGTTTAGATCTCCCACCACCACCACCTCCCCCTTTGCCACTCCCTTTCTAGTTCTGGACCTAGCTCTTCCTCCAATCCTGGAGCTCTGTAGACAACCCCCATTTGTAGTTTTTAAATGAAATAAAATGCATTGATCAGGTAGCCCCAAAAGCATCAGATGCCCATTTTCAAGAAGGCCCCGAGAGAGAACAAAAAACACAGGTTACTCACCTGTAACAGTAGTTCTAGGAGTGGTATATGTTGTTCATCCACACATCTTGGCAGTTGCCTTTCCCTTTAAGATCAGCCAGAAGTGTTTAAGTTGGCTCCTCCCACCCACCCAGGTGGTATATCCCTAATCTCCACCCCTTGACGCCAGATCTTGCCCGCTGGAAGCACTGGTTGTGCGTAGAAGCCGGGGAGGTCAGGTGGGTCCGTGTGGATGAACAACATATACCACTCCTAGAACTACTGTTATAAGTGAGTAACCTGTGTTTCTAGGGATGTGGATATGTTGTTCTATCCGCACATCTTGGCAGACTCCTAGCAATTCTCCAGGAGTAGGGAGGCAAGGCGCACACCCCCTACTTAGTGAACAGAGATTGGAGAACTGAGGCCCAAAATCCAGCACCCCGGTGTGACTCTAGGTCGATGTGATAGTGGGAAATGAAAGTGTTTGCTGACTTCCAGGTAGTAACCCTGCAGGTTTCCTGGATAGGGATGTCCCTAGAAGCAGCTGCTGACGTGGCGGTGTGGCGGATGGAATGAGCCCTTAGCTCTCCGAGAGGCTCCCTACCCACCAACCTACAGCAGAGATCAATGCAGGATGTAATCCATCTGCCAATCATCTGCTTGGCTGCAGGGCTGCCTGGTGTGGCTTCAGCATGGGTGACAAACAGCTGGAGAACCTCTCCCCAAATTCCAGCCGTGTGCTCCTTATAGTAAAAGCAAGTGATTGCCTCAGGTCCAAAGTATGGAGCCTGTGTTCGGCATCCAAGGTGTGACTGGGGTACAACACCAGTGGAGTCATCACCTGGTTCAGGTGGAACTCTAACACAACCTGTGAAAGGAACTTCGGGTTGGGGTGCAGGACAGCCCTGTCTCTGTGGAAGACCGGATAAGGAGACTAGACAGATAGTGCCTGGAGCTCTCCAATCCTTCTGGCTGATGTGATAGCAACCAAGAGGGTGGTCTTCTACAACAAGTGTGATATCACACACTTGTGCATCAATTCGAATGGCTTGCCCATGAGCTTTGCTGGTACCAGCAGTAGATCCCACAGTAGTGATGGTTCACACACCGGAGGGGAAATGTGATTGAGGCCTTTGAAAAAGTGTCAGACCATCTTCTTCTGTGCCACCGACTGCTGACCAGCCTTGCACCCAGTAAGCAGAGATGGCTGTCGGGTGCATCTTATGGGTTGTCGAACGAAGTCCCCCTTTGGAGAGAGACCATAGATAGTCTAGAATGCTAGCCACTGGACAGGACAAAGGGTCCAACCCCTTGCCCTGACACCAAATGGAGACTCTTCCACTTGAAAACAGAGCACTTCCTGGTCGATTCCTTCCTAGTTGCCTCAACTACAGTGAGCACATCTTCAGAAAGACCCAAAGCCTGGAACTCTAGCTGCTCAGGAACCAGGCTGTCAGGTGCAGGGATTGAAGGTCTGGGTGGAGTACCTTCCCCTGATGGAGAGCAGGTTCAAGCATGCTGGAAGATGCCTCGGGAGCCTGATGCTGAGGCTGAGGAGATTGGGGTACCAAAACTGGCGGGGCCAGTCTGGAGCCACCAGGATCACCTGTGCCTTGTCCCTCCTCACCTTGAGGAGCACCTTGTGGATCAAGGGAAGTGGAAGGAAGGCATAAAAGAGGCCTGGGGTCCACAGCCTCAAGAAGGCATCTCCCTGCAGTGAGCGCTGCTGAGGGGGGCAGGCACAAAACAGCCTCAGCTTTGCATTCTCCCTGGAGGTGAACAGGTCCACTTGAGGGGTGCCGCACTGGAAGAATAAGCTGTGTACTACTTCTGGATGGAGAAACCACTCGAGGGACACCTCGCCCACTCAACTGAGGGCATCCGCCAGCTGATTGGAGGCTCCTGCCACATGAATGGCTAAGAGATCTGCCTCCAGTTGGTTCATAAAGGTCCAGATGCAGAGAGCTTCCCTGTACAGAGGCCAGGAGTGCATGTTGCCTTGTTTGTTGAGATAGTACATGGTCGTGGTGTCGTCTGTCTGGACCTGAATCACTTGACCCCAAAGGAACGGAGTGAAGGCAGTCAGCGCCAGTTGGACTGCTCAGAGCTCCAGCAGGCTGATCTGACATCAGGACTCCTCAGAGGTCCAGAGCCCATGGACTCTGTGTTCCCCCATGTGGGCACCCCAGCCCATGAGAGAGGCGGTCATCAGGATGATCGTCGGCTCGGGGTGGACACACAGGATCCTTTCCTGAAGATACTCTAGGACAGTCCACCATTGGAGGGCATCCCACAGCTTCTGCGTCACAGTGACCAGCTGGTTGAAATGACCTTGTCACTGAGTCCACTGGCTGGCCAGCTCCCATTGAAGGGGGCGCATATGCCACCAGGCCCAGCAGACCACAGAGGTGCAGACCATCATGTAGCCCAGAAGTTGCAGAAAGTCCCAGGCAGAGCACAAGTACCCGACCAGAAATGATCGGGCAAAGTAGGAGAACACCTCCGCCCTGTCCGCCAGGAGCCTGGCTCTGGCTCGGCAAGAGTCGAGCTCTGCCCAATAAAACAGATCACCCATGAGGGCACGAGATCCAACTTGGCCTCGTTGACCAGGAGGCCAAGGTCGATGCAAGTTTGGAGGGCCAGGTCCCTGGACCTCTCCACCTCCTGCCTGGAGGGACCTGCTATAAGCCAATTGTTCAGGTAGGGGAACACCATGATCCCTTGATGCCGAAGATGGGCCACCACCACTGCAGTGTATGTGATGAAGACCCTGGGGGCTGATGACAGGCTGAAAGGCATGGCTTGGAACTCATAGAGGGTTCCATCTGCTTGGAAGTGGAGGAACCTTCAGTGTGCTAGACGGATCAGGACGACCACATGTTCTGCTCCAGAGATGGTATGATCTGAGACAGAGTTACCATCCTGAAGGTGCGAGACCTGAGAAACTTGTTCAGGTCGTGCAGATCTAGAATAGGGTGCCAGCACCTCCGTCCATTTCGGAAGTACCTGGAAATGAACCCTGGGTCGACAGGGGGATCCATGACTCTGACCACCACCTCCTTGCAGAGGAGTTGGGTAATGTCATCTCGGAGAGCTGACCGAGTGTCCACAGATGCCTTTTCCTCCTGTGGGGCATGGGCTTGACTTGGTGGGTACTGCTCAAATTCCAGAGGCAGACCCTGGCCAATGCCATTTGGAGTTGCTGTTTTGCAACAGCTCGACCCTGATCCTGGACCTGCTTGACCATAGTCTGAAGGTCCACAGGGAGATGAGGAAGCACCACATCCAAAGAGCCCAAAAGGGCATGAAAGAAGTGTGCCATGATGACCAGCTGAGCTTGCCTGATGGAGACCAAGCAAAGGGGCAGCATAGACCTTCCTGGCAGAGTGATACAGTTTTTTGGACTCTTTGTCCGGAGGTCTATCAGAGTCTCCCGAATTGCCCAAGCACCGAAACACGGAGTCGCTTACCAACCCCTCGGCTGAGGGGTGCTCCATGAACCCTGAAAGGGAACCAATGGGCACTACATATTTACGGGCCATCTGTGCTGATGGTGCACAGTAGGAGGCAGGATGCAGCCAAAGCTCCAGGGCTAGACCAACAATGGCTTTGGCCACCTAGAAGGCCTCTGTCGGAGAATCCTTTTTATCCAGAATGTCTGTTAGGGGATATCGAGCCCATTTTTGAACAGGCTCCAAAGGCATCCTCGTGGATTCAGAGATGAGACGGAGAATGCCCATGAAGGATGTGGGACCTCTCAGTCAAAGGACCCCGAGCAATTCCTCATCGAGCAGATGGGAGTACAGCAAGGAGTCCTCAGACTCCAAGGAGTCCAGATAGATAGGCCGACCACCCATGTCACCTTCAACCCTCCACAGACGGTCGGGAGTAAGAGTGACTGACAGCCTGTGAGGGAGGCCCTTAGAGGGACGAGACTCCTTGACTGGAGCCCTGAGATAGGCCGTTTAGGTGGTGGCTCCACCATTATCAGTGGAGAGGCTAGTTTCGGCCAAGCTGTGAGAGCCTTCACTGGCTCTACAGGCGGAGGGATGGTGTCGACCAGCTCCGGAGGTGTTGGTGTTGACCTAGAGGGCAATAGCCATGTGATGGCCAGTGTGGAAGCCAGGGTTGACGTTGGACCAGCCGACACCAACTGTTACCACATGAGATCCTCATAGCGTTAGCGCAACTTGCACTGAAGTCTCTCCCCTTCTGAGGAGGACGAGGATGAATAGTGGCGGCACCACTTTCTGGAATGCTCAGAGTGGTGTCTATGGGTTTTCTTCGACTTTTCAGATGAAGATGACCAAGACCTCAACCTCGACCACCAGGGGTGCTCAGAAGGAACTGGGGAAACCTACAGTTCCTCCAAGTCATGGTCACGGACCATAAAGAGGTTCCCAGCTGGCTGGGTCTCCTCCTCAGTGGGTCCAGGCAGAACCGGAGCCCTGAACAGTGAGTTGATGGCCTCATCAAGTGACAACGGGTTGATGGGGTCTATTATAATTTTGACCAGGTCATTGTCCCGCGTCTTAGCTGGCTGGCTTGACAGGGGCACCGTGAAGCCAGGAGATTCCTGGGAACGAGAACGTTCTCGATACCAAGAACAGCGACATCAGGTCTTTTCCTTTTCCCTTGACTCCTTCGATTCCTTTTCCCTTTTATGAGAATGAGAGTTGTGTGAAGCCGATGGGCCCTCCCTCTTAGTCGGGAGAGACTGGCACAACTCCTTGAAGGAGCCTGTAAAGATGGAGCCCAGTTTTAGCGGGACGAAGACAGAAGAGAACTGATCAGCGACCCAAGATGCCTCCTCGAAGGCCTTCATCTGTTTAAGTTGCTCAGCGGTCGCCACAGCTGCAGAGACCACCCCACGGGCTTCTTTAGATTTGACCGGCTGGTTCCATTTTTCTGGACAGCCAAGCTGCAATTGGGTGAGACAATCATCTAGCACATTCGGCTGAAAAGAGCGACAAAAATCACAAGCCTGGGTGTCATGATCATGACCCAGACAATAAACGCACGTGGCATGTGGGTTAGTGTGAGACATCTTCTACCCGCAGGGGCACCGGTGGAACTGGGGCGAGGACTTGTCCTCCATCGTGGTCGCGATCAAAGATCGTAGTGGAAAAACTCTTACAAGTTTAAGTTTAGGTAGAACATCTGAAGATTTAAGCGCCAGGGCCTACTTAACGCGGGAGTGGCAAGGAGGGAACCTGCTTCTTCAAAGTGGAAAGGAAGATCTGGCATCAAGCCGAGGAATATACCACCTGGGTGGGTGGAAGGAGCCAGCTTAAAGACTTCCAGCTGATCTTAAAGGGAAAGGCAACTGCCAAGACGTGGATAGAACAACATATCCACGTCCATAGAAATAAAACATACACAAATATCACAGAGCATCAGTATCATTACAAAGACACTGTGAGAGATTCATACAGTGTTGTTATAGCTGTTTCTTAAGCACAAAAATAAAACTAACAGAGGGTCAGGCAAAGCATTCCATGGTTTGAAGTGAAAACAAGAAAAATCTCCATCTTAAGGATTTTTTTTTAAAAAAAGGAGATTGTAAAACACTTGTTTGAACAGATCTAGTAAGATGTTGATTAGAGTATTCAAAAAGATCAGGCATGAAAGAACATTGTACTGCAGAATTATAAAACCTTTTAAATGTTATTAATTAGTAATAACTGATTCTTCGTTCAAAAGATAACCATTCCAAGTTCCAATACAGGGCACAGTGATGAGTTAAAACAATGAGCAGAACCAGCAAAATGACAAACCGAGTGATATAGAACTTTGTGAAGCACCAGTGAGATGGCTGAGGAATTAGGTGAAAGGCCATAGTCAATCACAGATTGAAGTAATGATTGAGCCAAAACTTTCCTAGATTAAAGGGACAGGTAAAGGTAGTTTCTTGCCTGAGGATGTTATGTGCTGAACCCACAAAGATTCTGTTTCCCCATTACCCCCCTGATATTTCCATTCCTCCACTCCCTTTGTGCTCACTGTGACCTTTACCTTTTTTTCTATCCCATCTAAACGTAGTACAGCCTGGCACCGTCAGGTCCCAGTTGTTATTCTCTGTGGCCCAAGTTTCTGTGATGGCTACCAGACCAGTCTCCGTGTCTGCCACCATCGCCTGGAGCTCATTAATTTTATTTCCCAGACTCCTGGCATTAAGGCAGACCCCTTTCCTTCTTTCTCCTGATCACCGCTTGCTTTTTGCTATTTCTCCTCCCTTATTCTAGTCTCCTTAATATTTTTTTTTTTTATCTTTCACACTGAATGTAGGCTTTGTTAGCCCTCCCTCACTGGCCTCTTCCCCTAACCTAACCTGAACTTCAACCTTACTATTACCCACCTTGCTGCTACTAGTCCCCTGTTCAAGGAGAGGCCTAGCTAAGTTCCCCACCTGCTCTCCATTCTCAGTGGTTCCTCTAATCCCTGTCTCCCCCTGTAGCCAGTTTAACTGTCCAGTGTAACTGTCAACCTTCTGCCCCAGAGCACTGGCTGCCTCTCATCAGCTGAAGGACATCACCCTTGAAGACCCTCCTGTCCCAGAAGCCCCCCCATCCCTCACAAAGTGGTACCCCTTTCCAGACACCATCTCTTTAACCACTCATTAAACTCCTCAATCTCTTCCTTCCTTACTCTTTCATATCCATTCCCCTTATTCCATACAGGGAGGACTTCAGAAAAGGCCAGAGAAGCTGAGTGCACCTTCAATTTGTCCCCAGCCTCTTAAAAGTTCTGCTTCACTGCCTCCACAGATCATTGGCACCAAAGTGTACCAGCACCCCTTCCCCCTTCTCCACCATCCTCCTTATCCTAACTATATCCCTGATGGCTCATGCACCAGGAAGGCATCTGACCATTTCACTCCCCTTCCCTCCCCCACGCACCCACCCACCATCTCTACTGCCCCAATCACTGAGTCCTCAATCACCAAGACTCTCCTTGCTCACTACCTCATGCTCAACCCCTCAATGCAAGTTATCCTGCCCATTTCCTCCAACAGACTTTGAGCCCCTTCCCCCACCGATGGAGTCAGGTACTAGACCCTCCTCCAGGGGTGCAAACAATTTGCTGTCTGAATGGTGCGAGACTCCATCGAACCCCTTGTGGCTGCCCATGCCACCTTTCCAAAAAGGCCTACCTTATATATGCACTTCTGTTAAATTTGGAGTACATTTTACACCTCCCTTACTTAAACCCTCAACCCTTGGGTAATTACAAATATATATATATATATATATATATATATATATATATATATATACACACACACACACACACACACACACACACACACACACACACACATATACATAATTATAAAATTCAAAATTTACAATTCCTATTTCACATTTATCATCCAAATGTTACCGCAAATCTCAATATTCTATATTTTAATAATCTTAGTATCTAATGCCTTGACATGATGTCACTACGGCACTGTTCCTTTCCCCTCTACCCCAAGGATGCATCTGGAAACCAGATGCTACCAGCTCACTATATGCAGTTCCTGGTAAAACAGCCAAAATAACTAAATAAATAATGGTATTTACCATGCCAAATAAAAATATATACTGTACCTACGGTACATAACACCATATGCATACCTTTCAAACCAGTTAAGACACTAAACAAAAACAGGCTTTATCCAACCTAAAAAGCATTTAAAAATTTAATTAAAAAAAAAAAACTGTAACCCGCAGCCTAATGCTAACTTTACAATTCCCTCTCTATGTCTTACCAAACAGCCATGTCTCTCGTTGCTCCAGCCCTCACTTCAGAAACCAAGCCCTCTATGCTGCTGCTGCTGCTGCTTCACGACACTTCTGGCCAGACAAGCCACACCACTCAAATGTCACTCCTGACTGCAGACTTCAGATGCTGCTGATCACACAAACTGGGCTGCTGAAACGCTGCTTCCTTATACAGACACCAGCTGCTCCCCACTGCTAAAATTACACCGCCTACACCATGCTCCCAACCGCTTTCTTGATGGGTCTATTTCCCTGTACACCACACTTATATATAATTTACTCTGTCTATGTGTAAGTAATAAGCCATAACAGGGTGTGCATTATAGGATTTTAATGTACACCCCAGGGGTGTACTAAGGCATGAGGCCAAAGGCGGAGTAACCTTATGCCCCAGGAAGTGCATTAAAATCCACTGATGCACACGCTCGAGGGGCTTAGTACACTTATAAAATGACTACTTTTTTGGGGGGGGGGGGCAAAATGAGATGCAACACCTTAACGTGCATTTATAGAGATTTAATGTATGGTTAGGTGACATCTCTCAGCCAAAGAAATTTCTAGAGTTTTTCTTGCCATTTTATAAAGACATATATTCTTTTTTTTTTTATATATACTTTAAGTTTTTATTAATAAATTGAAACAAATACAGTACAAAACCAGAAAAGGGGCAATTCAAAACACAGGGAATGAATGGACAACGCCTCTACACATAGCCAAAGGAAGAAACATTCAACAAAAAGAAAAAGACAACAAAACCACCACGCCGCCCTCACCCAATCCCCCTCCCTGAAGTCTACAACCTCAAGAGAAAAGAGGAGAATTCCAGATCAAGCTAGGCACCTGTATAAATTAGGTACTCCAGAGGGAGAGCAGGGGTGTGCAAAGGTTCCCAGGTAGTTTGGAAGGAAGATAATCTACCTCGCATAGTTGCAATGTGTTTCTCCAGTTGAATAGCAAAGAGGATCTCACGGTACCATTCTATGACAGCTGGCAGGGAGTCCTCCTTCCAGTGTCACATCAAAGTCAATTTTGCTGTAACAGCGATAAGGGTCAGGTGGGCTTTTCTAGTACAGGGTGTGCCAGGCAGGATACAGGGCCAGCAGACAACTCTCGGGTGTGAAAAGGGGCTCTAAACCAAGATGAGGGTCCAGGGTCTGCTTGATGGATTTTCCAAAATGCCCGAGTTTTGGGACAATCCCACAATAGATGAAAAAGGGACCCGGGGCCAACGTTGGAACAACAGGGACATGTCAGGGAGATGAGCTTACCCAATTTGTGCAACTTTACTGGTGTAAAGTAGATGTTATGCATTATATTGAACTGAACTAAGTGGATTCTGTCTTGCTTAATGAACTTGTAGTTAGTTTGCCAGGCGGTCTTCCATAGGTCTGTGTTCACAGGGATAGAGAGCTCCTGGACCTAGTAGTAGCAGGTCACTGAGGGGGAGGACAGGATCTATAGACTGGAGTTGTTTCTAAACCATAGAAACTGCATGTGGCTGGTCAGCTACCTTTAGCAAGGAGGAGAGGCCCTCTGAGGCTGGGAAAACCCAAGGTCTGAGCCCTAGAAAAGATAAAATTGCTTGTTTCAATTGGAGATATTTTAAGAGAGAATGACTGTGTAGTGGAAAATGGGATTGTAAGCACTGAAAGGAGATTATGTCACCCTGATCAATAAAATCAGCAAGAGTACAATCCTTTATACGGGGGCAAAAGGTGTGAGAAATGGGGCAGTGATCTATTTGGAAGTAGGGGTTGCTAAATAGCGATTGAGTAGGGGATCTATGCAAATACATAGAGAGATACATCTGGATTTGACACCAGGCCTTGAGGGACCTTCCAAGTGGGGTATTATGCAACGGTCAGGGGAGGTTAGAGGGCTGGAGATACAATAAGGAAAACAACCTATAACCCCATCTAGCAGTTAAAACCTGTTCAACATCCAGCCAGAGGGGGTGTATGTGCCAGAACTATTGCTGGTGTTCCTTTCATCCCAAAGAGACAATTTGTTAATATGCTGGGGGCTCCATAATACAGAAATAATGATGGGAAGGCTAAGCCTCCATGGAGTTTGGGAGCAGTAAGTTTATTATAGGCCCTATGAACACAGGCATTTTTCCAGACAAACGTGTTAAAGATTTTCTGAAGGCAGGTAAACCAGATCTTAGGGAGAAAGAAGCCCAGCATATTAATAGGGTACAACAAACAGGGTAGGATGTTCATCTTTAGTATATTAATGTGGCCCCACAATGATATTGGGAGTGCTGACCATCTTTCCAGATCAGCCTTCACAGTATGTATTAACTTGTTTATATTGTCTTTGATCATGGAAGAGGGAGAACGGGAAATATAAATATCCAAATACAACAGGTTCCTGGGTTCCCAAGCTAGCCCTAGCTCGAGCATGTCAGCTTTGACAAGGCCACTGTTGAGCAGGAATATTTTAGTCTTGGAGGGGTTTAATTTATAAAAGGATACTCTAGAGAAGGCTTCAAGTTCTCAAAGCAAAGTGGGAATAGAAGATTGTGGGTATTCCAAGTGGAGAAGGAGGTCATCTGCATATGCAGAGATGGTATACCTTTGGTCTCCGACTTGGATTCCTTGAAGGGAGGGTGTGGTGTCTGCACCAACTTATGAATTAGCAGCTCTAAGTAAAGGTTGAAAAAAAGAGAGGAAAGTGGACAGCCCTGTCTGGTACCTCGTTGCAGTGGGAAGGGGTTGGAAAGGCAGTCATAGCACCATACTCATGCTGTGGGGTGAGAGTATAACAGTTGCACCCATTTAATGAATGAAATGGGAATACCAAAGCGCTGCATGGCTGCAAACAGGAAATCCCAGGATACTCAGTCAAATGCTTTTTCGGCGTTGAGGGATACCAAGGCCATAGGGGTCCAGGACTCCCCAGACGCCGAGAGCAAGTGAAGAAGCTTCCGAAGGTGGTCTCTAGAGAGACAACTCTACATGAAACCAACTTGTTCCTGACCAATGGCCGCTCCCATAACTGGGGCCAGATGGGTGGCAAGAATTTTGGCAAGGATTTTCTCATCAGGATTTAGCAGGGAAATTGGCCGTTAGCTTTCATGTAAAAAAGGGGTCTTTATCAAGTTTTGGGATCAATGAGATCAATGACTCTAAAAATGTAGGGTCTCTAATTCCATCCTCGAACCATGAGTTATAAACTTCTACCAGTAGAGGGGCAAACTGGGGAAGACAGGCCTTGTACAAATGATTGGGTAACCCGTCCGGACTGGGAGCTTTGTTTAAGGATAGTTGACCTATTGCCTGCTCTACTTCAGATTGAGAGATTGGGGCCCCAAGCTGGATGACAGAGGGAGGGGGCAACATGGGGAGCACTATGGAATCTAGGTATGCTGAGATGGAGGCCACTGAAGGATCAGAGGAGGGGTCAACTAAGTACAGCTTTTGGAAGAAGGATTCAAAAATGGAGGCCATCTCTTTAGGGTTGGTTACCACTGTGGATCCTGGATCCAGTCGCAGCCCTGGGATAAACTTAGCCATCTCAGCTTGGCGTAAATGGACGGCAAGGAGCTTGCCTGCTCTCTCCCCAGATTGTAAGTACTTTAGCTTAGTACAGTGCAGGGCAAGCTCAGCTTTTTGTGCCAAAACATCCTCATACTGGGAATGCAATAGGTGCAGTTCATCCCAGTCCGAGTCGGGGGAGAAGTGACTAATGGAGTGTTCCAGACAGTCAATTTCCCCCAGCAGGGTTCCAAGTTGCAGCCTACCCCTACGAGCCTGAACCACGGAAAGACAGATAAATTCACCCCTTATAGCACATTTGAGTGCTGCCCAGAGGACACTCACCTCCCCAACTGACCTGTACTGACTTCCAAAAAGGAGGAAATAAACATCTGGGTGGATGACTGGGAGGCGGGGGTCTGCAATAATTGCATATTGAGGCACCAAAAGGAGTCCCGCTGGACCCCTGGGTCCAACAGATAGGAGATGCTGACTGGTGAGTGATCAGAGAGGACTCTGGGGTGAATATCTGCCCCTATAATCCCCAGTGAGCAGAAGGCACTTATAAGGAAGTTATCAATCCTGGAGAGCAAATTGTGAGGCGGGGAATAGAAGGTGTACTGATGAGTAGAGGGGCTGAGGATTCGCCAAACATCTACTGTACCAGTCCTATTCATTAAGTCTCAGAGGGTCCTCTGGGCAGGAGACAACCTGAGCTTCCTAGCATCTGAGCAGTCTAGGTCAGGCTGCAGGACCAAGTTCCAATCCCCCACACTATGGTTACAAAGGGAGGAATGAAGGTCAGTAATGGGATAAGTTGGGAAAAGAATTTTAAGGAATCAACATTTGGACCATATATGGAGGCTATGATAATAGGGATGGAGGCCAGAGTGTCCTGGAATATAGTGTAATGTCCCGATGGGCCACAGCATTCTCAAATCAGACTAAAGGGGACAGTCTTCACAATCAGGATTGCTGTGCCCCCTCGCTTTGAGGAGATACCCGGGCCAAAAACCTGCCCCACCCAGTTGCGCCTGATGAGAAGAATCTCTTTCCGGTGCAAGTGGGTCTCTTGAAGGCAGACAATGCTAGCCCAAAGCTGCTGTAAGTGACGCAGAATCACAGTACACTCGTGTTTATCCTGCACCCCCCCAACATTCCACCTGATAAATTGAAAAGGTTCAGTCATTGCAAGGAGAGGCTTGGGGAATAAGGAAGGAAAAATATGATACCCTGGAGACTTGTATTTGCTCTTCCCAAAAAAACAAAACAAAAAAAAACTAGGTACTGTTGGGTCATAGATCGCCTCCCACCCCTCCCAAAAGCCCTCAAAAAAAAAACAAACAATTGAGCCCTCCCCCATCCCCCAGAAGCTAAACAACATACAGCTATTTACACTGCATATCCTACCCGGTTCTAAAACTGTCCTCCTAATACACCACGGGCGATTGTTCTTTCTAATTGCCCACATACAAGCATCCCATCCCCTTCCCCCCACTACCCTGCAGTAATACAGAAACAGGTTAACAATGCTATTAAAGTGAACAATCTAGAGATAATTAAGGACAAAGCGCAGGAACAAAAGATATGCGGCCAAGCCCTATAGTAAAGTCTGTGATCTCTGGTCATAACCAGTCCATAGGAGGGTTGTTATAAGCTAAATGTCCCATGGAGTGGCCCCCTGTCCCCATCGGACCTTTCAAGGCCTATTGTAGGATAGGTCCGTCGAACTTCTTCATGCAGGGCCTGTCTGCAGAGAGGATATGGACAGCAGGACACAAGTCTCTGGGCAGTCCCAGAACAGTTTATTTAGGGGAAGGAAAATTAATAGGGCCACCGGGACCAAGCCACTTACCCCCAGTCCTATAAATAGAGACACCAGCCCAAACAATCAGAAAAACTACCAACAACATTTTTACCACTGACTCAGGCAAAGGTAATGGGAGCTAACTGGCCAAGAAAGATTTATTTAAAGAGTTCTGGCAATAGGGTCTTTAGGGCCAAGGCCGCTTGTGATGGGGTATCAAAAGGTTTCCACTGTTCAACGTGCTTCACTTGCAGGATGGTAGGGTATCGAACCCTATAGGGTTTCCCTGCTGCAATCAATTTAGAGACAATGGGGTGAAGCTCCTGCCGTTTAACCCACACTGAATTTGGTAAATCATGGGCTAATCTCAAACGGTGCCCTTCCCATCTCAGCTTCTGGATCTCCTTTACCTGGGCTAGAATGTGCTGCTTGTCTTGAAAGTTAAGCAGTTTAAAGATAAGGGGACATGAGGGAGAGCCTGCAGGAGGAGGGGGCACAGCGAATGGTGGGCCCACTCCACAACATAGATGGAATTATGAGAAGGGCCAGCCAGGTGCTTACATACTTTCTGCATGAATTTAATGGGATTAGGCCACTCTTCTTTCTCAGGCAAGCCAAACAAGACCAGGTTATTGTACCAACTACACCCCTCAAGGTCCTCAAGTTTCTCTGCCATCCAGAACAGCCTTTGGCACATTAAATTAATGTCAGAGTCCATTTCCTCCTCCAATTTTCCGCTGAAGTGAGCTTAACTTCCGCGTCACTTATCTTGGTGGTGAGGGAGTCTATTGCAGATCGCATCTTGCGAAGATCCGCAGACATCTCAGCAATGGAATCCTGCATTGGCTTCATGAGTTCAATGAAGCACTCCTTGGATAGCACTGAACCTGGGGACGAGGACTTACTCCAGCTGGCAGCCTGGTGCTTAGGCCTCTTGGAGGCCTTCTCCTTCTCGGGCGTCTGTGGTGGAGTGTGGCGCGGCAGTGGACGTTTCATCTCTGCATCCATCCTTCCGCAAATAACAGCAACCCGAGGGAAGCTCCACAAGATGATAAGTGTTTGAGACTAAATAAGTGGGTTGGTGGTAACAAAAACGTTGAAAACTGCAAAGGTAGCAGGGAGCGACGGAGAGATGCAGCTCACAGCACGGCAGCCATCACGTGACCTCATAAAGACATATATTCGTAAATTAATAGAGATGTACCACACACACATACATACATATACATACACACACGTACCCTCATTCACATACCCCCCAAACACACACCCACCCATATCCACACACACACCCACACAAAGCATCTAGCGCTATGTGCACAACTGCACACATTACTTTTACTAGAAATAAAAGCAAGAAATGTCTTTTATTAACACGCTTTGCTATAGGAACATTAACAGTTCTGGCACATTAAGAATTGGCTTTCAATGGTCTAAAGCAAGAGATACTTTTCTTTATACAGAAATAGTCCTTGAAAGCCAGGCTGCAGCAGCTGAATTCCTGGACACTGTTTCCAACTATTCCAATCAACCAGCTCTGTGGTTGGGCTGGGATTTCAAACTTGCCACAGTATGAAGTCCAGTTTGGGCTATGTTCCCTTTCCTCTCTCAGCTTGATGAAGTCTTCCCCGCAAAATCAAAAGGCTTACTGTCAAGTTTTCGATTGGTCTGGGCTTCATGCTAACATGTGTGTGGTGATGGCAAGGAATAAGAATGCTGCTCCGGCTCCGCTATGGGGCCTTGAGGTTTGGTCCAATTCATCCAGGGACCTTATGAAAGTAGAGCGGGTCTCTTTTCATGTATATTCCAACTGCTAAAATTCCCTAGATGCACTGCAGTGTGCAAACTGAGTGTAAAAAAGAACAATTGCCTGATAAAAAGTGAGGCAAGTCTACTGAGTGCACTAAAAGATAAACCAGGCTTGGCAGTGCAAACCTTACATTTTTTTTATATTCGAAACCAAATGAAAATAAACCATTCAGTCACAGGGCTCCAACGAGCATTTGCTAGTACAAATGCTACCCTGCTAAAATGAGAAATGAGTTTTGTGACTAGAACACATAAATACGTTAGATCCTCAGCCCAAATGCCCTCAGATTGGATTTGTCACAACTGAAAATACTGCAAACACATTTTTAATAAAAGTTCTATTAGAACACTTATGCTTTTTTTAATATAATTGTTCTTTAGTATCCATTTTAAAATGAAACTCCCAAGCAGCTCCAAACAGCCGTATAGTGTTGATAAATAAAAACAGCGGATGTGAAAATTAGCTGTTCAAAGTTTATGACCCCCAAAATTTACAGGTTTTTTTTTGGGGGAAGGGGTTACTTATAAATTATTTATTTATTGAATTTTGTTGACCGGGTTGGCCCACTGGGGAAGGGGGAATACAGATGGTAACCAACTGAAATTGAACCAGGTTAAGCTGCTGGTGGTATTTTCAGTGAATGGGGGAAATTTGGCCAGGACACCAGGTAAATTCCCCTACTCTTTTCAAGAAGTGCCATGGGATCTTTAACAACCACCTGAACAACCACCAGAACAGGCAGGACCTAGGTTTAATGTCTAATCTGAAAGACAGCACCTCAGGAGTGCAACATCCCCCTCAAGACACACTACAGTGTCAGTATTGGGATTTTACCCCAAGTGCCTGGTGTAGAAATAGAACCCACAACCTTTCAATCTTTCAGCCTCAGAGGTGAGTGTGCAACCTGCTGAGCCACTGACACTGATAAAAATATACTTTCAATACAGCTCTCAAAGAGCAGAGCATTAACAGAAAACAGTTACGCATACATCAGTGTCCAATAGTTCCTTACTTGTGATCTGTTAGCCTGGAATGTAACATAACTGATTTGATCAGGCGTGTTAAGGAAGCATATGAATCATCATCACCTGTTAGCAGATAAACTGCTAATTATGGTGTAGGTTATGTGTTTTTTTAAACGCTGTCAGGAAATCAAGTGATGTTCACACTGCAACAGTACACTGACCTCTTTTAACATAGCAAGTCTGAAGTTGTAGTATGCACAAAGGCATAATAAGCATCCATATTCATTAACAATGTATCTATTTCCTGCACATATTTAATTGTAGTTCCATTCTGTAGTCAGCACAGCTGATCCAGCACCCTTGGCTTGATTAATATGCATCAATGTTTGTAACTGATGAAATAGCTAGAACCATAGGTCTGCCAGGGATAGTCATACTTAATGGGACTGTGTACTGGTGGTGGGGGTAGGAAAATTAAAACCTTAAAGCATTTAGTTGCTTTCTGCCACTTATATCGGACATCACAAACACCTTAATCACAACCTTTATTTTTCTGGAAAACCAATACTGTGCATACTTACAAACCTTGTTATAGAAAGCAGCTGGAAGTTTCACTGCTCCAGGAGATCTCAAAGGGTTGGAGAAGATAAAGGACTCAGTTTCACTTTCCTGTACGCCAAATAAACACATCTGCCCCGGTTCACTTATTCAAGATAATACAGCAGTATTACTCAGCTCTATAATATTATATTCAGGGACTGTATTTCACACAGACAATAAAAAACCTGGATAATGTTATCCAACCTTGTTCATATCATAAAAAAATGGGTAGGGAAGTGAATACTGTGTGCATGTACCCTATTCGAACCTTATTCAGAAAATGTAATTTCTAGTGACCTGATTTCAACGCAGATGTAATAATGATATCATCTCCTCATAATTCAGTTTGTTTTTCATCTGCAGTCCTTCATGCTACCAACTTGACACATCTCTTTGTGAACCCATCATAATGCCTCCTCCACGCGCCTTTTAACTATTCATCCACCACCACTACTACCCCTTTGTCTCTGTATCTATCACTACAATATACCCTACTGATTTAGGTATCTTTTACAAAGGCCACACTGCTGCCATTCAGACTGGTTTGGTGGATATATTTCACTGCTGGGTTTGTAAAACTTGGGTAAAGCTATACATTTTTAAGATTCTGCACTTCAAGAAGTTAATGTGCGTTCTATGGTTTTAAGTGTGCACTGGAAGGAGTGTACAAAACTCATCACAGTTCACACAGCTAAAGTCTTCTTTGCTTAAAGAATTTCAAGATTAAAAAAAGTTTTCTGTTCCATGCACAGTAGTCTGTCAAAATACAACCCATTCTGTATTTAAATATAGCAAAAAGAAACGCTATAGTGGACCATAACCTCCATATTTTGAATGTCTTTATTTATATATGGCTATTAACAATATAAACCGTATCTGTACAAATTAGTTGAGGGAGTAATTAACATGTTGTGCCTCTTTTGTATTATGTATAGATAATCATAATGTATTATTTTGCTCTCAGACATACGGAACGTAATCTTATATTGTGATCCTGAACACTGTCAATCTTATGGTTGGAATTTGATAATCTCTACTCACCCAGGCCAAGCATGAAAACAGGTTTTGTATGTCTAGCGCACTTACCTGGTTAACAAAAACAAAGTAAATAAATGAATAAACATCTTTAAATAAATGAATACACTTCTACATTAAAACGAAATAAATGAATACACGTCTACATTAAAACTGGCTAGAAATACTGTACATCACTTCTGTGTTCTGTAGCATTCCTGTAGGTACACAGCAGTGTCTGGTTCTGCCTATAGGATTCTGACATTTGTTTACAGCTTCCAGCTAACAGCCCATAAGACTGCCTACAGCATTACCAAGGTCCAGCAAAAGCTATTCCAGCTTTTTCTATTCAACGGCTTAGCATTTAACAGGAGAGTATTCCAGAAGGCAACTATTACTGAAAAACTCCCTTGTACTACTAAACCAACAAAACACTGGAACGGTTAAGTAAAATTGTAACCAATCCTCACGGCTTCGGCATTTTGCTAAGTCTGATTAACAAGCAGTCACTGTATTTGGAGATATATAAGTTTACTGTAACTTATAGGAATCCTTTCCCACAGCCTACAGTTGGAAACTTGGCCTAAATGACAGCTGTGTAGGCCTCTCCCCAGCTCAGCCCAGCAGGAGCTCTAATGTACTTCATTCTGGGGCTGGGAGCTGCTTTTAATCTATCAGCACGACTCCGCAGCTGCTGTAAGCTAGCCGAAAATTGTCTGCGCACAGGGTTTAACTTTTGTAACCCTTTTTGTATGACTTGTGTTCACAGAGATGGCTCTGAAACACATCCATTAAGATCATTGGCTGGTTAAATAAATTTTCTGTCAAACAGCAGAGTCTCTGGCTTTCAGCTAGCAAGCAGCCTTTTACTACGAAAGTATTCTGCAGCTGGTGAGGTTCAAGATAGAAGCTTTGTTACCAGTTTGATCAGGAAAACCCCATTATAAAGCACTCTCTAACTAGCTGAATACCAGCACAAAATCTGCATGAAACCTAGGCTCAGAACTCAGCCCCCCAGCACCTATAATACTCCCTGACACCAGATTCATGATTTTGAGAAGGAAGGGGGCAGCAGTAGCAAAATAATCTGAGTAGGCCAGTTGACTACATCTCACGCTACAACCGCATCATTGTACGATGACTACATCCCACACCACAACTGCTTCATTGTAAGAACTGTGAGTGATGGGGCTGAGATGGCATGTGTATAGGAGGGACCAAAGAACTTGCATTATTGATGATATCATCAAAGAAACAAATGCTCTGCCCCTCCTTCCCAGCCACACACCAGCTCAATCTCAACTCTCACAGTATTTATAATGGAGCAGGCATGCCGTGGGAGAGGCCAACTGGGCCAGCCACCTTATTTAGAGCAACTACTCCCCAAAAAAAAAGATAAAAAATCACAAATGCCACCCAAAAAATATTTGGAAAACAGGGTCAGTGGGTAAAGGAAATCCCATAGCATAACTCTGCAAGTTTGCCTATGTAGCTCACAGTTGAACTAGTATGTGACCACTGTGGACAGACACACGTGCAAACTTAGGTTATTATGACATAGATACGGGATCATTTTAAATGTGACAAGAAACAGAAGTACTTTACTTCCATCTATATGTAGTATTTTGTGCTCTATCTTCTTGTAAACTAAAATAATGTTCACATCAACATTTTGTGTTTCCATTACAGAAAACGAGAAGTTACTGAATCTAACATACATACTAAAATGCCAGCAGAATAGACCTAACGGTCTCTCGAGTCTGCGTGATTTTCAGCACCCGCACTGAGGGCCAATTTTGGTGTCCCCCCTCCCCCTTGGGTTGTACTGTCCCCAGTCCCAGATGTTCCACCTGTATTGGGCCTGGTCAGATTTACCCTCCCCCGTACCTGTTCCATCCCCTCTTAAACCCGTCCACAGTCTCCACCTCTACCAGCTCCCTGGGCAGTGCATTCCATGGCTCCACCACCCTTTCAGTGAAATAGCATCTCCTCCTCCTCTCCCTTCTGAGCCTGCCCCCTTCCAGCTTACACCCATGACCTCTTGTTGTCCCACCCTCCTTCCTTTGGAGCACCCTGACTGGGCCTCCTTTATTGATCCCTTTCATGTGCTTAATGACCTCTATCATGTCCCCCCTGTCCCTCCTCTCCTTCAGGGTGTACATGTCAAGCTCCTTAAGGCTCTCCTCATAGGTCCTCTCCCCCAGGCCCTAGATCATTTTGGCTGCCCTCCTTTGGACCCTCTCTAGGAGTGTAATGTCCCTCTTTAAATGTGGTCTCCAAAACTGTACACAATACTCGAGGTGTGGCCTAACCAAGCAGTTGTACAGTGGAAGGATCACTTCCACCTTTCTGGAGGTAATCCCCCTGGCAATGCATCCCAGCATCCTATTTGCCCTTGCCGCTGCCCTCCTACAGGTCTCTGAGTTGTTCATTTTGACATCTACCACTACCCCCCCGGTCCCTCTCACCCTCTGTGACTTGAATCATGTCTCCTCCCACGGTATACCCCTGGCCTGGATTTCTGACTCCCAGATGCAGAACCTTGCACTTCCCTGCATTGAATTTTAGTTTCCATTTTCCCAACCACCTTTCCAGAGCCTCCAAGTCCTCCTGCAAGGCCACCTTCCCCTCCTTCCCATCCACCACTGCACTCAGCTTTAAGTCATCTGCAAAGAGACTCATCTCTCTCCTGATCCCCCTTCTGATGTCTGAGATATAGGCATTGAATAGGAGTGGCCCCAGCACTGACCAATGGGGAACCCCACTAGTAACCCACCTTGAGGATGAGGTTAACCCTCCAACCACCACCTTCTGAGTACGCTCAGAGCGCCAATTTCCTATCCATCTTAACAACTGTCTCCCTACCCCCATTTCCTTCAGTTTAGCCAGCAGACCACTGTGGGGGTACTGAATCAAACGCCTTGCTAAAGTCCAGAAAGAGGATGTCCACTGGCCTACCCCTCGTCCAGGGCCCTTGTCACCCAGTCATAGAACTCAACAAGGCTTGTCTGGCATGATCTTCCCATGACAAAGCCATACTACCTATCGTCCAAGTACCCAGTTTGCTCCAGTAACCCCCCTAGCCTTTCCGTGACAATACCCTCCATCACCTTGCCGACCACCGATGTCAGGCTAACGGGCCTGTAATTTCCCACCTCCTCTCTTGATCCCCCCCTCCCCTTGTGGATTGGCACAACATGGGCTACTTTCCAGTCTTGGAGCACCCACCCAGTCCTCAGCGAGATGTTGAAAAGCTCTGCTAGAGGGACTGCCAGGACATCTGCCAGTTCCCCTCAGCACCCTGGGATGCATCTCATCTGTCCCAGGTGCTTTCTCCATCCAAAGGGACCTGAGGGCTTCCCTTATTCTCTCTACTGGGATTTCAGCCTCCATGTCCTCCCCTTTTCACCCTGTACTGCTGGGCCCCCACCTGTCTGTGGTGGCCACTCCATTTCCCTAGACCCATCAGAGCCCCTGGTTTCTACCAGTCCCACCCCTTGCTCCAGTTTGCCCCCACTCCCCTCGCAAGACATAGCCCCTCCATCCCCCCTGGTAAAAACTGAGGCAAAGTACTCATTTAGGACTTCTGCCTGTTCCCCCACCTCCTGCACCCAACTATCCACTATCCTTATCTTGCTGGTCTGCCCCCTTACTTTCCTTTTTTCCACTATGTATCTAAAGAACCCCTTGTCCCCCCTCCAGATCCCACTGGCCAAGGACTGCTCCTTTTTTGCCTTTGCTGCTCTCACCACCCTGGTGACTATCTTGGCTATCACCTCATATTCCTCCTGATCCCTTACACTCCTTGAGCACTTGAAGCACCTATGGGCCACCTTCTTTTCCCTCACCACCTCCTGCACCTCCCAGGTCTACCAGCAGGATTTTCTGGCCTTACCGATCTGCTCTGGCCAACTGTCTCCATCTGACATCACAATCCTCTGAACATAGGTAGTATCACAGCCTGGGTCAGATGGAATTTAGAAACAACCTTTTGCAGAAATTTCACGGAGGGGCATAAGAAAATGTTGTCCTTGTGGAAAACAAGTTACACTGGTAACACGGATAACACCTGGAGTTTGGGCTTCCATGACAAATGTGACAGATGACGCTTGTCTGTAGCCTCAAATAACTGAGTTAATACCAGTTTTTATACCAACTGCAGAGATGGTTCATGCACCAGAGGGGACAGACAGCCCAGCTCTTTGAAAAAGTGGGCAACCTCCTTTTTCTGGGTGACCATATGAAGGCTGGCCTACACCTGGTAAGCCGAGATGGCTTCCAGGTGTACCTTGAGGAATGTAGCTGCAGCTCTGAATGAGACAGGGACCAAAGGTAGTTAAGAATGTGCTTCATTTAGCTGGAGAGCAAAGGCAATTTGTGCTCTGCGCACCAGCAGGAGAACCTTTTCCACTGACAACCATAGGATCTTGCGAGTAATTTCTTTCCAAGATGCCTCTAGAACCTTGAGAACATACCTGGGAATCCCAACAGCCTGGAACTCCAGCTACTCAGCAACCAACCAGGCTCTCAGGTGCAGCAGATTTGGAGGCCTGATCATCCACTTGGACCTTGAGTAGGTCCCAGTAGAGTGGTAGCAGCCATGACGGCTTGCAACTGAAACAGACAAGATCCTTTTGCAAGATCTGGGGAGGCCAATCTGGAGCTATTCGGATCAGAGCCCTTGGATCCTCTGGGCCTTAAAGTCAATCTTGTGGACTAGAGAAAAAGGGGGAAAGGTATTCAAAAGACCTCCATTCCAGGATCAGGCAAATGCATCCCCGACAGAATACTCTGCTAAGGGATGGGGACAAAACACCACCAGCTTCCTATTTTCCCAGGAGGAAAACAGATCCACTGATTATATTCCCCCAACAGAAAATGACTGGTACACCACCTGTAGGTGCGGTTACTATTCCTGGAATACCTCCTCACATGACTAAGGGGGGGCCAAAAACTGTTTATTCACTCCCATCATATGGTCCGCCTGCACGCACTGAGTGAGCCAATGACCATGCTCATAATACCTGATGACCCACTTGTTCAGGTAAAATATGGCAGTCATAATGACAACAACCTGGCCCTTGACCAGAGGAGTGAACTCCAACAGTGTAAGGCATACTGCTAGAAATTCCAGAAGATTAATGTGCATTCTTGATTCAATCAGTGACCAAATACTGTGTGCCTTGTGGTCCTGCAGATGTGCTCCCAAGTACCTCAGAGGCGCATTTGTTGTCTGTGGGACCTAAAGCTCCAGTCAGAAAAATGGGATTCCTTCCAGGAGGTTTGATGGTGACAGCCACCACAGGATTGCACCCAGCACCAGTGGGTTACCTGAACTGGCAGGTCCAAAGATGACTGCATTTTTTTTTTTTTTTTATTTAGTTGTTTAACCAGGAGTAGCACACTAAGCTGAAAGCTTTTTTACAGGAGCGACCTGGGAGCACAGGGAAGTTAAGTGACTTGCTCAGGGTCACACAGTATGCAAGCGGAAGCTGTGGGATTCAAACCCAGGTCTGGTCTGCTGGATGTCACCAGATTTGCAGCTCAGAGCCTTAAACCACTGCACTATACTACCTCCCTAATTGGGAACACTGATACCCTAGTTCCCACTGGATGGTTCTCATGCACCAGTGAACCCACTGGACCATGGCTATGGTAGATGCCGTGAAGCTCAAGAGCATGAGGAAATCACAGGTTGGGCATAACTGCCCAAGACAAAGTGATTGGGTAAAGGAAGACAGATCCTCTGCCCTGTCCAGAGCTAGGTATACTCTGGGTTGTAGGGACTTCTAGCTCCATCCCAAAGAACACAATCACCTATTTCACAATCCACATGGATTTGGCCAGGTTGATAAGAAGACCCAACTGCTGGAAAGTCTGATCAGCCAGGTTCCTAGCCCATTCCATGTCCTGCACAGACCTGCCAATGGGAAGCCAGTTGTTATGGCATGGGAAAACCTTGAGCCCCTGCATCTGAGGAAAGCTGCTACTATGGATAGTAACTTGGTAAATACCCTAGGAGCAGGGCACAGGCGGAGCAGAATGGCTTGAAACTGGCAGAAGATTCTGTCCCCTCAAATCCGAGGAACTGTCTGTGTGGTGGACGGACAGGGATGTGAGGTGCAGGTGCACATCCTGGTGATCCACAGAGCAAAACCAAGCCATAAACTCCAAAAAAAAAGAATAATCTAATTCACGATTCTCATGCAAAATATCCTCTTTTTCAGGATCCCCAGACTGAGTATGTAGCACCACCCCACTATGCTCTTGGATACCAAAAGGTACAACAACAAAAATTGCTGCTCTGCTTGACTTTCTGGGGCAGGCTCTAACACATGACAGGCTAGGTACAGTAATATCTTGTTCCACAGCACCAAGAGAAACTACAGTAAGAGTATGTTTTCAAGAGGTACATGGGACTGACGCAGAGTGGAGTCTCAATTCCCAGATACAACAATAAACCTACTTCCAGGACCCTTTTGTCTGAGACAACAGCAGACCACTGCAGGAGGAAGTGGGAGAATCAAACCCAGATTGTGAAATGCAGTGGGGAATGTGGAGGGTAAGGAATGGAGCCCTCTCAGCCTGCCACTTTTTGCCTTTGGAGGGAACCCGGAAGCTTGGCCACCAAGGTAGTGCCTCCACCACCTTTATATGTG
Source organism: Neoceratodus forsteri (assembly GCA_016271365.2). Lineage (NCBI taxonomy): Eukaryota > Metazoa > Chordata > Ceratodontiformes > Ceratodontidae > Neoceratodus > Neoceratodus forsteri. The sequence goes on from CM028130.1 coordinate 1,509,735,015, forward strand.
GCCTGTCTTTGTTGAGAACCCGGCTAGGCAATACTGCTGATACTGCTCCATCTGATGCTGCTGTTGACCATGCAGCCCACAAATGAAACTGCTACTCTGCAGGCACTGCTGAATAGTCTGTTTCCTAGTAGTGATGAAATGACAGAGTCCAAGGTGATTTCAAATCCTAGTCAGGTGTCCCTTGATCCTTGATTCAAACAGATCCATCCCTGTAAAGGGAAGATTCTCCAACCTCTGCTGTATTTCTTGCATAAAGGGTGACAGATGCTGCCACACCTGGTATGTATGGAAATGCTTGCTGCCAGGACCCTGGCTGGCATGTCAGCTGAAGCCAGAGCCAACTGCGGTTGGTGCTTGGCAAACGGAGAACCCCACGTACTGAAAGTCTTTCAGGTCATGCTGGATACCATCTGGAAGCAGAGGCCACAGGTCAGACAGTTATTCAAAACAACTCATGGCTATGCCTAGCCATCAGGCCAACATAATTGGCTTGACGAATGACCAGGGATGCCACTGCATAAATTCTGCTGCCAAAGTAATCCAGTTTCTTAGACTCTGTGTCTGGGGGCTTATCTGACATCTTGTGGTTTAGCCTTCTGGAACACGGTGTCTGTCACTAGACCTTATGAGGAAGGATATTCCATTAACCCAGACAGCCCCCTGTATACTTGCCATCCATCCTACAGCATGAGGCTGGGCAAGAAGCTGAGTACTACCAGATGCTGAGTGTGGGACCCAGCATGGCAGGAGTAATAGGAAAGGCCACCCCAGGTGAGGAATCCTATTCTGGGATATCCATCAGTAGGTTGGGAAGGTTTACCTCTTCTGAACCTGCTACAGATGAGTGTCCAGTGACAAGGACATTTTGTCTAGTAATGAAGCAAAGAAGGACTGGACTCCTGAGGCAGACTGTCATCTCACTATAGGGGTGCAAGCAAAATGACAAGACGACAAAGACTTTTCCAAGACCATGCCTTGGTACAGCAGTACTGGATATCAACAAGGTGAGCTAGCCACCCATTCAGTTGGGGTGACTGCCACCAACACAGCATGGGATAGCCCTGTCCCTAGCCTGAACTCCTTGGTCAGTGCCCCTACCTGGGGTTGTAGAAGTGGGGGCCAGACTGGAATAGGTCACAGATGCCATCGGCAACATGACCTGCAATACTAGAGGTGGTGCTATTGGATGCATGACTGGAGCTGGCATTAGGAGTGGCAGCTATGGTCTGCCTGACCCAACTACATCAGCTGACCTTGCTCTGAGCTTATGCTTCGTAAACCCATTTCTGCCATATGGCATTCTCCCACCTGAGACATGCCTGACAATGACAGCAGGAACCTGACAACCAGGATGAAGTACTGGACAATGATTGCCACTGATGATGCTGAGCTTGACACTGAGAATGCAACCTTAATATTGAATGCAAGTGATCTGGTTGACAAGGCGGTGGCTCTGCTGGTGTGAGCATCCCTGCAGGAGGGGGAAGGGGGTGTCGACCAGCACTGGTCGGACTGGCACCAGGGTTTGAACAACTGGTGTAGGCTGAACAGGTGAATACATAACTGGAAGCTTGCTCAAACCCATCACTCTCAACTTGGATAGAGCTATCATCAGCACTGAAGTATGCAAGAGAGTGGACTCTTCATCCTTGGCAGAGTTGTCACCACCTAGGCCCAATGGCTCAGCCAAGTGATCAACCAGTGCTGCAACCTTCGGCTGCCCACATAACATTTCTGTGGGTAGACTGAAAGGCTCCAGGGATGCTTCAATCTCCTTAGAGGGTGACTGACGACAAGGTCCCTCAGAATGGGAGAACATGAATGGTCCCTCGACTGACAGCACTCCCACAACTGGTGTTGACTTTTCTTTTTCTTCTGCTTGCGGTGCATATGAGGTGACTCACCTTGGAATGACTGAATGGACAACATGAAATCATGAAACCCCTCATTATCATGAGGAACAGGAACATCCACTGACCACTCTTCTTTAACTGTTAACAGACCTAAGACTAGGATGTCATCAAAGGTCTGAGGTACTTGGTCCTTCATGGCTGCTAACTGTATGACCAAGACCACCCCTGCATACAGCCCACACACATCCTCTGGCATCCCTTTAAGCACCTTCATTAGGCAATTAATTTTCTGAGGATGCATGGCCTGGTACCACAGGCAGTAGGCCACATCATGGGAAACTAAATGCAGTCATTATGGTCATTTGTGACAGACATCGTGAATCTGCAGACCACACTGTTCTCACCTCCTGACTTCCGCTTCTGTTCCACAGTTGCAGAGTAGTGAGCCAGTTTTAAAGTACACAAGGGTCCACAGAAGAATCAAAAACTTTGAAGCAATTAAAAAAAAGCCTAAAAACTTTGCAGAATCCAAATTCATTAGGAGAAGCTGTAAAGAAGGAGGGGAACTATTCTTTCCAGTGGCAGAAAAGATCTGAGGGCAGTGGGGTGGGGTGGAGCTGGAGGACCACATGATTTGGTGGTAGGAGAAGTCCAGCTTGAAGACCATTTCCAGTAAGTAGGAATGCTCAGTAGCACACCACCTAAGTGTGGCTAGTGAACTGAATCTAGGTAGTCAGAACTCTGTTCAATTACTGCAGCGTTTTGTATTTTCCCATATCCACCACACACACTTTTAAGCACTTGACTGTCCAGCACTGCTTCTCAGTTGTGAAAAGTGTTGACGTGACACCCTATCCAAGGCTGACTAGCTGAGCCGGCTATTCAAAACATCTGTACATGCAATTTAGTTGCACATGCTAATTTCAAAACCTATTTTGTGGTAGAAGACTGCCTGCCCATTCGTCCAGGGATGTTATCAAATTCTGAACCACTTTATAACAGGGATACATCTAGAAACGTTACTAAGCATTTTTAAAAAGTGTACATGTCATCGAACTGCACAGAAACATGTTTGAAATACCTGGTGCCAAGCCTTGATCTTGAGCCGACTGAATGAGGTGCTGCTTGACAACATGAGCTAAGCCCCCGCACCAGAGAGTAAATACATCACTTCCATGGTGCATTCACTTTCCATCATCCATAGTAACACAGCACTATACTGTGGTGGAGGAAAGGACTTGGGATCCATCTTGTCTACTTCTCTAGCCCCAAAGCAGTGACTCTAAATCGTCTGAAGCATGGAAATAACATCCAGGCTTAACTCAGTTTCACCTGGGGGGCCATTTTGTATCATGTTAAGCAATGGATGATTCAAACTTCATATGGAGCTAGCGGAGTTAACGGGTTTTAACCATCAGAAATCATGCATATCAATTTCAATAGGAATTCATCCCTTTTGTCATGCTGGAAACTGTGACACTGCCAGGATCAAGCACAGTGTCACAGTTTCCTGAATGACAAAAGGACTAATTCCCATTGAAATGACATTGTTTACTGCAGTAACTCTGCTGTAGCATGCTGCAGAATGCTGTAGATCTAGATTTAATCCTGGTGAGCTTCATTGTATTTGTTTAAAACACAGTTTCCAGTTGTGAGCTGGGATGGGAAAACAGGGATCGACATAGACAATGAAAAACAAACAAGTACGGCAGGCAATAAACAAAAGCATAGGCAATTATGTACAGAGCCAAAAACTACAACTGTTACAACAACAGATACCAAGGAAAGGAACAGAGTCTGTTTATCAGACCCCAGAATAGCGGAATAATAAAAATGGTTTGTCATGGCCAGAGCCTCACCTAGAGATGAATTACCATACACCATAATGCCAGAGGTAGTAATTTCATAAGGAATCATCCAGTAGCAAGGCCCAGGGTGGGGTAGATTTTTTTTTTTTTGAAATTTAAGTTTATTGAGTTTATATATAAGAAAAATGAAAAAGAAAAACAAGGTACAAATACAGACATTGGGGGATTGTCTAAACATAGAGTACACAAGACCAGAATAAAGCACATATAGATGTAGACAATCGCAACGATATAAGCAGGAACAGTAGAAAATACAAAAATGAAATACAAAAACATCACGCTAACCCCAAACCCACCCCCCCTCCCCATCGCCCGGAGAGTTTCATAGGTGGAAGAGATGTTGGGTCAATAAGGAGGAGATCTGTAATAGGAACCTGATAACGCTGCATGTATTAATGCAACAAGAGTAACTTAGGATATTACCAGTGTCAGGGTTACCCCAGATAGAGCACATTTAACTTACCCCATTTCCGATTAAAAGACTCCAGATTATGTCTAAAGCTAGCTATAAGTTTCTCGGTACTGAGACAGAGGGACATCTCCTTAAGCCATTCTTGGTAGGTAATAATATCCTGATCCAACCAATGCCTAAGGACCAGCTTTTAACAACTATTGAGATGAGAGCCATATGATATCTCGTTCTTTCACGAAATGCTCGATAGTAGACGCTCAAGATACAAATTTCTAAGGTAAATAGATCTTTAAGCCCTAAAGTGGGTCTAAACTGTCCTAACAGTGCACCATAAAGGTGCCACTTTATCGCATTCCCAAAGGATATGCAGCAAATTCCTTCAAGGCTCCACATCTCGACAAATACTGACTTAAGCTTGCCAAATTGAGCCAACTTGACTGGAGTGTAGTAAAGATTATTTAAAATATAGTATTGGGTCAATCTATGATTGTCTTGGGATAAGTAACGATACACATCTTTCCAAATTAAATCCCATGCAGGAGGGGAGATCAAATTAGAGAGTGACCAGATTTTGGAACCCTCCAGGGAGTCAGGGAAAAGATCATCCAGCAGTTTGTTGTATATGTTGGAAATACCCCCACGCATGCCGGCCGCCTCCTGAATTTTCTCAAGGAATGGCCTTATTTTAGAGGGAAAGTGAGTCGGCCCAAGGATTTTGAGGATGAGGTGTCTCAATTGGTAGACTTTAAAAATATGTTTCTGGGGAATGTTAAAGGACTTTAAGATTTCATCCGACTTAAGAAGTGTGCCTTGCTCATACAGAGATTCCACAGGTAAATTATGCAACTGCGGAAGCCAATCAGAGGCTAACCAGCTACCTCCAATTTTGATATTAGGATTTAAAATGAGAGGTTGAGCTGAATCTTTGGACAGGGACAAATTGAAAAAATTCCAACACTGAGAAAGAACTCTAATAGAAAGGCCAATAGGAGAGTTTCGAATGGCTGGGGGTATCGTGGAGAACGGATGCCAAAAAACACGGGGGCTTAAATTGAATTGGTCCAATAAGTTTAATTCAAACTGTAGCCATACGGGTAGAGGCGTGGTAGACTGAGTAGTGGACCACTTGCCTATTCTAGTCAGGTGACTAGCCCAATAATATAGCAAGAGATTGGGTAGACGAAGGCCACCCTTGTCTCTAGGTGCAGTGAGTTTAAGAAAGGCTCTACGAGGTTGTTTCCCCTTCCAAACACAGCTGGATAGCATCGAGTTTTCCTGACTGAAGAACTGCCTGGGTAACCATATATTAAGGTGGTTCAGGGGGTAAAATAACCGGGGAAGGATATTCATTTTAATAATATTGATTCGCCCCCAAGTGGTTAGTGGCAACTGTTGCCAACGGTCCAAGTCTCTCTGGATTCTCTTTACAGCATTGTCTAAATTGAGCTCCTTGACCATTCCCACCTCCCTGGCCACATATATACCCAAATATTTAAAAGAAACCGGGGACCATTTCATTCCAAACCGTGCAAAATCCGATTTAAAGGTGAGAGAATTTACCGGAAAAATAACAGATTTGGAGACATTCAGCCTGTAGTTAGAAACCTGACCAAAGCGGTCAATAATTTGTAGTACTTGTGTTAAAGATGTTTCGGGTTTGGTAAGGTATAACAGGATGTCGTCAGCAAAGACCGATACAGTCAGGGGGAAGTTGAGCAATGGTACAACCCCTGATTCGTGATGAACTTTTAATACTAACAAGCAGCGGTTCCAAGTACAGGTTGAAGAGGTAGGGGGAAAGAGGACACCCTTGACGAGTGCCAGTGCATAAAGGAAAACTGGAAGAAAAGACCCCATTGCAGTAAACTTTAGCCGAGGGGGACTTGTATATTGCCATAATCATATGGATAAAGGAATCAGGGAAGCCCATTTTCTTCAAAGTGGCCCCACAAAAAGTCCCAATTCACTCGATCAAAAGCTTTTTCTGCATCAAGAGCAACTAAGACCATGGGATCTGACAAGGTGTGGGCTGCTTGAAAGACATGGGCTAAGGTTCTCAGGTGATCAGCGGATGATCTACCCTGGACGAAACCAGCCTGTTCCGGGCTCAACAAGTGCTGCCAGACCTTTTTGATTCTGAACGATAACATTTTGGATAAGATTTTATATCATAATTTAAAGAGCGATATTGGACGATAGCTGGCAGGATCAGTTAAGGGTTTGTCAGGTTTAGGGATTAAAATTATTGTCGCTTCTAAAAGAGAGGGATCTATCACGTCCGTAGAAAACAGATATTCATATAGCTTAAGCAAAAGAGGGGATAGCTCTTTACAAAAAACCTTTTAGAAAATTGGGGGGTAACCATCCGGACCAGGGGCCTTCCCTAGTGGCAAGTCATTGATTGCCTCTTCTACTTCACCTAGAGTGATGGGAGCAGACAATATGTTGCAGTGATGAGTCTGGAGGGAAGGGAGCTTGATACCATCTAAGAAGTGCTCTATCATCTGGGCTTGCGACGGTGTGGAGCTCCTACTGTAAATGTCCTTGTAAAATGATTCAAAAATTTGGGCAATCTCCCTAGGTAGCATCTTGGTGGTGCCGTCCTGAGATTTGAGGGCCGGAATTATACGAGAACTCTCTATTTCTTTCAGTCTCATGGCTAGCATCCGGCTCGACTTTTCACCCTGATCAATATATCTAGTCCTGGTCTTGAACAATGCATATTCAGCTTTATCACGAGTCAAATCGTTATATTCATTTCTGAGTCTAATAAGAGCCGTTAAATTAGCTGGGGAGTTGAAGGAAAGAAGATTGTCTTCAGCTACCCTCAGCAGGCTAGATAGCGAGCTGATTTTGGACTCCCTTACCCTTTTCCTAGTGGCAGCAATCTTAATGAGTTCCCCTCTGACAAAACATTTGAAGGAGCACCACAGTAAATCCTCGCAGTGTACAGATCCCTGATTCAGGTCGAAGTACGAAAGGATCATGTCCCTGATTTGGGAAACTGTGTGCTCTTCCTTCAGAATTTGCCTATTAAGTTTCCACGACGTGTCTCTTTGTCCCTGAATACCCGGGGAAATCTTGACCCAAACTACGGAGTGGTCCGAGATGACTATAGGTTCGATACCTACTTGATGGGTACAACTCATTAAAGAAGAACTAATTAAAATATAGTCAATTCTTGACCAAGTTTGGTGTACCTGGGAGTAAAAGGAATAGAGTCGATTGTCAGGGTTAAGGAGACGCCAGGGGTCACACAGACCCAGCAGGTTTGTGAAATCAGAGAGGGCATGTTGTGCAGGGGACATCGGTTTAATTGGTCTATAGGTTTTGTCTAACTCGCTGGAAGGGGCCACATTCCAGTCGCCCCCTAGGATGAGAAGGGAAGGCAGAAATCTGCTCAGGGTATCTGCCAGGGACATAAAAAAGGACGGGTCACCTCCCACTGGAGCGTATATCGCCCCTAGAACCACACTACTATTATCAAGCTGGCCCTTGACCAATACGTATCTATCTTCGTGGTCAATAACACTGTCTTCTACTACGAATCTGACGTGATGTTTGATTAATATTGCTACCCCCTTACTAACTTGCGAGCCGGAGGCAGTAAAAATTTGGGTAAACCCTAGCCTTCGTAATTTCTTGTCCTCTGAGGCAGCCAAGTGGGTTTCCTGCATGAAAACTATATCTACGTTAAGAAGGGAACAGTTCAGAAAGACCTGCTGTTTCTTAAGAGGGTCATTGATGCCTCTGACATTCCAACTTGCAATTTTAAACAATCTCAATGCCATGGTAGCTAACACAAGAGTAAGCCAGACACAGGAACTTCAATCCCATCATTACAGATAATAATAAAGAAATTGCACCAAGTTTGCCTGACAATAGTAATAATACCCATAGGAAATGAAACTCTCCGAGGCACCCTCCCTCCCCTAACCCCCTAAAAAAATAACCCGCAAAAAATTACCCAGTCACCAGCAAACTTAAGTGAAGCTGAACACTGGAACCCCAAACCAGGAGACGAAACAAAGGGTGACTGGACTAAAATTAAGACATACCCCCAACCCCACCCCCAAATAACAAAACCTATGAATAACCCTGAAATCACCAAAACTATTTACAGCCAGTCCTTCAACACCAGGAAAGCATGTAAACAACAAATAAGTAACCTGTAAAGGATTGGTCCCCAGGACTAGCAGCCCACAATGAACTGTAAGAAACCCTGAATGGTGTCCCCATTAACGAAATGCAACAAGGAGTAGAGTAGCAAAAGAAACAGGGTACTGCTGTCCCACCCCAGATCAGGATCGCAGACTGCATCTCAAGGCTCTCCATTCCCAGCCACCCTCCCCCAGCCTAAGGCAAATGCTAGACAGAATCGTTACATCTTACCCAGCAATGGCACACTGATCACCCAAAACGAAAACACAAGGGCTCACAGCTCCAGAAAGCTAAACGGAACCACCATGGCTTGAAAAAAAAAAAACTCACCGTGGTGAGAAAGGGATACACCTGCTGGTCACTGCGTCATTCGCTCCATTCCGAGTGTGACAGCGTCAGGAGCAGAATTAAAAGCAATGTAGCGGAGCTCCAAACCCACGAGCTGGCCATCATCTAACCTGGAAAGGGAAGGGGAAGGGAAACTGGTAGGGACCCAGCTGGTCCGTCGTCGAAAACAATCCGCCTGAAACCACAAGCGGAACTAAGGGTCCTACCCCCCCACCTCGGGCCATGAGGTAGAGGCCTCAGATGGAGAAAGCCTAGGCCTCAACCCAGACCAGAAACCGCCCCAACCCCCGCGGAAGGCCGGTCAGCCCCCACCCCAACTCGCCAGAAAAAACATAAATGCAGGCATAACCTCAAACCAGAATCACTCAGCCGAGGTAAGCAAAATTAACACTGATATTTATACAGAACAGTCAGCCAGATTTGAAAAGTCAGGTAGTCTCTGGGAGAGTTCACTTTTGGCTTGATCTGGATTCTCGAAGGTAAGCCAGACATTATCGAGTTGAACTTGCAGCCTAGCCGGATAATTCATGCGGAACTTGAGACCCGCAGCAATCAGCTTGGTCACAATCGGATGGAATTCTCATCTCCTCAGTCGGGTTTCAAGTGGTAGGTCTTGGATTATTCTCAAGGTACGATTCTCCCATAAGACCGCATGTAGACTCTTGATTTTAGACAGGATGTGTTGCCTTTCGAGATAACTAAGCAGCTTGATTAGTATGGGTCTAGGAGAAGAGCCTGGCGGAGGTTTAGGCTTCAGGGATCTGTGGGCATGCTCGATGTGGTAGGAGGGACAGATGGGCGAGGGGCCAACAATCTTGGTTAAAAGTTTTTGCACAAAAGACAGAATATCAGGCCCTTCCTCCCCCTCCGGTAAACCCAGCACCAGAATGTTGTTCCTCCTACTACGTCCTTCAAGGTCCTCCGTCTTTAGTTTTAGTTTGGCAATTTGTTGCCTGAGCGTGGTAATTTCGGGTTCACACTTGGCCTTCCAGGATTCCAAGGAACTAGTACGAGCCTCCGAGTCGCCCACTCGAGTTGTAAGAGAAGCTAGATCACTGCGCATGGATTTAAGCTCAGAGGAAATCTCCTGCAGAGTTTCACGGAATGGGATCAGCTCCTGAAGGAACCGATCCTCTGTGAGCGGGCTGGAGGAGACGTTAGAGGAGCCAGATTTAGCACCCGAACCCATAGGCAGGGTTCTCGACTTTTTAGCGCTTTTTCAGAGTATTCAAGTGCTGCCTGGCCCCGCGTTTCTTCATTCAGGCCTCATAATTCCACCACACCTTAGCGTAAACTCGTTAAGAAATCACACAGACGTCAATATGAAGTGATGGTGGGTTGTAGAAAACTGCAATTAACAAGGAGCATGCTAAAAATAATTTCCGAAGTCAGTAAATAACGGAATCAGCTGGTTGAGAGGGGAGAGCTGTGGAATTAAGCTGCCATTAAGAGCACTGCCCCACGTGACCTCCTCCAGGGTGGGGTAGATTATTATATTGCACTCAGCAAGTAATCTGCTCACTAAGTTCGTTTTTACTTTTTTTTTGTGCTGGTTGTGTTCTGAAGCAGGTAACATAGAAACATAGAAGTTGAATGCAGATAAGGACCGCAAGGCCCATCCAGTCTGCCCATTTCTTTTTCTACCTTATAAATGTGCCATTGGCCTTTGCTCTGTCAATGGCCTACCTATTCATACTCATCTGTATTGCTCCCTTATGCCTATCCATGCCTGTTTGAAGCCCTGCACTGTATTCATATCCACCACTTCCTGTGGTAGGCAGTTCCATGCATCCACCACCCTTTCTGTGAAAAAGAACTTCCTCACATTACCCCTTAATCGGCCTCCCTCTAATCTCATGCTGTGTCCTCTTGTCCTGCTATTTTTCTTATACTGAAACATGTTAGACTCTTTCACCTTGTTAATGCCCTTAAGGTGTTTGAATGTTTCGATCATATCACCTCTCTCCCTACTTTGCTCTAGGGTATACATACTGAGCTCAGTTAATCTGTCCTCATATGTTTTCTGATGCAGTCCCTGCACCATTTTGGTTGCCCTTCTCTGGACTGCCTCAGTTTGGTCAATGTCCTTGTGAAGGTGTGGCCTCCAGTACTGCACGCAGTACTCCAGATGGGGCCTAACTAGTGTTTTGTAAAGAGGAATTATTACCTCCCTCTTCCAAATTGTGATACCCCTACTAATACACCCTAACATCCCCCTAGCCTTACCTACTGCTTTAGTGGTCAAACCTAGGTCTGGTCTGCTGGATGTACCAAGCTTATTCACAGCTCATTACTCTAACCTCTAGGCTATACTAACCTCTAGGTACTGTATACTATCTGAGAGATCGGGGAGGGCTGAAAAAACAATGGCAGACACTCCTTGCTGGGGAATTGGGTGTTCCTGGGAAACCACTGGAATTTATACAGTACTTCATTTTTTCTTCATGGAGCTTGTCCTTGGTGGAACCTTAAAATACGCCTGGAGGTGGGCCACTCTGGACCAAAAAAGGACACACCACCACAATTGTTCCTTTTCGTATTAAATTTATTTAACAACCCCAGCATTTTGCCTGTTTAACTTCTTCTGGGGGAACTGTGGAAACTAAAAAACTTTCTTATGTACAAAGAATTACAATATGGTATGTTGTACCCATAGCTCATTATACTTCTAAATGAATCTGTGAATACATTCATTATTACATTCATACTGTGCTTCATTTTATTTGCAGTAAAAAAGCAGCAAGACATGCTGCAAGGTAGGTTAAAAGAGAGGTAACCGATTTTCAACACACTGTAAGAATGGTAAGCTGGTGTGGTGAAGTGAGATACATAAAATGGTTGCGAAGAAAACGAAGCACAATAATAATGAATGTATTCACACATTCATTTCGAAGATGACTAATAAGCCATGGGTAGTGGCTTTAAGATTCAACGGCAAATTAACTGGTATGTGAACAGGGTAGTGTACAACAGAAGATATTATAATTCTAGGCACATAAGAGCATTATTTAGTTTAGGTTTCAATTTCTCCACAGTTCCCCCAGAAGAAGTCAAACAGGCAAAACGTTGGGGTTGTTAAATAAATGTACTATGAAAAGGAACAACTATGGTGTAGTGGCCTTTTTTTTGGTTCAGAGCGGCCCACCTCCAGATGTGTTTTGATGTTCTTTGCAGCCAAGCTGCCCTCCATTTGGAAAGCAAAGATGTGGCCCTGACAATTGTCTATGAGGTGATACAAATTTTTCTACTGAATGCTAAACTATAAGCACTATTTACACCTGCTTCCTTTTAATAAATGTACTTTTTCTGCCACTTCTGGCTGCCTACCTTATTCTTTTATTTTGGCCTCCGACCTACTGATCTACTTCTTGACACCCCAAGCGCCTGTTAGACCATCACCTCACCTGAATACTCCCTGTGGGATACTTCTACATGGCGGGACCAAAGGCAGGGAGGGTTCTGTCAGTTCCTGCTTTCCGGCCTTTCTCAAGTTAAATGAGAGGGGGAGTGGGGATGCACCAGGGACTGGTGGCATTTGGTCCTTTGGAAATGCCATGTGAATGGTTAACAGATTTTTTTCCCTCTGTATAGTTCCTCTGACTTCCTATGTGCCTTCCCATTCGTGCTTGCCTGGGGGGTGGAAGACGTCCTGTGGTAACCCATATCATTCAGTGCCACCCCAACATCTCTGCAGGAGGCCCTTGTGTAGTAGGAAAAGGCAGCTACACTCCTTGCACTGTCAGAAAGTGCTTCTTCTGCAGCACTCCTTAGCCCCCTCTGGCCCAGAACTGGGAGTCGGAATCACACTGTGAACCCAAATCTCCTGAAGTCACCAGGCCGTGATATCACTGCTTTTGTATCTGAGCACCTCTTTCTTTTTTGCAGTGCCAGATACTACCATTCTTCCCAGATGTTCATCCCCATCCCATCGATCTTGCAGTGTGTCTTGGAACCTGAGCTATGCTGCGAGGGAAGTATGTGATAGTCTCCTTCAAGGCACCATGTCCTGTTTTTCACTCACTTGCAGGAGGGTGGGCGGGGACAACTCTGAAGTAGTGGTGGCTTCATGTTTTGGGGACCCAAGTTCAGTCCTTGGGGTACACCCTACCCATCATATACATTCATCTCTGATTATTTGGACTATACCAAGGTGAGGAACTGCATGGCATTATGATGTCATTTTGCAAGTTTCTGCCCAGCCCAGTGTTGTCCCGTGTGTATTTTAGAACACATTATGGTGGACAAATAAACTTAAAACAGATTATATTTCAAACACTGATGACTTGCATTCTTGGTTCTGGCTGGGGCCCACCATGTGTAAGGGACCCAGCAGCTGCAGATCTCCCTCCTTGGACAAGGCACACATCTTCTCCATGAGAAGCCCACTGTTAAGCAGTCTAGTGCCTAAGGGTCTGGCAACCACCTTGAACCCAGGTCTCCAGCACAGCAGCAAGAGCCATGGGCTTCTGAGTCACTGTCTCACCCTCATCCAATCACTCTTAATTACAGTGCCTTCCTTAACATTCTATAATTAGACACTGATTTAGGGTTCTGTAGTGCTGCACTTTTTTATGATGTTTTGAGTTGTTTACTATCCAGTGAAATGTAAACTGTAGGCCACAATGAGCCATAGGCAAGGACACAATATAAAATCAATGAAATCCATCAGTAATAGCTTTACACTGCTGCTTTTACTCGCTGCGTTATAACCAGACATGGAAGAATCTCTGTGAGGATGTCTTATGCTTGTATAGAAAGCTAGAGAAAAGACCGACAATGATCAGTTAAATGCAAATTTGGGATACAAAGAGTTAAAGGTAAAACTCTGCAAATGTATAAAATCTGCTACTGTCATCAACAAAAAAGTATCTATATCAACTCAGCAGCCTGTATTCCAAAGGGATTTGGGAATGGGAGGGGAGATTTGAAACTATTGCCAAATATTAATAGTTACAGTTCTTACAAAATGGCCAGTGCCCCTAAGGCATTAACCACAATCTCAGATGTCAACAGCACAAAAAAAACACAACAAAAAAAAAAAAAAAACTTTACATACGGCTGCAATATGTTTTCCCAGAAACCTTTGCGGTCAGTGCTGTAATGCCCACAGCTCATTCTGTTTTTAGTACAGAGGCTGTGAGGAGGTTCTCTTCTGAGCCATTTTCTTTTTCTTCGGAATGCGCTCCACTGCAACCAGACATTCATCATTAGTCGCCGATACAATTTTTCTCTGAATTTCCACCAACATTAAAAAAAGCAATTTTTGCTTTAATTACCCTCTTCAGTAGAATGTTGATGAAGTAACAGGGTCCTACGCTTTGGGGGCCTTACCTCATTCCTCTGCTTTAATGAGTGTAATCCACAAGGAGCTGTAAAACAACCAGTGCAGTGCCCAGTCCCCCAGCTGCCAAATTTATTATACACTCTGACAAAAGGATAGAGTTAGATAACCATATCGAAAATTCATCTCTGTCATATGTACTTAAAAAATTACTTGTAACTTTCCATCCACTACAGAGAAAATAGTTGGAAACTGAAGACCAGCTTCGAAATCTCAGATTCTAGGCAGAACTGATACAGCAGCAGCTGTATCTCTTTCATTTGAGTAATTATCATATAATTAAGTGTATGAATTGCATGAGAGCCAAGGCATTAAATTAAAATATTTAATGCTTGTAAATCTGAAAATGATTACTGTGCTGATGTGATACTGGTAAGCAGCGGAGCTTAGGGTTATGGGACAGGACCTCTGGATTTTGTTCATTTATTTCACTTTATGAGAAATGTTATCAGAGACATTTAACTTGGTTAGGAGTCTGCTCAGGTAGTACATTACCTGCACAGAGTCTAGTTAAATTACTGACAAAGAAAGTTGACATGCTCACACAATGAAAACTACAGGAGATATGCAATAATGTAACGTTTGACCTTAATCAGTAAACAAATCCTGAGTACTCTTAACCTCTGTGCTTTTGTTTATCTCAAAGGGTATACTAGTGACTTCCCAGCCACAAAAAGTTGCTAAAAATATCAAGATAATCATAATATGTATCATAATGTGAGTGCAGAGACCAGCTCGCACTAATGGGTTGTGGGACGACTTCACAGTGCCAGGTAATAAACAGACAAAATGCCATCAAATCTGTTACTGAGAAATGCAATGGCAGACACTGGTAAATGACAACTATCAACAAGCATCCATCATTTGTCCATCTTTTTTTTCTTCCGTTGGAGTTAGTGAGCATTCCTAATCTGTGACAGCTTCAAGTAAGTGGGTGTGACACCGGCATTCCAAGTTTAAAGAAATCTTTTTTATGGCTGTTTTGGTAACAAGGCCCTTTTATACTAAGGCAAGAAAAGGATAATCTGTATTTAAATGAAGCAATTGTAAGATAAAGTTGTTACACAGAAGGGCAGCGAGTATCAATATTTCTTAATTGTAAGATATACCATGCTATCATTTTAACAGAACCCAAACACAGTAATAAACCTGATCTTCAAATCTCACTTTAGTTTACTGCTGAATTGCTATATTGTAGTAACAATCTACGGTATATATTTTTTGAAAATAAAGACTCAAATATAGATGGCTACTACTGTTGATTTAACTAATGTAAAATGTTCATAATTTAAAGCAGAGCTCATGGACACAGCCATCACAAGTGGAGAAAACCGTTGACACCACTGGCTAGGATTTATTTACCTCGCTCATCTAGTTCAGCCATTTTCCCCGAGCCCTATGACGATAAGGTTCTGTGCCCTACAGTATATGGTGTTGGTAGCACACTGGACTACACTTACTGTGAATTCAAAATTAAAAGTAAGAAACTGTAAATGCTGCACGATATCTCTGCAAAGAAAAAGCTCATTTTTAATGTTAGCTGCTGACAAATATTTTTGTCATTTTTAGAATTCACAGTATAACTGGGAATATTTTGTTTTGTCTTCACAGCAACTACAATAAAATAATAAAGAAAAAAGCAGACAACAGTCCATTGTAAAATCATTGATTCTTTATTTTTTATTTTTTTACAGAAATCCCAGTGTGCATTCATGTTTGAATAATAAGCCTGGCTTTAGTGTGACGCAAGCAGGAAGAGGAATGAGCAACCCAGAGGATGATCACTCACTGTAAGAGGGAGGAATGAATTGTTCAGTATGTGACTGTCCCCTGGTGTTCAACGGGAACAGTGCAATACAGAGGGGTGTGTGGGAGGGGGTAGTATTTAGCTTTACTGCTGTTTACTGCAGTGATGCGAAAGGTCCCAGTGCCAGTTCTCCAGAAAGAAAGATGCAAAAGTGTTAAAGGAATGTAGAGCTGATAGGCCTATTGGTACACCGGTAGCACTACAGCTTGCAACACCAGCGACCTGGGCTCGGAATTGAACCTGGATCATTGGGGGCTGGTTAGGGGGTGGAGGAGGATCAAGCATCACAGAGGCCGCTCTCCTACTCTGGGGATGGAGGGCAGTCAGCACCAATGCATTACTGCCACCTGGTGATCACAGATGGCAGTGCACTTGGATCAGCTTCATGGGCGGGGAGATGCTGACAGTGATACACTCTGCACATGTGCATGCGATGAGCTTGCACACACTCCCAGTTCGGGGTCTCAGGGTGATTGGGAAGAAACAGGTGGAAAAAATTTGCTGACCAGGGAAAATGTTTTTTGTGTGTGATTTTTTTTTAAGACTGGCTGTCAGGGCAGATGGCTTAGGGACACATGTGTGGTTCTACCAGAACAGGCATACCTGCACAGTGCCCCCCAGCCAAGGATCCATTACCTGCTTCTTGTACTAGGCTGACAATAATGGGTAGAGTGTGGTTATGGAATGCAGTTTCTGTCACACTTCACTTCCTCAGCACATGGTGGGTGTGGTTAAGCAGAATGTTCTCTATTGTTTGTCCGATCTCACACTTGGATTCAAAAAGGAAATGATGATTTTTAAACATTTATTTAAGGATAACAATTTTTGTCTCCATGAGTTGTGGATTACCTTACAGTCTCAGCTCCAGTTGAAGCATCATTGTGTTACCTACCCAAGATTTATAAAGGCTTTTAGATCCACCAGGAAAGTTAATCATTTCAGGCATCAGTTTGCTCACGGAGCCTTTGGCAACATTGGTGGATGCCTTTCTTAGAGATTTTGTTGCAGTCTTTCATCATAGATGAAGGACACAGGAGATATCCTGTGTACCTTAAAAGACTTGGCTATTACTCTGGGGAGTTGGATGGTAATCCTCAATGTAGGGTCTCAATACTCCAATGTCTCCCCTGAGGAGGGTCTGACAGTGATTGGTGCCTTTTTGAACATTAAGAAGGTTAAAGATCCCCCTACAGAAATACTGAGCCACCTGGCAACCCTGGTTTGCAAATGCAACTATTTCTTCTATAAAGATATACGTTACAATGGAGCCTTGTTATACGCACACCATAAATGCCAAGCAGAAATATGTCACTGGGATGTTCTTACAGGAGGGCTTCACAGAAAATAGTGAAAATCTATGTAAAAATCTATGGCTAACATAATGAAACTGGGCTCAAACTAGCTTTAAGAGAACTCACTAAATGTGGTATAATATAGCTTTTTAAAAAGAGCTCTTACTCAAACAATTGGAGTACTATTGTAAAAGGCATTCAGCATCTCACCTAATTTATGAAAGAATATGTCCTGCCTACTTCATAGGGCATCTTTCACACATCTATTCACTACTTAAGTGACTGTTAATGAGGAAACTAGATGATGATTCATCCCAAGCTTGGTACACTCAGAGGTGACAATGACCATCTAACCACTGCCTCGGTGTGGGGGGGGGGGGCTGTTCTTATACATGGGCTGACTGTTCTTATGAATGGGCTTTACTACTATTGAAAATAATGGGCACAAATTGGGACACCCAAAAAATGTTACTATAAATGGGATGTTCTTATATCTGATGTTCACAAGTAGGTGCCACTGAATCTGTAAACCAAAAGGATGGCAATGGGGGAAAGTGCTGCTCCCAATTATGGCAATGTATTTTTGAGAAAGTAAATGAAGTAGGTTGCTTGGGATCATCAGAAAAATCCTTTTATGATCAGCTCGATTTATGACAAGGTTAATGATGACATCCCACACTGTGTGGCTGGGGTGGGAGGAGGATTTGTTTGAATTAGTGAAATATCTGGAAAATACAAATGGAAACTTGAAGTTTAATGTTTCTTTTAGCCAGACTCAAATTTATTTTTATTTAGTTGATGTTGACCGGGGAAAGGAAGGCTAGACAACTCAACCTATGTTGTGCCTTGTCTGCGGGGAGGGGGGTACAGATGGATGCCAACTGACATTGAACTGGATTAAGTTGTTGGTGGTAATTTCAGTGAATGGGGTAAATTTTACCAGGATACCAGGGAAATTTCCCTACTCTTTTCAAGAACTGCCATGGGATCTTTAACATCTACCTGAACAACCACCAGAACAACCACCAGAACAGGCAGATGGGACCTTGGTCTAACGTCTCATGTGAAAGATGGAAACTAGCTATTTGGAGTTATTAGAAAACATGAGAAGGGGGGAGTTACAATGGATTTGTTTAGGAAGCTACCGACCGAAATACACTCCTCCGTGCCAGTAGTTGCCACCCCTGCCACAAAAAGAGGGGTATCCTGAAAAGCCAGTTTATAAGAACAAGATACAACTGCACAGCCACAGAAGATTATGAAAAAAGAGAGGAGAAGAAACTGAGTAACAGGCTGCCTAGCAGATGGTATAGAGGGGAAGATGTAAACCCGGCTGGATTAGTGGTGCGAGGATTGGACAGGAGGTGCCTGTTACAGGCAAGAAATAGAAAAAGTGAAGTCACAAATAAGATCAGCTTTGTCAGCACTTATAATCCTTTGTCAAGGACATAGACAAGATAGTGATGGAAAACTGATGCATGCTGTGTGCGGATCCTGCACTAAAAGATATTACAGTGATGTCACAAAAGGATGACCTTCATGAAAGGCAAGAATTAAAAGGACCATGTAGTTCATTATGTACAACCTTTGGAGGAAAAGCCCTGCATGTGGTTGTCAGCTTTGAATGATCACTGCTGTAAGTGTGGCCTTTGTAAATATTGTAACTATGTTGGCAAGTTTTCCGAAGCCAAAAACAGGTAATCTGGTTCCAATTAACGACTTCTTTATGCGTGCCACAGAGATGATGATCTACCTGGCTTCCTACTCGAGTGGCTGCCCCTACAAGGGAAAAAACAGAGAAGCAGTTCATAGTCAGGGTGGGACAGCATGTTGTAGGCATTATACTGAGACCCCCTGAAACTACATTGACACACCATGCTGCTCCATAAGGAAAGATGATTGACCATTAAGTTGATTTGTAGGGATCATAGAAAAGCTATGGTAACTGAAAAGGGGAGGAAATATTAACATTTTGTTGAAAAGGGAGAATTGTTGGAGCTTTACAATGGGAACTACATGGTGGACAGGTCTCAAAGATACAATTAAAATAACCCCCTTTTTGTAATCTAATACAGAAGTACTCAGAAGGAGAAGGATAGGGTGGACTAAACTGCTATGTCAAGAGAGTCGAGCAGGGTGGTAAGAGAGATGCACAGCTAGCACAGGGGGTAAAAGCCAGTGAGAAGGACTTTTTCTGGTACATAAGGGAGATCAGAAACATAAAGGATGAGATTGTCAGGTTAAAAAAGGAGGGGGGATGGGCAGAAGGCAGTGAAGATAACACAAAGGTGCTTAGCGGGTACTTCTGTTCAGTCTTCACTCACGAGAAGGATGGACCAGTACCACAAGGGAGCTGGGGGGAGGGTGGATGGGAAGAGGGAAGTCACAGATAGCACAATTCAAGCTAACAGGGTACTCAAGGGCCTATAGGCCCTATAGGTGTTCAGATCACCAGGGCCAGATGGCATGCACTCAAGAGTCCTTGGAGAACTGGCAAAGGTTCTGGCGGGCCCGCTGGCAGACCTGTTTAACACCTCTCTGGAGTCTGAAAACATGCCCCAGGACTGGAGAATAGGGCATGTGGTGCCTCTCTTAAAAGTGGGCCATGGAAAGAACCAGGGAACTACAGACCAGTCAGGCGGACCTCACCAGTGGGCGAGCTGATGGAGACCATCCTGAAAGAGACACTGATTCACTTTTTGGAGGAAAATGAGCTCCAGGATGAGAGGCAGCATGGGCTTGTGTTGGGAAGGTCATGACAAAAAACCTAACTGACTTCTTTGATTGGGTCACTCGATAGTGGACAAGGGCCAGGTGGCTGATGTCCTGCATCTGGACTTCAACAAGGCCTTCAACTCAGTGCCTCATTGGAAACTGGTCAGAAAGCTGGAGGATCTGGAGGTGAGGGTTAAGCTCACAGAATGGGTCAGAAGCTGGATGCAGGATAGAAGTCAAAGGGTGGTAGCTGGGAGAGAATTCTCAGAAGCAAGGCCTGAGACCAATGGGGTTCCACAGGGCTCGGTGCGCAGTCAGTGTTGTTTAACATCTTCATGAGTGAAATTACAGATGGGATTAAGGGTAAAATCTGCCTGTTCGTGGACGACACCAAGCTCTGTGGGAGGGTGGACATGGAGGAGAGAAGACAGGAGCTCAGGAAGGACCTGGCTAGGCAAGAAAAGCAGTCTGGCATTTGGCAGCTGGGGTTCAACGGTAAAAGGCTTAAAGTGATGTACACTGGAGCGAAGAACCTGGGGACCAAATCCTGGCTGGATGGCATGCAGGTAACCAGGTCAAACAAAGAAAAGGACCTGGGAGTAATAATCTCATGAGACCTGAAACACACAGCACACTGTAAGACAGCAGCGGTCAAAATCGGATACTGGGCTGCATAGCCTGGGGAATTACCACCAGAAAGGTGGAGGTCATTATGCCACTGTACAGTCCACTGGCAAGACCACACCTGGAGTACAGGTGTGCAGTTTTGGTGCCCATATCTTAAGAAGGCTATCAACTTACTGGAGATGGTCAAGAGAAGAGCAACCAAGATCATCCAGGGCCAGCAGGACAACACCTATAAGGAGAGGATCAGGGAGCTCAACAGGTATCCTCTAGAGAAAAGAAGGGAGATGGAGCACCTGGAGGTGAGGGTTAAGCTCTAGCCTAGCCAGGTCCTTCCAAAGGGTGGTAGTTGGGAGAGAATTCTCAGAAGCAAGACCTGTGATAGGTTTAAATGCTTCACTGACAAGTAATTAAACTAGCCAAGGAGGGAGGCACTGGAGAGGTGCAGGGAAATCCTAGCCACCCCCCCCCAAAAAAAAAATCAGGGTACTAAATGAGGTAGACACCAACATAGAGATGTTGATAGGGAGAAGCGCAGGGGTAGATGGAGAAAGTGACAAACACAATAATGACAGGGATGGGGCAAAAAGGGGTAAGGCAATCAAGAAATGGAGGTTAATAAGTACCAATGCCCGTAGTCTGGGCAACAAGCTCCCTGAACTGGAGCCTTGATGGATGAGGGATGCCTGGATATCATAGCAGTCACAGAAACATGGTACGCAGAGAACCATGACTGGGATGTTAACATACCAGGGTACACAACCTACAGGAGAGACAGGGAGGGGAGAAGAGGGGGCAGAGTAGCTCTCTATGTAAGGGAAGGGATAAAAGCAACTGAACAAAAGAGTAAACAGGGAGGAGAGGAGGCACTGTGTGTCACCTTAAAGACTGGAAATGGCACCACAATCTGCACAGGGGTTGTATACAGACCCCCATGTCAGGGGGGAGGGAATGGACAAGGATATGATAGAAGGCATACTTAAGATGGCAGAGAAAGGGGAGATACTGTTTGATGGTGGACCTTAATATGTCAGATGTTAACTGGAGCACCTTTGCTGCAGCCACATCCAAAAGCAGGGCCATTCTCAATGCCCTTCAGGTGGCATGCCTCAGACAGCTAGTTTTGGAACCTACTCATGAGGGAGCACTCTTAGACCTCGTACTCTCAAATGGGGACAGTGAGAGGATCTCAGATCTAGAAGTGAGTAGCCATTTGGGTACAAGTGACCACCAAACAGTGTGATTCACGATAAACTAAGCTACAGAGTCAAGCCATACAAAAGTGAAGGTTCTGGACTTCAGGAGGGCTGACTTTGGCAAGATGAGAGAGTGTCTTAGAAAAGCACTAGCAAAGAGGCTAGAAGGAGGGGTGGAGCAACAATGAGGAAATATCAAAACTGCCATCACAGAGGCAACAAGACTTTGTGTGAAGCAAATAAATCAAAATGAAAGAAAAAGCCACTATGGTGCTCAAAAGAGGTGGCAGTGAAGGTTAGGGAGAAAAAGATAGCATTTAGGAAGTAGAAGGAAACAAAGAAGGAGCAGGACATAGAACTGTACCAGTTAAGGCAGAAGGAAGCAGGGAGGGTAGTCAGAATAGCAAAGGCCCAAACTGAGGAAAAGATAGCCAACTCGGTTAAGAAGGGAGATAAAACCTTTTATAGGTATATCAGGAAGCATAGAAAGACAAAGGGAGGGATAGTGAGGCTGAATAGAATGGATGGTGGGTTTGCAGAGAGGGACAGTGAAAAAGCAGGGATACTGAATGAATACTTCTGGTTCAGTATTCACAAAAGAGGAGGTGCCTAATCCAAGTAACAGAAGCACTCTGGATAGGGGGGGTCGATCCCAGTCCTTTCACAGAAGAAAGGGTTCTGAAAGAACTCCTAAAACTGAAGGCGGACAAAGCAATGGGGCCAGATGGAATTCACCCCAGAATTCTAAAAGAATTAAGCAGAGAACTAGTGACACCACTGACTACCCTTTTTAACAAATCATGGGAGGATGGTGTGGTACCTGAGGACTGGAGGAAGGCAGATGCAATTCCCCATCACAAAAGTGGGACCAAGACAGAGGTAGGAAACTACAGAGTTGTCAATTTGACCTCTGTGGTAGGGAAAGTGATGGAATCACTTTTGAAGGAAAGAATTGTTGAGTACCTAGAGGCCAGTGGGGCAGAGGACCCAAGGCAGCATGGGTTCAAAGTGGGAAGGTCATGTCAGACAAATCTAATTGATTTCTTTGACTGGGTGACCAAAGTAGTAGACCAGGGAGGGGCTGTGGACATGGTCTACCTAGACTTTAGCAAGGCATTTGACATAGTCCCACACAAAAGATTAATAGTCAAATTAACCAGCCTGGGAGTGGGACCCAGTGTGGTAGCCTGGATGAAACATTGGCTGGACAACAGGACACAGAAGGTAATTGTAGATGGGAGTCCACGCTGAAGAATGAGGGGTTACTAGTGGGGTACCGCAGGGTTCAGTACTGGATCCTGTCCTTTTTAATGTCTTTATAAGTGACATTGCAGAGGGACTGGAAGGAAAAGTATGCCTCTTTGCAGGTGACACAAAGATCTGCAACAGGGTTGATACACAAGGAGGCGTGGAAAGGATGAGAAGGGACTTGGCAAGGTTGGAGGAATGGTCAGAAGTATGGCAGCTTGGATTCAATGCAAAGAAGTGCAAAATAATGCACCTGGGAAACAAAAACCCAGGGGAAGATTGCACAATGGGGGGGAGGTAGTAGTAACAACAACAAAATGGAAAGGAACCTGGAGTAATCATATCAGATGACCTTAAGGTTAGCAAGTAATGTGAGAAAGGCGGTAGAGAGGGCTGGGGGATACTGGGATGTATAGGGAGAGGCATCACCATCAGAAAACAGGAAGTTGTTATCCCCCTGTACAGACAGTTGGTGAGACCCCATCTGGAGTACTGCGTCCAGTTCTGGAGACCCCATCTCCGCAAGGACATAGAAAGGATGGAGGCAGTTCAGAGGAGGGCAACTAAAATGGTGCAGGGTCTGCAAGAGAAGCCATACGATGAGAAACTAAAGGAGCTTAATATGTATACCCTTGAGGAAAGGAGGGAGGGGGGACATGATAGAAACGTTTAAGTACCTCAGTGGAATCAACAAAGTCCAAGAGGGTAGCATCTTTCAGAAAAAGAAATGTGCAAGAACAAGGGGACACAATTTAAAGATGGGGGGATGGCTCAGGGGCAATGTGAGGAAGTATTTTTTTCACACAGAGGGTGGTGGACACATAGAACAGCCTTCCTGAGGAGGTTGTGGGGTCTAAACCTGTGGGAGAATTCAAGAATGCATGGGACAGACATAAGGCAATTTTTGTGGGGGGTAGGAAGAAATAGGCTGTTGGTTAAATAGGATCTGCAGCTTATCCTCTAGGTAGGGAAATGGGCAGACTAGGTGGGCTAAGCAGTCCTTATCTGCTGTCAAAGTCTATGTTTCTATGGGAGACATGACTTAGCCTTTCAAGTACCTCAAGGGTATTAACAGAGTGAGGACGGAGGGCCTCTTCTGTATTAGTGGGAACAAGACCACTAGGGGGCGCAGCCTAAAGTTGGTGAGGAGAAGGTTCAGGAGAGAGATAAGGAGGCACTTTTTCACCGAGAGGGTGCTGGCCAAGTGGAATGAGGTGCCAAAGTTGGTGATATCCTTAAAAGCGGTGGACAACTTCAAGAGGTGGTGGGACAGGGTGAGGGGGGAAAAGGTGCAGATATAAGGGGGGGCAAGCTGGGGAAAAGGGGGAACCAAGGGAGATCAAAAGGGAAACAGGGGGGGCAATTCCCTTTGTAAACAAATAGGGAGATGCACAACTGAGCAGACTAGATAGACCGTATGGCCATTATCTGCTGCCATGTTCAAATGGCATTTATTCTTTTCTGCTCCCTACCAAATCCCCATTTCCCTTCCCCCGAAAAAAGTTCAGTCCCCCTTTTGTCCTACTATCCAGTAACCTCTCCTCTGTTTTTAATGGTTTCAGGTTGTATTCCACATTTTTGGCCTCTGCAATTTCCTTTTCAGTTTTAACCTACTGCATAACATTGTACATGTTTTGAAATCCCTCTCTATGCGTGACTGCTCAACTAATTGTATTTTTATTACTCTTACTTACTGTATTTTTATTACTCTTGCACCCTACCGTACAGTGTATTTCTGCATTTTGTATTTTATTGTGCCTGCCCTACCAGGTAATGTTTCTGATTGCTCTTGTACCTTACTGTACTGTGTTTTCTATATTTTGTATTTTATTTATTCTGCACCTTGGTATTGTCTAACCCCCCCCCCCCCCACAGATGAATCTGGAAATTAGTTGGTACCTGCTCAGAATGTCTTTCTTGGTGAAGCTTTTGAAATAAAGAGAAATATTTATCTTCCTCTCTCCAAGTGACAGGCACAGCCTTGATATTCAGAAATTCTGACTTAAACTCTGTAATAGTGTGTGACCTAGAAATGATTAATGTTGGCATAATTCAGTCGGTGTGTTCCCTACATGTATGGGGATCTACTTCTTTTTTTTAAAGTCCCAGTCTGAAATGATTTTATAAACCAGAAGCTCTGCTAAAGCATCCCTTCTTGTCACCCACTGTAGGATGTCCCTGGGGCAGAGGGCGTTTATGTGCAGGGCTCCACTCTAGTTGAATGCCCTTCCAGCCTGTATTTCATCTGAAGTCAAACTTGGCCCTTTCAAAGCAAATCTCAGAGAGCACCTCCTTTCCTCCAGTCAATGTGACTGCTGCTTCTAGCCCTCCCCACCCCTCCTGTCCAGGTTTTTACAATGTCTCCTCTGACTGCATCAGCCCCACCCATCTCTCCCTGCGTCCCGCCCCTACCCATACCCCCTCCCTCTACCCTTAAGTTCAGCATATTGCTGAATACTATAGTTCTGAAAATGTTGTACCGGGTCTTGCATGGCCTGATTTTGCCTAAATATTTGTGTACAATGTATTATTTGTTTAATCTGTACCAACTGTCTCACACTGTGTGTCAATAAGTTGTTTGTCGATACACTGATTTATTTGGATCCTCCTTATTGTATGTATGCACCCTTAACTGTCTTGCACTTCTCTGATGTGGAGCCTTTGTAAAGGAGTCTCTGACTCAAAGGTTTGTAATTCTGATACTTTCCAAGTAAAGTACAAACAGAGAGCAATGCAATATGATTGAAAGGTGCAGAATTGTCAAGTCAGCTGTACCAGGAGCAAGAAAGCACTCTAAATCTGGGGACAGCAATCAAGCAACTGGCAGACAATCATAGTACAGAGAAATGGGAGGCATTCAACTGTCCCAAGGGAGGGGGAGGCAAAGGCAGGTTAAGAAGGGAGCTGGCAGGTGCAGGAGTGAGGTGTTGGTAGGAGTTTAAGCTGGTGCTCAAAGGAAGTAGGGGAGGGTGAGAGATGGAGTGCAGAAGGAAGGGGAAATTGTTTAACCAGGAAGTGCATACTAAGCCAGAGCTGGTTTCCAGGTGTGACCTGGGAGCACAAGAAAGTTCTTGCTCAGGGTCACATAGTATGTAAGTGGAGGCTGATGGGATTCAAATCCAGGTCTCCAGGTTTGCAGCTCAGTACCCTTAACCACTACGCTACACTGCAGAAGGGAGGTGGTTCCAGAGAGAGTGAATTTTAAGGCTATGAAGACTTACTGCTGACACAAGAAATATGGGAAAGCAGGAAGTGGGAGTTAAATGTTGTACATTTGTTGCTTAAGATGTTTTATGACAACAGCTTAATCTGGTTCAAGGTCAGTTGGCATTCATCTGTATCCCCCTCCCCCGGGTCGCGCCTGAAAATAGGCAGGATTTGTCTAGTGCACTTACCTGGTCAACAAAAGCTAAATAAATAAATAAATGACTGAAGAAATCTACGTAATTTGTAATTGAATGCTATACTGCATATTGTTACAGTGATACCACTGGCAGGTGATTCTACAGTGTCAGGGGAGAGTCAGGAGTCAAAGGAGAAAGCTCACAATGCCTTCTGAATGCTGGTACTGTCAGGCCTTGTAGTGGTATGATCCCCATAGGTTAGGCACAAGCACAGTGATGGCTGCAATTTAAAAAAAAAAAAAAAAAAAAAAAACACATAAATTTCTTTTATGGGTATTGCTAGTAGTATTCAAGGGAGTACACTGCATCACATTATGGGTGCGGAGTGCATGTCTTGGACAGGTACACACAGAATGCTATGCAGCCACATGCATGAACACACTGGAGGAGGCAGTGTGGTCTACTGGTTAGAATATAGCATAGGAACTGGAAGATCACACGGTTAAACCCCCGATCAAGCCAAATACTCACTGTGTAGCCTTGGGCAGGTCGCGTAACCTCACAGTGTTCTAATCTACCCAGGTGCAGAAATGGGCAGAAGCACAACCACACTTGAAACAAGATACTGCATCTCAGCCGGGCTATCCTGGGTAAATGGACCACAAAATAATTCAATATAAATTTGCCCAGGTAACGCCTGTTTGACACAAAAGATTACTGGCGGATATCTGCCACCATCTGATGTCACTATCCAGTCTGCCTCAATCACTGGGACTCCACTTTGAGGATTTTACTAATCAGTTACAGAGCTACAACCTCTTCAGACTTGACCGGGTAAAAAGAAAGGGGGGCGGATGTGTTATCTATATAAAGGACTACCTCTCGTGCCACCTTGCCAGTTTCTCCCCAGAAAAAACCCTAGTACAGCTTCTCCCTGTCAAGCTTCTCCTTGGTGCCCATAACAAAGTGCTTACCGTGGCTGCAGTCTATATCCCCCCTAAAGACCCACGAGCCGGGCTCCAGTCTATCCTTGAATTTGCAAGATTACAACCTCCTGACTCTGAGCTCCTCCTTCTCGGTGATTTCAATATAAATTGGCTTGCCTCAGATATCGGACCCAGCAGGGATACTATCCTAGCAACCAACCTAACACAGATGGTCAACTCCCCTACTAGAAAAAACTACAAGACTGGAACCAGCACTCTCATTGACTGGATTCTTACTAATCGTCCGGACTGGACAAAAATCACCACCGTTCTCTCAGACTCCCTCAGTGACCACTCCCCTGTGATCTGTATCTGGACAAATAAATTCCACAAACCACCTCCTAAAACCATCCTAAGTTGAATGCTACATACGAGAAACCTTCTAAGCTAAAGACCTGCTTCCTACAACAAGACTGGTCCCCTATCTACAATACACTGGATGTGGGCGCTGCCTAGACTTCTTCATTAAAACTGTCAACACTGCCTGTGACACCTCGCACATTTCAAAAGCGTAAAATCAAAGCCCTCTCTAATCCCTGAGCTAACAGCCAAACTACTAGCTCAACGAAAAACCGCGTGACCATCTTTGGGCTATAGCCAGGCCACAAGCTCCATAACAGACTCACTTAACTATAAACAGGCGCCAACCATGCACTTCACAAATCAGGCAAATGAAGAGCTCCTATTTCAAGAATGCTCTAGAAACCACCTGGGGTGACAGGAGATCCTTCTGGGACAATATATGTAATATTACGGGCAAACAGTCTAAATCCTCTCCCACAGCAATGAACATTGATGGCTCCACTACCCATGACCCTAAGACTATGGCCGATGCCCTAAATAAAACCTTCACTGATCTTAGTGGTGTCCTCTCACCAGACTTCTTCCAGGACTTGTCAGTTCCAAAACTTGTATCCCAAACCACCTCACCAGACAAACCGCTATTTCACTTTAAAATAGTTAAGACATATGAAGCCTACAGATACATAAAAGGCCTGCTCTAAATCTAGAAATAGCAGTGACACCATTGATCTAAAACTTCTGTCCCTCACCTTGGAAGAAGTGATCCACCCCTCACCAAAATTCTCAACCTCTCCCTGTGCCAAAGTCAATTCCCAACACATGAAGGCTGCTATAGTCACACCAGTGCGCCAAAGGGGTGACAAATCCACCAGGGAACTATCATTATATCTATACTCCACCCCTCTCAAAGCTCTTGAGCGGTCGTGGCGGATCAACTATCAGACTACCGCAAAAGTACGATTTACTCTGCATTCAGCAACACGGCTTTAGGAAAGGACACAGTACGTCGACGGCCCTACTTGATTTCTCTAGTGAAACTCACAAAGCCTTGGATAAGGGTTATTTAACCGGAGCTGTTTTCATAGACCTCACAAAGGCCTTTGACACTGTTCATCATAGCCTTCTAATCTCTCTTCTGCTCAACATTGGGCTAGCCGAGGGACCTGGAGCCTGGGTAAAAAGTTACCTGGCACAACATTCTCAAACAGTAAAAATCTCTGAGGTTCTCTCTGACTCCAAACCGGTCCTCTCTGGTGTCCCCCAGGGCTCAATTTTAGGTCCTCTCCTCTTCAGCCTATTTCTAAACTTGCTTCCCAAATCCTGCCCTGAAAAATTAATACTCTATGCAGATGACGCTGTAATTCTCTCCTCACATAAGGATCCAAATCCACTATGACAGAGCTTGCAGCTTGCTTTCTCATGTGTTGAAAAGTGGTTTCTTGAGCACAAACTGGTCCTAAATCAAAAAAAAAAAAAACAAAAGTCATGCTTTTCGCCAGTCATCAAAACAGAAATAGGCATACTCCACTCAAGTCATAAAAACTTCTCTTGAAATACACTAGAACAAGTGAACACCTTCAAATACCTTGGTATCACTTTGATCGAATGTCTTGCTTTTATGTCTATATCGATAACACTGCAAAACAGTGCACCAACACATTGGAATTTTGTACCGGAACCGTCAATTTTTCAACCAAGCTGCCTTGAGGATTGCTGTTCAAAGCTCCATCATCTCAATCATAGACTATGGTCTAATTGTCTATGTCTCAGCTTCCACCACTGCACTAAAGTGCATCTCAACAGCACTAAACAAAACCTGTTGACTCCTCACTGGAGCACAGAGATGGACCCACACTTGTGACCTCTACACGGAAACCGGTTGGTTGCATCTTTCCAATCGCCTCATGTATCTCACCTGCGTGATGGCAAAAAAAATCAATCTTGGGACTCACTCCTCCATGTATCCGGGACCTGCTCTGCCTGAACAATGGCACTCGTACCACCAGAAGATCTGACCACCAGCCTTTCCTTGTCCCTAGATGCCGGACTGCTCAGGGACAAAGATCTTTTACATACCGTGCCCCTACCTGGTACAATGCCCTTAACCTGCCCTCCCTATCCTCCACGACGTTGGGAGCTTTCAAATCCATACTTTACACTCACCTCACAGCCTCCAGCTCCTGTGACTGCTTTGACTAATGTCTCATCCCACTGAGTGCACTTACATTTGTTTCACTCAACCACCATGGTCTCCTCTTTGACAAAGACAACCTGAGTACCACTAACTTGGTTCTGTCTGCTCCTAACTTCTTATTTCTCCCTCTCTTCCCTCTCAAGCTCTCCAATCCTTATTCCTTGCCCTTGACACTGCCTCTGAGTTCCTTTTTCTTTTCTTTACATAAATGTTACTGTTAAGTTGTGGCCTTGTTAAACAGCCTACTGATTGTTTGTAACACTGTCTACTATGTTTTTGTACTTAATGACGTGGAACCTTTGTAAAAGAGCCTTGGCTCAAAGGTATTAATTCCTAGAACAATAAACTAAACTTCAATAAACTTCAGTTATTCCTTTCAACTGAGCCGGGGGGGGGGGAGCTATCAATAGTACAGCATTTCTATAAACAAAATGAATGAGCATTAATGAAATGGAGCAGTATGGAAATGGCATGAAGCTTACATGTAAAGTTGTATCATATTACAGTAAAAAAAACATACTAAATACAAATGTCCACTTCAAGTGACTGCAAAAGCAGCTGTTGTTGGCTCTAGCCAACTCTTGCTTCATATAGGACACTAACTTCAAAGAGTAATAGAGGTTGTGTTCTCAGCCTGCTTTGAATTTTGAAAAATAAATTCTAATTATCAGAGATCTCCCCAAAGTTATAAAAATATCCTTACAATAGTTTAATTTTCAAAACCAGTACTATGTTGGGGGCAACTCTATTGTACTTACACTGTCAGAAAAAATATGAATTTGCATTGAAGTGGAGGGGGTGGTGAGATTTGGACTTCAGAAAGACATTACACTTAAAATATGTTACTAGCTGAATAGAACCATTGACTTTGAAGTTTTAAAACAGTTTTTTTTTTTTTTAATAAAATACTTGAATGAACCTTGTTCTTTTTATGAATGCTTTAATCAGCTGAATAATGTTAATATTTTTTTTCTACATTGGATGAGTGTGGCAATGCAAGAATGTACTCTTGCCTGCATGCCATGATGTGCTTGTAAACTAGATGTAGCATCCAGTCAGGTGCTGTCTTGATGAGGAAAAAAACACTGTCTATATAAATAACCAAAAACTGGCGAAGTACCAATCATCCAGTTTAGTTTAATTTTTGATTAGATCCACTGAGACCTTAATCCTACATTGCATTCCTTTATACAAAAAAAAATAATGATATTTTCTGATGCACTAGTAAAGGTGCTTTTAAAAAATACGGTTTTTAGTTAGCATGTAGTATTTATAGACAGTCAGCATTCTCTACCATCAGAGCACTCTGTTACCCTGCTCAAGACCCTCTTATTCTATACAGTTTCTCATCTACAGGCATCCTGGAAACAGGAATATTTAGGTGTTTTAAAATTTTTTCTATATTATTGATCAACCTAGATCAATAATATATCAATACACTCACCAAGGCTACTCTAAAGAGTTGTAAGAGCGGTGCCACTAACATTCTTAGGGTACCAGAACTGCTTACCTTCAGTCCGTGGTTCCTGCCCACCTGAGCAGAACATTCCAAGTAGGCTTCATAGGCCATGAATTTCTGCACGTCAGCACTACTGGTTGTTACTATACCATTGGGCCGAACTGCAAAGAAAAATATTTTCAGATGGTACATGTGTTCAGAGACTTGCGCTACTTGGTGACTGGAATGTATTCTGCATCCCTCATTCATAAAGTACACAAGCACACCATTTCATTCATGTCTAGATCTGGTTCTTGAACTTTAAATAAGTTTTCTGTACAGAGGCACTTTCTTGACAAGTACGCTAAATGGATTAATTTGCAACTACGTACATACATACAAACCCCTATATATATTTCTAAACATGATTTTGATGATAAGTTCTAATCCACAGTGTATATAAGCTGCCACTAGCCAAATACTACTTTGCTAAGCAGTTCTGTATCGAGCAATACACAATGTTCAAGCAGTCAAATTTCTACTGCAGTTCCACAGGCTGCAAATGGAAATTCTGCATGTTTTATAAAGGAGGACATTTGGCAAACATGTTCAGGTGACATGTACCTACATTTCTCAAAAAAAAAAAAAAAAAAGGTTTCACACTTCCAGTATAAATACTAGATCCAGCTTTTTGTTTTAAAAATCCACTTTTAGTAGCAAGGGAAAGATCTGCTCTCTTAACACAGCAATGAACACACATAATGGGGGCAAATGCTTTCTATAATTTCAGATAAGCTTGCAAGATAAACAGTGGCCTGCTAACCTAACTGCTGCAAACTGGTTGGGGTTTGGCATTAACATACTCCTAAGGCCACTCTAATTTTAAACTGTCCTTTACTAGGGGACGGCGTATTGATCCAAAGTCAGTAAATACAGGTCTCTTGGTATACGTAACTACGGTACTGATAAACTGAGACTCTCAAGGGATTTCAGAGACTGGGGGAAGGGGTCAGTGCTGTGGAGGCAGTTTGAGTTTATGCTCTGCCGAATTTAGTTGCTCAAAGAAATGCAAACACTCAGGGTTATTTGCAGCTTTCTAAACTTGTCTAGGGCAGAGTAGTTCATTTATTGATCACTCACGGTGTCTATTAATGCGTTAACGAAAAGACTAATCACAGCACCCTCCATTTTCTCATCTATAACTACGGCTCCAAGAGAATATTTTCCAAACTCACAATCCAATGAAAACAAGAGGTCAATTTCTTACTTATTTACCCTACACGACAGCAGTTTTACAAATACCAGCTAAGAGACAAGAAGGATCTTGTTCATCCCCCTAAAAATACAACTGTTCCCTTTGCAGATCATTATTTCCTCCCTACCTCAGAGAATCCTAAATAAACTGTTGGTAAAATTCATATGTACATCAAGCTCATTTGTACCGACACATTGCTTCTCCCATGATTTTTTTTATTTAGTCAATCCATTGTGCAGCCTGCCGCTTCATCAGCTCTTGCCCCCAACGCCCTCACAACAGCTGTGGGCTTAATTATCAAAATAACATTTTAATAGTCTCATAACTGAACGCGCTTCAAAACATGCCAATGGAGAGGCTGCAAGGATTCTTTTAACACCTTTTCACTAAACTTACTAATAGGCTACATTTAAGTGATTATGCTGCCCTAATGCTTGCCATTTACTGATAGAGACATCCCTCCCACCTAAATTACTGTTCGCAGTCTTTCATTTTGTAAGCAGCTCCATTACATGTGAGCGCATTGAGGTGGTCATAGCTCCCACGCACTGGACCTTAGAGGGAAGCAGCAGATCAGGAAATCATTAAAAAGGTACAACTTTTCTTTCTTGTTATTATAAAGGGGTAAGTAACATCCTTGTGCCCTGTGTCTGCTCCCCGAAAGAATGTGTTATTAAAAAAGTACTTAAGTAGTTCATTTAAGATCCACCAGGGGTTTTATTTCTGTTTCAAACATATTTTCATTTTGTCATCTCTTTTCACAAACCTTAGTTTGAGTGACTTCAAACCTTTTTCTTTTTCTGCAAAGTAAATATAGAGAAAGCTCTACAGGGGGTTACACTGTATTTTTTTTAATTAGTGTTGAAGTTACTAGAAAGAACTAAAAAAAAAAGAAAAAAGGCAAACTTCAAACAAGATAAAGCACTGTGTGATAGCTTTCGTGTTCTAACACTCTAAATAAAATAATTAAATGTAATCATTTGACTTCACTTAGCATGTTTTTGCTCTCTTTCTCCTGAAGGCGTTCTTTTCCTTCAGTTTTTATTCCCTGAACCCTGCCTCCACATCCCATAACAAGGCCATTTGCACCATTATCTACAAACCACCTCTGCTGGGAAAAGGCTAAGCCTGAAGTAGCCATAGGCTCCCCTGAAGCCAGTGCCTGTCAGTGCCCACTCTTGGGTTAGTAGCGAACTGCCCAAACTCAGACTGTGCAATCCACAGTGACTACTGCTCCCACTAACATAAAAATGAGCACCTGTTCACCTCATTATGGGTAAACAGCCCTCCTGGCTAATGCTATTTTCAACATTAAGCCTGCTGGATACTGCTACCTTTTGTTGGGCCAACAAAGTTTTTCTACATAGATGCTATAGTACACAAGATCTTGGAGCCACACAGATCTCATCATCAGACACCTTGGCAGCCTGAACAAAGCACCTGATAAAAGGACCTGTGTGGTCCAGAAAGCTTGTATACTACAACCTCTATGCATAAAATATCTTCACCAGTCCAAAAAATCGTGTTAGAGAAGCCAATGCATCTAACTTTTGAAGAATGAATATGGCTACAAACTTACTTTCCTTCATAAGCCCCACAGGTTAAGGGCTGAATTAGACCAACTACAGAAGACTGCAAACCACAAAAAACATATGCAATAGGTCAACAATGGTGAATGAACATCACAAAAACAAAGGGTGCCCAAATGCAAAGTTCTTTCCTAAGGATTTATTGCTGGCCGCACTCGATCAGCCTAATCATAACTATGATTTCAAAGATGAGCGTTCTCTAATGTTCTATTAACCCAATGTGTTTTATACACGGTTTCTCAAGCCAGGACCCATGTCCCCCTTGGGGTCTGCAAGACATCACACGGTGGTCCGTGCTTTAATTAGATGGGTGGTACAGGTATGTAAAGACAAGCAATCCCCCTTCCTCACCATACCACTTCTACTCCTGGCTGGTGACATACATCCAAACCCAGGGCCTTTAGCACCCAGACCAACCTCGCCGGGTCCCACACCCTCTTCCACCCTGTCCCCTGACTCCCTCTCAAAGGGCCTCTGTATATTTCACCTCAACGCCAGGAGCCTCCTTCCCAAACATGATGCCCTCACTGTCTGGGCCACCCAATACCAACCAGACATACTTTGCATCACAGAATCATGACTATCCGCTCGAATCTCCAACTCCACTCTTGACATCCCTAACTATATCCTGTTCCACCAGGACCACAGGAAGCATGGTGGGGGTTAGCATTGTACATCAGGCACTCCATCACATGCTCCATAATATTCAAAGAATCCTGTCCCTCCTCCCATGAATCCATGGTTGCTCACCTATCCTTTCCATTGTCCACCCCTCTCTACACTGGGGTTCTGTACACCCAACCAAAATCCTCACCCGATTCCCTTGTCAAGGCCATCTCAGCAATCTCCTCGAGTACCTCTACTGGTGAAGTCATTCTGCTAGGCGACTTCAGTCTCGATTGGCTCTCCTCCTCCGCCAAACCCACTGCCCTAAGGACTAAGGCCCTAAATCTCTCTCAGTGAATCCTGGAACCCACCCATCTAAACCACCGGTACCAAAGCCATACCCTCCTTGACTGGATTCTATCTACCCATCCACACAGGATCAACCTCCTCAGGCATCCTCTCTGATGCCCTTAGTGACCACTGTATAACTTATTGCACCCGCAAAATCCACTCCCTGCACTCCCCTCCCAAATTCATCTGGTCTCGCCCCCTACACCGCCTAAATGAGGTGGCCCTACAGCATGACCTACCAATAGCAGACTGGTCCCCAGTCTTTTCCATGACAGACGTGGACCTCACCCTATCCCACTTCTGTAACATTCTTCACAGTACCTGGGAATCCCACGCTCTCCTCAGGAAAGCTAGAGTTAAACGGCACCATCAGCCCGGATCACATCTGACCTCATTGCCCTGGGCCACAACAGGGACAAGGCATGGAGGCTATATAAAGCCTCCCTTGCCACCTGTGACCTCCAAGCTTATAAACACCTTAGAAACAAATGTACAAAAGCCATTCAGCAATCCATGTTCTCCTACTTCAAAGCACAACTTACAAGGAACCAAAATTCCCCTGCATCCTTCTGGAAGGTGATCAACACCCTCACCAACCCACCCTCAAAGCAGACCTGTCCTGTCCTAAACATCGACGGCAAACCAGTCTCAGGTTCTGCCTCAGTAGCACAACTGTTTAACTCGTTTTTTGTTTCATGTGTCCTGCCAGACTCAACCCCTCCACTACTCGACTATTCCGAATCCTCCCCCACCTCTCTGGCTTCCAATTTTCTCCTTTCACTTCCCTGGAAGTCTACAATGCTCTCACCTCCCTAAACCAGTCCAAATCCAGCCCTGATGGCATGCACCCCAGATTGCTCCGCATCTCGGACCCAGCCATAGCTGCAACCTTAACACACTTGCTCAACCTCTCGCTCAGCACGGCCACAGTTCCATCTGCCTGGAAAAGGGCCACGATCCTTCCTCTGCACAAAGGCAGTGACCCCTCCCTGCCAGGTAACTACAGGCCCATCTCACTTCTCCCCTCCCTCGCAAAATCCAAGAATCCTTTATGCTCTCAAAACTGTCTACTTTTCTCTCCTCCAACAGCTCCCTCTCATCATTTCAGTCAGAATTTAGAAAACACCACTCCACTATCACTGCCCTTCTGCAAGTAACTGACTCTATCCTCACTGCCATGGACAACAGCCAAACCACCACCACCATTTTCATCGACTTGGCAAAAGCCTTTGACTCTGTCTCCCACACCCTGCTGCTCCGCAAACTTAGCTCTTTTGGCCTCGCCCAACCTGCCATCAACTGATGCCACTCTTATCTCCAGAACAGACAGCAGTCCATACAAATTGGAGACACCCTCTCCCCCCCACCCATCCTCTTAGGAGTCCCCCAAGGCTCCATCCTTGGCCCCATCCTCTTCTCTCTTTTCATAAACAACTGCCCCCTCACCTGTCTCTCCTCAAATGTGCACCTGTACACCGATGACACTATCCTCTATGCCTCGGGCCCCTCCCAGACAGTGTCCTCTCAATTCTTCAAAATGACTTCAACAGAGTCCAATCCTAGTTTCTGAAAAAAACAGCTTAAACTCAATGCCAAAAAAACTGTAACCATGGTCTTTGGCTCTAGACAAAAACTCGCTTCCCTACCTGCCCCCCCCCCCTGCAATCACCACTCTGGACAACTCCCCCCTCGAGTTGGTCCCTACCTTCAAGTACCTGGGAATCTGGCTGGACAGCCACCTCAACTTCTCCACCCATGTCGAGACCAACTGCGCCAAACTCCGGCCGAATTCTCTATCGCCATAAAGCCAGCCTGCCCCTTTCCACCTGTAGTGAACTCATGTGGAAAACAATCCTGCTTGTGCTGGACTATGCAGACATCATCTACGGAACTGCACCTACCTCATCCCTTTCCAAACTCGACATACTACTCAATTCTTTCTGTCGTTTTGCCACTGCCTCTCTCCCACTTACTCATCATGGTCTCCTCTACACCACCCTTTCCCTGGCCCCACTCTCACACAGCAGAACCATCCACAGCGCCTCCCTCATAGCTAAATATTGGCTAGGATCCCTACCACCCTATCTCACTTCCTGCCTTTTGCCAGCCAATTCCCTCGACTACTCCCTCCGCCACAGGGACGCACGCACTTTCCACCTCTCGCGCCCCTACAACGCCGCCAGCAAAGCTGCCTTTTCATACAATCTTCCCCATCTATGGAACAATCTTCCACTTTACCTTTGCCAGGCCTCCTCCCTTTCTGCCGTTAAACATCTCCTTAGGCTCCTCCCCCCCACGTCCCCCGCCTCAGATGCTCCACTGAGCCCCCCCCCATTTGGGCCCAACTCTCAGAGGCAGCTATGGCCATTACTGTACCGCAGGTCTCAAAGTAAATTCATGCTTTTCTATCATATATTTCAAGGACTTGCTTTACCATACTGCAATCATTTAAAGCCTGCACTGTTTTTCTGATGAAGTACTTACTGCCTGTATTCTGTAATTACTATTTGTACTTTTTTCTGATGTTGTTCATACTGCCTGTATTCCTAAATACTTTTTTACCTCTTGAATAACTCGGTGTACTCTTGTACCCGGGTCACACCTGGAAATGAGCCTTGGCTCAGTCCGCCTTTCCTGGTAACCAAATTTTAAATAAAAAAAAATAAAATAAATTAGTGGTGATCTGCATTGATGGGATGTTCTTGACAGACATCCTTAACAGAAGATATAGGGGATAAAAGCAGGTAAGGCACACAAATATATATATATATATTGTTTTTTATTTTAGTCTTTGGTAACCGGGTAAGGCCCACTAGGCACAAGTGCCTGTTTTCAGGGGTGACCTGGGAGCACTGGGCATTTAAGTGACTTGCTCAGAGTCACACAGTATGCAAGTGGAGGCTGTGAGAATCAAACTCAGATCTAATCTGCTGGATGTATCAAGCTCGTTCACACCTAGTTCCTCTAACCTCTAGGCTATACTGCCAACCCAAATAAGTACAACCTTCTCACTAAATACCATTTTAATATGTTTAAATATCGTATATGTATGATTTAATCCTACTTAATACTAAAAGAAAAAAGATGGCCTTTGAACATTTTGAGGATGGGGATCCTCAGGAATTTCTGGTTGTGGGGAGGGGATCCTATGTGTTACAAAGGTTGACAATACTTGATTTAGTACATTTTGGGTATCTGATGCGCACTGTCAATCCTACTAAAACTGGGAAGCCTGATTTTCTAACTTGACAGAGCATTTCAGATATTTCACACATATGAAGACAGAGCAGTGGGTATAAGGTTTAGGTTTTACTAGGTCACAAGCAGTCAGAAATGCTTAACACAGAAATATTGACTTTGACGGCAGATAAGGACCCATTGGCCCGCCCAGTCTGCCTATTTCCCTACCTACTGGATAAGTTGCAGATGCTTTGGCAATATACTATAAGTGCTGTCCCAATTTGCTGTTTGGCAAGCTGTGGTAAAATCCCATACCATACTAATGATCCTTGTATAGAAATCAGTATGGTATAGTATAGTGCACATATATTCTGTAATATACTTCAGTTATTCTGGGTATCCAAAAATACCTACAGTATATAAAGCAGAAAAGAATCAATCAGACCAGAGTGTGCTACAACATATCAGAACAGCAGGGGATGTTACAAAAGGCGCTTTTACACACAGGCAAATTCAACGGAATGACCATTACCTGTGTGCCACTGTTGTACTCTGTTCCGTTTGTGGTTCACTTTACACACAGAAGGTATTCCGGCAACCCCCTCATCTCCGTTTTCAATATTTGTGTTTCAGCTCCTTCATGGAGTGTGGTGCTCTGTGGCTGTTTTTTTACTGCTGCCGGACTGGCTGTTTTACACAGCCGGACGAAACGGAACACATAGGGACGAACCGAGGAAGGAAGAGATTGCAGTTCAGGTGAATGTTCACCAGTGTAACGGAACAGATGCATTTTACACACAGGGGATGTAACAGTATACTGTTTTCGTAACAGTCATTCCGTTACAGAAACCCATGTGTAAAAGCGCCTTAAAACACTGCATTAGTAACACAAGCTTGGGTTGTCTTGTACAACTCTAGGCTAAACATCACAGGAGATTTTATCTAAGTGAGTCACCTTTTCAGCTTAACACAAGCATCAAAATGTATCCAATGCTGCCTCTTTACATGCACTCTGTGCAGCAACTAGCAGGGGTTCAGCTAATTTATTTTTAGTGGAAGTCTAATAATTCCATGAGTCAAAATCTGGAAGTCATTCCAATTTTTTTGGAAATCAAAAAATAATTCCCAGCTTCCACAATTTGGAAGCCAGTATTCTAGGAAGGGGCAATTTATGGATGTTAATATGAATATTAGTGGTAAAATACAATTTCTTTTGGAAAAATCCATAATTTCCTGACTTCTATGCCTTCAATTTCGGACGTCATTCATTTTTGTTTTTTTACATTTGGAAGTCAATGATTTCCTCTCCCTTTATTTTGGAAATTTCTGCCTTATTTTGGGAAGGCAAATACTCCTAAAATGGAGTTAACTAAAGCCCTGGTAACTAGTCATGTATCCAGTCTGAGCTTTCTTTAAAGAAAACTGCCATTATGGCAACATCCCACTCCCTTAATCCCTACCCCCGATTAGGCTTTTCCCTATTCAAAATCATCAGTAAAGCTTTCCAGATCACAAAATGTAACTTTTGAAAGACCTACTTTCTGTCAACATGGGGGGGAGGTGCATCATCTCCAGTCAGTGCGGCTCTGCACTGCCCACTTGTATGCTTCTCAGTACAAGTGAGCGATGCAGAGCCACACTATGACAGAAAATGCATAGCGCAGTGACAGTTACAATGTCTGATCATGGGCCTTTCAAAAGTTAAACGTGAGTTACAAAGATTTAAAAATGATTTTGGATTGCAAAAGACCTGGGGGTGGGGGGTTAAGGATTAGGGATGGGCTATCACCATAATGGCAGTTTTCCTTTTACATAACATGAATGTGCTAATGCAGACAGATCTAATTCCCTCTCCTTCCACACAGTGCAATATAATTTCTGAGACACTGTGTTATTTAAAGTCAGGGCACTCACATTTTGTTGGGCATGATGTTTGCCCATTTGGTCCATTTAGAGCACTTTATGTTGCGTACTCCTGCTCTAAAATACTGAAGCACAAGCTAGCATGCCTACCCTTTCTGGTCTTCACTATTCCTAAGCAATAGCTATATGGTTTGTGAAAACAAAACACATTCAAAACAATGTTCTCCCTTTACCTAAGGACAGCAGTTCCATTTTCAATAATGGTTTCAACATCAGCTTTCATCAAATAAAACACATCGGACAACCACATGTCTCAATGAGGCACAGTTTTTATATTTGTAAGATACCACAAAACATCATCTTATTTATAACTGCCTCAATATAACAATTATAAATAGTAAGCTATACACAAAAAGTACTCCGTTCCTATCTTATAGCAAAAAGCAATTTTTTTAAGACCTTGATGCCCAGAAATAGAGACCTGAGCGGTGTTATAGTTTTGTACAATCTGTGCTCCAAACAAGAAAGGAAGCATAGCAACTATTGAAATTGCTTCACATGTGCTCCAGTGTCACGGTCTTCCTTATTCTACAGCTTAGTTGAATATCTCTCTCTAATATACATACATTTGTATCTATATCTATCTATCTATATATATATCTGTACATGCATATATATTATATGGGGGGGGGCATGATAGAAACTTTCAAGTACCTCAAGGGAACCAACAAAGTCTAAGAGGGCAACATATTTCAGAAAAAGAGATGTGCAAGAACAAGGGG
Organism: Neoceratodus forsteri; assembly: GCA_016271365.2. Taxonomy (NCBI): domain Eukaryota; kingdom Metazoa; phylum Chordata; order Ceratodontiformes; family Ceratodontidae; genus Neoceratodus; species Neoceratodus forsteri. The sequence goes on from CM028130.1 coordinate 1,509,775,771, forward strand.
GGACAGCTCAGAGGTAATGTGAGGAAGTATTTTTTCATGGAGAGGGTTGTGGATACATGGAACACCCTGCTTGAGGAGGTAGTGGAGTCAAAAACAGTAGAGGAATTCAAGAATGCATGGGACAGACATAAGGCAATTCTAGTGGGGGGTAGGAGGAAGTAGGCTGTTGGTTAACTAGAATCTGCAGCTCATCCATTAGGTAGGAAAATGGGCAGACTAGGTGGGCCAAGCAGTCCTTATCTGCTGTCACATTCTATGTTTCTGTAGAGAGAGACAGAATGAGAGACAGTATCTTGATACATTATACTTTTCTATTGTTTGTTTGATATAATACATCTGGGTAGTCACAAAGGGATTTGTAGTCACTTTTATTAGGGATTTTAAAAGGCTTCCAGCAGCCAAGGACTTATCTCCTCAATTAACGGTTCAATTAGAGATCTCAGTTCAAGGGGATCATGTTATTGTTTGGTGAGTTTGAGTGTGACCACTTGACTACAAGATCATGTACTTTGAGACACATGTGGTTGAGAGGTAGGAATAAGCTGCTGGGGATGTTTTCTGTCTTGCTGTTTTTGGTAAGCTCTGTGGGAGAGTGGACACAGCTGAAGGGATAAGGGACCTACAGGAAGATCTGGAAAAGGTGGGGCGGTGGTCTAGGATCTGGCAACTTGGCTTCAATGCCAAGAAATGCAAAGTTATGCATATTGGAGCCAAGAATTCCAGGACAGAGTATTACCTGGGTGGAGTTCAACTATCTGCATCAGAGGAGGAGAAGGACCTGGGAGTGATGATCACTAGCGACCTGAAGCACTCCATGCAGTGCAAGAAAGCAGCAGCAAAGGCAAACAAGATGTTGGGATGCATAGCTAGGGGGATCAGTAGTGGGAGAGAGGAGGTTATACTGCCCTTGTACAGGTCACTGGTAAGGCCGCATCTAGAGTATGGAGTGCAGTACTGGAGCCCACACCTCAAAAAGGACATTAACCTACTGGAGAAGGTACAGAGGAGGGCTACAAAGATGATAGCCGGTCAGCAGGGCAAGGCATATGAGGAGAGGTTGAGGGCACTGAACATGTAGTCCCTGGAAGACAGGAGAGAGAGAGGGGGGACGTGATTGGGACATTCAAGTACTTGACTGGGATAAATAAAATTGATAAGGAGAGTCTCTTTAAGCTGAGTGGCAACCATATCACAAGGGGGCACAGTCTTAAGCTGGAGGGTGGAAGGTTTAGGAGGGAGGTCAGGAAGCACTTCTTCACAGAGAGGGTGGTGGACACTTGGAACGTGCTGCCAGAAGAGGTCATCTCACTGAAGAAGGTGGGCAGCTTTAAGAGAGGCTGGGATAGGCATGGGGGAAGGTAAGAATCATGGGTAGGGAGGATGGGAGGAGTGGAGAGGGAGGGCAGGGACATTACCTCAAGCTGTGGACCCTGCAATACAAACAGACTTGATAGACCAAATTGCCTTCTTCTGCTGGCTTCTTCGTATGTTTGTATGTAAAGTAAGCAGCTTTAGTTTCTACTTTCAAAAGGAGGTTTTCTAATTGCGAAAATATGTTTCTGTTGCGATGCTAGAAAGGACTGCTTAAGAGAGAGTTTTGCATGTTGATTTTGTGCAGGAATCTGTTCTGTTTCAGTGACTACAGACTGCTTACACACAGCATGGATTTTAAGTGTGCTTCTGAGCACCTGCAGTTGTTTGCAGTTTCAATCCTACAATGTGTTGGTTTAGTTCCTTGTTCAAACTGCAGTTTAGATGTGATAATGCTGCTTTTACTGTTCATGAAAAGGCTGGTTGGGAAATTTGAAAGTGTGTTTTGTGCAGGATTTTTTTTCTGTTTCAGTGGCCACAGACAGCATGGATTTGGAAATCTCTGTATGTGTAACAACTTGCCATGTAAGTTTGTACTGCAAGTTGTTTTTTAAAATTTCCTTCTAGATGTATCAACACGTTTGACTGGCTCTGTGAGGGGGAAATGGGATACAATAAGTTGCCAGAGGCATGCCAGATGACTCTGGAGAGTGATTTTAATCTATTTGTCCTGTACTACAGGAACCCCATATCAGTTAACAGGTGAGCAGAAAGCCAAAAAAGTCCTTTCATGCTTCAAAGACAAAAAAAAAACCCTTTCATATTAGGTGAGAGGCTGTAGCCAACGACTGATGCAGCCACGCCTGCTGGGGCAGACAGGGCTCAGAACAATGAGCAGGGTTTTGAATCCACAAAAATCCAAGAGTCCAGTTTGGACCAGTGTCACAGATGGGAGGTTCTCACAAAGGAAGTGTGGAATCTATGATGTTAGAGTGACAGTGATATACTGGATGATATGTCATGGGGGCTGGCAGCTGAAGGGTTTTAAGGACTTGCCAGACCCTAAAAAGGTTAATTCGGTTTCGGGACCTCAAGCGGCTAACATTTAAGGTTTGAGTCTGCCCTGATTCACCAAAGTGCCCTGGGTGGTAAGCTCTCTCTACTTTGGGAAAGTTAGGAAGTGCAGTAACATTTTTCTGTGCATTTTTTCTCTACTGTTCAAAACATTTTATTTTTATCTCTGTAGAAGTACTGTTCCCCATAGTCTTTGTGTAGTATCTTGTATTATATGTGCAACCATCTTGAAGTATTGATTTTTTTTTTTTTTTACATACTTCATGTTTCTGTGACTGAGTCCTTGTTTTTGTTATAATGCTGAGTAGAGGATGCAAAACCTCACTCTGTAAAGGAAATAAAATATTTATTTCTTCTGCAGCAGTTCCTAAAAACTGTACTTGAGGAACTGAGAATATGGTTGTTGGATAGAACTCCAAGCTCCGTGAAGGAGGCAGCTGAGAGGGTTGATTGGATCATATTCAGCTGACCATCCTCTCATCACAAAGGTAATGCAGGAGGGACATCAGGTGGCTGGTGAACGAAGATGCTATATCTGCCAGAAACTGGGGTATTTGTCTTATGATTGCCCGAAAAGTATGAAAAGAGGGTTAGTGCAGCAAAAAGGGGGTAGCTCAGAGGGCTTACAGCTGATAGTGCCCTGTACACAGTGTGTGGTACCCTCGAACTTCACTACACACATACACCCTGTGTTTGTAAATGGGAGGGTCACCCAGGGACTGAGGCCTCCATTTCTATGGTGAAACAGGATTTGATTCAGGAGGAACACATTCTGCCTGGCCAGTCTTCTACAATTAAAGGAGTGATGTCACCTGTGGTCTCAGTGCCAATGGCTCAGATCTTTCTGAGCTGGTAAGGTGGGCTAGGGCATACAGGAGGAGAGTGTTGTACCAGACCTGCCCATGGATGTAATCAGGGGTAATGACTTCAATAGTAGGGCCAATAATGTGTGTGTCACGACCCATAGCAAGGTGAGAGAACTGGTACCTGAGAACACAGAGGGGACACTGCATGAGGAAGCAACCCATACTGTAGTAGCAGGGAAGTTGTAGCTGAAGAACAAGCTAGGAGCAGCAGTTCTGTGCCACAGCTACAGAGTGAGGCCAGCCCAGCCATGGGCAGCTCTCCACAGCAGAGTGCATTTTGCGGAAGGTCAGGTGTACACAGCTAGGGAGAGTTCAGCAAGCTGACCCATCCCTGCAAAAATTAAGGGAGTTTGCCACCAGTGTGGAAGGTGACTCTCCAAGTTCTGGGAAAAGGAAGTGTACTAGGAGAATGGGCTACTGCACCATGAGCGGGATCCTAAGGGAGGATCAGATGAAGGAGTACTCTAGAAGATAGTGGCTCTTAGAGAGTATAGGAAGTAGCCTCTGTTCTTAACCCTTGAGATACCCTCTCCTGGACACTTAGGGGTCAGCCATACAAAAAGGTGGCTAACAATTTTTACTGGCGCAGCATTTTTAAAGCCATGGCACACTACTGCTAGACTTTTCTGCAGTGCTGGAGGTGAGGGATGGTTAGAGACAAGGCTAAGGCAGCTCGGATTCCCCTACCTTTTATCAAAGAGCCATTTCGGCAAGTTGCCATGGATATTGGCATGGATAGCTCCGCCTACTTGGGCTGTGTGACTGGGTGTTTGTGTTTGTCTCTGTCAGTAGTTTAGTTTTGTGGATTTTCATGTGTTTCGGCTTGGAAGAACTAGACCATTCTTGGATATGAGATCTATGAAAGTTTCCTGGACTAACAAACTGGAAAACATCACCAGCAGATATTGGGATTCTCATTATAAAGCAACTTTTTTGAAGCCATCACAATCAAAGTAAATACAGCTAAGAAATTCTACAAGCTCTGACCTGGGGAGTGCAACTGAATCCACATTTCCGTCTACCTTGTTGCTAAAGGGATCTGCATGTCTTTGAGAACCATTCACAACTATTTAAACAAAGGGAAGACACTGACAAAGAGTTTTAATTTCCTGCATATGCCCCAGGCCAGTGTTTCAGGAATTTAACACATCCTTTGTCTTGTCTTGTTCCCGTAGATCAAACAGTTTACTGGTCCTTTTCCTGTGGATTTGATTATTTTACATCATTTGGCAATGGGGCAAATCCTCCCCCCTGGAGGCACACCACCAAAATTGATCTGTCCCTGCTCATGTGTGAGCCTTGGACTCATCTAGCCACATCGTATTCAACTATTCCAATGTTGCATTTTCGACATTACCACCTGGCATGCTACTGTTCAAAAAAGAAACGCAACCTCTCTCTGACTGAACTCCGCCTATGCACTTTGAAACTTGTGCTCCTCCTCCTCCTGCTGCCATCAGGGACTGTTCACCCTAACCCTGGACCAAACACCTCCAACCAAAACAAACCAACAGGCACTCTCTCAATCATGTGCCTGAACATCTGCAGTTTACTTCCTAAGCCTGATGCACTGCAAGCCTTTACCACCCAACACAACCTGGATATTCTGTCAGTAGTTGAAACTTGGCTCACCCCAAAGATTCCTGACCAGGCAATCACCCTTCCTGGCTACAATGTCTTCAGAGTTGATCGTAAGTCCAAAAGAAGTGGAGGGTGTGCCTTATATGTGAAAGACACTCTCTGAGGACACCCCATTGATCCCAATCTTCCAGCAACTCCTGCTCAGATTCTTCCCATCAGACTCCTATTAGGCGCCCACAATAAGGCCCTCACAGTTGTCACTGTTTACATACCTCCTAAGGAACAGGGACCTGGTCTAACCACTGTCCTTGACTTTGTCAAATCCCACCCATCGGACTCTGAAATCATCCTTCTTGGTGACTTTAACATTAATTGGCTCTCAGCTGAAGGTGGGTCATTTAAAGACCCTGTTATATCAGCTAACCTGACTCAAATGGTTGACTATGCAATCAGAAAGAACTACAGAACTGGGACCTGCACCCTACTCGACTGGATCCTAACCAACCACCCCTCTCAGATCACGAAAACCTCAGTCCTCCCCGACTCACTCAGTGACCACTTTCCCATCAGCTGTACCTGGTCAAACAAATTCTATAAGCCCCTTCCAAAAATCATCACCAGCAGAGTCCTACCCCGTGGTCAGCTACCCCACCTCAAATCGCACCTCCGTCTGCAGGACTGGTCCCCCATCTTCAAGGCAACAGATACTAATACTGCACTGGAGCAATTTATTCACATTTTCAATGAAGCCTGTAATAAATTTGCCCCCTTCAAAAAGCGTAATGTTAAATCACTCATTAACCCTTGGCTGTCAGGAGATCTCTTAAAAAAAAAAACTTAAATCCAGGGACCACCTCTGGGAACTGGCTAGAAACTCCAGTAAGCAACTCGACATCCAGAATTATAAACAGGCACGGAACAACTGCACCAAATCTGACTACTATAAAAATGCCCTCAACAACTCCTGGGGAAATGGGAGGGATTTCTGGAAAAACATTAAAGATGTCACTGGGAAGCAGTCAAAATCTTGGCCGAACATACTCAACATAAATGGGCACACTACACTCGACCCTAAAACTACTGCGAACACTTTTAACATCACTTTCACTGACCTTAGCAGTGTTCTCCCCTCTGACTTCTTCCAAGATGTGACAACTCCCACTCCCCAACTCCTCCACCCACGTCTGTCACCCACCTTTCTACTTTAAAGCACTAAAGAAACATCAAGTCCAAAACTATGTTGCCAAAGCCATCAGCAAATCTAGAACAAGCAATGACACACTTGACCTCAAGCTACTGGCCCTAACGCTGGACGAGGGTACTTGGGCCCCTTACAAAGATCTTTAATCTCTCTCTCTCTCTCTCTCTCTCTTTCCCTTAGCCAATTCCAGAACAAATGGAAAATGGCCACTGTTACCCCGATTCACAAAAGTGGTGATAATACTGACCATGCAAACTTCCGCCCTATCTCCATTCTGCATCCCCTATCGAAGGCACTGGAACATATAGTAGCGGACCAACTTACCAAGCATCTGGACAATTATAATAGTCTCTGTAAACAGCAACATGGCTTTAGAAAAGGTCATAGTATATCCTCTGCCTTACTCGAATTCACTGGCTCCATTCACAGCTCTCTCAACAATGGACAACTAACTGGTGCTGTTTTCATCAACCTGACCAAAGCCTTCGATACTGTCCACCACTCCCTCCTGCTGAGCCAAATAAAAGATGCTGGTCTCTCCAATGATTCAATCTCTTGGTTCAAAAGCTATCTTGAAAACCGCTCCCAGCGTGTAAAAATCGGGGATGTGCACTCTGATTCCAAACCTGTCCTCTCTGGAGTCCTCCAGGGTTCAGTACTGGGTCCCCTACTCTTCAGCCTGTTCCTTAACACCCTACCGGACTCCTGCACTGAACATATCACCCTGTATGCCGATGATGCAGTAATCCTTGCCACACTCCAGGACCGAAGAAATTGCAAGAAAATCTCCAACTCGACTTCTCCTCAGTTGAGAATTGGTTCACAAAGCACAAACTGATCCTTAATCAAAAAAAAAAAAAAAACAAGGCCATGATCTTCAGCAGCTCCCATAATAAACAGCAGCACTTCCAACTCTCCGTTATCACCAGACAAGGTGCCGCACTGGAACAGGTCAAAAACTTTAAATACCTCGGGATCACCCTTGACCCTCACTTCTCCTACACTGCCCACATCGACCATGTCGCCAAAGCCGCTAACTCCCGGCTAGGCCTGATATTCCATCATAGGAAACAGCTGACACCCAAAGCCCTCACTGTCGCTGTCCAGAGCTCCATCATATCCATCACTGATTATGGCATTATCATTTACGGCTCTGCTACAACCACCGCAATCAAACGTGTATCCATCGCCCTCAACAAGGCCTGTCGACTTGTCAATGGCTCCCAATGCCTAACTCACACCTGTGACCTCTATTCTCAAACTGGACGGTTGAATCTTGCCAATCGAATAAAACACCAAACTTGTATTACTACTAAGAAAATCTTGCTGGGCCTTGCCCCAGTCTGTGCCCTCATACAGCGGAGAATCCACACCGCCATACAAGGAGTTGAAACATCAGCTTCTGCAAATCCCACATTGCCGCACAATGCAAGGCCAAAGATCCTTTGCTTACCGGGCCGCTAGTTGGTACAACAGTCTTCCAAGTGACATCTCATCCTCACTATCACTCAGCACATTTAAGACTCGGCTCCGCCTAACACTCACTGCCTCCAACTTCTGTGACTGTTGCGGCTAAACATGTCTTTTGGTTCCATAGCTGAAGATACCCTTTTGGATCCACATCTACTCCTGCTCTTTGCCAGCACCCCCCCTCCTATCTTCACCTCCCCTGCTGGCCCATGACAAATGCCACCCGGCTGCACTACCTCTATTCTTACCCGCTTTCCACCTCTCCCATCTCTGTTCCCCCCCCACCTACCTCCCCTTTTCTCCCATCCACTTAGTCTCCCTGATTTCACCCTCCTCCTTTCCCTTTCCCCTCCCCAAAGTTTCACTTTATTGTTCTTTTTTCCTCTACAAGACTATGTTTTTTTTTTTAATTTTATAAACTGTTAACTTTGCTTGTTTGTCTCAATTGTACCAATGACGTGGAACCTTTGGAAAAGAGCCTCAGCTCAAAGGTATTTGTAATCCTAGAACAAACAAAAAAAAAAAATATTGTGGGGTCACTCAGCACCCCACATTGCACTGGCAAGCAGTATATTTTGGTGGTCACAGATTACACCACAAGGTACCCCGAGGCACTGACCTTGTCCTCCATAGAGGCTGAGAAGATGGCTGATGAATTACTCGTGATATTTAGATGGGCGGGTTTCCACAGGTGATTCTCTCAGACATGAGCACCAACTGCATATCTGATCTGATGGTTAGTCTTTGGAAGAAATGTGAGGTAAGGCAGCTCAGGGCCTTGCAATGCCACCCCCCAAACTAACAGTCTGGCTGAGCGATTCCTTGGGTCTCTTAAGACTAAGTTAAGGGCATTTACTGACCAGAATGTGAGAGCATAGCATAAGTACCTACCTCATCTCTTAGTGACAGGAAAGTCCCCCAGGAGTCCACATGGTTCTCACCCTTCGAGCTCTTGTTTGGCCACAGCATAAGGGGTACCCTTGATTTGCTAAGGGATGAATGGGAGGGTAAGCTTGCTCCACAAGGGGAATCTGTTGTGTAGTATGTCCTGAATTTCAGGTCATGGCTCAAGGAGTTCACAGGGTTTGCCCATGAGCACCTAGCCACTGCACAACACAGGCAGAAGATGTGATATGACCATTGGGTCCATGCCCGGGTGTATGAAGTCAGGCAACAGGTGATGGTACTCATCCATGTTAGTCAAAACAAATTGCAGACAACTTGGGAGGGGCCTTACTCAGTAGTCAGGAGGGTGAATTATGTTAATTACATGGTGCAGCTACCAGACAGGAGGTGCAAATAGCGAGTCTACCATGTAAACATGATGAAACCCTACCATGACCAGGATGAGCTGGTCCTGGCTGTGTGCAGCTATCCAGAGGAGGAGGCAGAAGCAGACCCCCTGGTGGATCTCCTGGGAGTGGTTATGAGAAAATCCACAGTGGATGCAGTCACCCTCATAGAGTGGCTGACATCAGCCCAAGCTGTGGAAATGTGTGGAGTGCTACATACATTTGGGGACATGTTCATGGGGAAGCTGCACTATACCATGCTGGCAGGTCACTACATTGATAGGGCATCCCAAGCCCTGCTGAGACAGTCACCCCAGAGGTCCCAGGATAGAGGAGGAGATCAAGGGGATGGTGGCTCTCTGGGTAATCCAGGAGTCCAGCAGTCCCTGGGCCTCTACAATGTGCAGGGTACTGATCCCCAAAAAGGATTGGACCACAACGTTCTGAGTCAACTACTGCAAGCTCAACGGCTGCACAGAGTTGGATGCATAACCCATGCCCAGGACAGACGAGGTCCTTGAGAGGTTAGAGGGAGCCCTTTACCTGTCTGCCACAGACCTGAGAAAAGGTGATTGGCAGGTACCCTTGACCCCTGAAGCCAGAGAGAGGTCGGCTTTCATAACCCTATTCGGACTGTTCAAGTTCAGGGTAATGCCATTCGGGATGAAGACTGCACCTGCCACCTTTTAATGGCTCATGGACCGTATTCAGAATGGGGCAGGAAACTTCACTCTGGTGTACATGGATGACATTGTCATCTATAGCCAGACTAGGGAGGGTCATGCCAGGCGTGTGATTTAGGTGGTCTGCACACTGCAAGCCACTGGGATGACAGTCAAGGCAGAGAAGTACCAAACAGGAATGTCATACCTTGAGCACAGGGCGGGGGAGTGGGTACATCCGGCCTAAGCCAGTGAAAATGGAGGCCATACAGGGATGGGCCATGCTCACAACCCAAAGAAAAGTATGGGCCCTCCTATGGATGGCAGGGTACTGCAGTAGGTTTGTGGCAAATTTCAGCAGCATGGTCAAACCCCTGTCTGATCTCAACAGGGAGAAAATGTCAGAAAAGTTTGCATGGCAGAAATCTGCGGCACTATGTTCCATCAACTGAAGGAGGCATTGTGTCATGCACCTGTGCTCACTAGCCTGGACTATTCTCTTAGGGTTACTCTACATGCAGATGCATCTTATCATGGGCTAGGAGTCAGGTTACACTCTCGGTAAAGGAACACTCAGTCATATACCTGAACAGAAAGCTGCTGCCCAGACAGAAGGCATACGCCACAATAGAGAAGAAAGACTGTTTAGGCTTTGCAGAAGCTGCAACCTTATTTGTATGGGAGGGAGTTCACCATGGTCACTGATCACAACCCTCTTTCATAGGTGCATAGGACCAGCAAACAGAACTCAAGGTGGAGCCTGGTGCTGTAATCCTATAATATAGTCATTAGGCACCGCAGTGGGTTGCAGCATGGCAATGTGGATGGGCTGCCCAGACAATGGTTAGTTCCCCCATTTTTTTTTTAAAGTGGAAGGGGCACTTTAAAAACTAATGTGGGGTTCACACAAAGAGTGAACTGAGGGCACTGCAGTGGGAGCCAGCCAGCTCACATGAAAAAAATGAATGTCATTTAGGGGTGCTAAAAGGGGGAAAGTATAACAACTTGCCATACAAGTTTGTACTGTAGTTTTTTTTTTTAATTTCATTCTAGCTGTATTGATAAGTTTGAATAGATCTATGAGGGGAAATGAGATAAAGTTGTTTGCCAGAGGCATGTCAGATGACTCTGGAGAGTGATTACAATCACTCTGTAATGTACTACAAGGCCCACACACAAGTTAATGGGAAAGGTGAAAGTCAAAATAGTCCTTTCATGATTCAAAGACAAAACAACCCTTTCACGTTATGTGAGAGGCCCTAGCTAATGAATGATGCAGCCACCCCTGCTAGGGCAGACAGGGCTCAAAACAATGAAAAGGTTTCTGAATCCACAAAAATCCAAGAGTCCAGTTGGAACCAGTTTTCCAGATGGGAGGTTTTCCAGAACACACAGAAAGTGTTGAATCTATAGGCGCTTTTACACACAGGTTTCTGTAATGGAATGACTGTTACGGAAACAGTATACCGTTACATCCCCTGTGTGTAAAATGCATCTGTTTCGTTACACTGGTGAACGTTCACCCGAACCGTAATCTCTTCCTTCCTCGGTTCGTCCTTATGTGTTCAGTTTCATCTGGCTGTGTAAAACAGCCATTCCAGCAGCAGTAAAAAAAAAAACAGCCACAGAGCACCACACTCTGTGGGGGAGCCGAAACACAAATATTGAAAACGGAGATGGGGGGTTTGCTGGAATACCTTTTGCATGCAAAGTGAACCACAAACGGAACAGAGTACAATGGTGGCACACATGTAATGGCCATTCCATTGTATTCGCCTATGTGTAAAAGCGCCTTATGATGTCAGCGTCATACTGGATGAGTGCCATGGAGGCTGGCAGCTGAAGGGTTTTGAGGACTTGTCAGATCCTAAAAAAGTTAGTCAGGTTTCAGGATCTCGAGCACCCAGCATCTAAGTTTTGAGTCTGCCCCGATTCACTAAACTGTCCTGTGTAGTAAGCTCTCTCACTACTTTGGGAAGGTTAGGAAGTGCAGTAAGATTTTTCTGTGTGTTTTTCACTACTATTCAAAACATTTTCTTTTTATCTCTGTAGAAGTACCGTTCCCCATAGTCTTTGTGTAGTATTCACAATTATATGTGTAAATAACTTGAAGTATTAAAACATTTTTTAAATACTTCATGTTCCTTGTGACTGAAACCTTTAAGGTACAGGTAACTGGATTATAACTGACAAAAACTGTGTTTCTGTCTCCAAAGAGAAGGCTACAGTTACCATATTTTGTTTATAAAGTGAGGTGTTCTCAGCTGTGACGGAGAGGGGTGGGTTGCTTGCCCTTTGGTAAAGAGTGCTGTACTGTGCAAGCAGTGAATCTGGTGGAATTCAGACCTAGAGATACCATGAGAGAGAGTATCTATGCTGAGTGGTGGCAACTAGTGAAGCACCCCTGCAGGCGTCTGAAGGGTTGAGAAAGCTGGTAACAGTGTACAGGCTGAGTCTGGGAGAGACCAGTTTGTCGCAGTATGTATGTATGCAACACCTCTTTAGGCAGCACTGTGACTTACCTTCACTGATGCCCAGGACTGGGGGTATGCATGGCCCAGGGTACTCCAGTGACTAGGGGTATAGATTTTATGCTCATTGTAAGCCCCTTGCACTCAACAGTAATGGGTTTGCTAGGCATCCTGTAGGAGATATTGGGTAAGGGAATCTTTCATAGGTGAAAGAGAATACACAAACAAGGTGGGCTTCAAGCACCGGACTCTCTTTACTGGGGTGTTGGTCCAATTTATTAGTACAATATACTGTTTCCTGGCCCACTGATCACAATCATATAGCTGCTATTCAGTTAATTACAGTAATTCCCAAACCTTGTCTTGAGCAGCCCCACCATAGTGGATCTTATCAGATACCCACTTCCTGTGGTGTGTCATTCAGCTGCTATTCCTGGACTCCCCTTGTTCCTTACATAGTAGGATCACCATGTCAAGGGAATTCCTAGCCCCACTTTCACTAAAACTTCAACCATTTTACACGCATTCCCAGCTACTGGTGTACTTCACCACTGTGCTTATTTTTTGGACACTCTCTAGAGGGTTTAAATGACATGCAGGGGTCGAATCCCTAATTCAGGGTGTGTATCATGTACGTGGGACCACTGGGCTGATACTCCCTTACTATGACTTGGTGCCCTGCTACTTGTGAAGTTCTAGCTGGGGTGCTGGGCCAGCCTCAGACTGTATCTTGATACACAGCAGGCACCCCAAACCAGTCCTTTCAGAGTTGCATTCCAGTAGATTGGCTACGGGTGCTGCTTTTACCTTCAGGAATCCTCTCTCCACTTAGTCAGAGAGCCTTCTCCAACCTTACTTTTGCATTCCCTAGTGGTACGTGTACCTCTATTCTCTGGAAGGATAGATGATCTCTACTGAGTTCCTGGACTTGCTCCACCATCAGAATGCTCACGATCTCCTCCGGGGAACCTGCCTCAGGTCCAAAGGCTATTCAGAGATATCCCTTAAGGGATACTCCTCTGGGATTCCCACACCCTGCTGGTGGTCCCTCTAAACCTTCCCACCCAAGAACAAACCTCAGCCTTTGTATTTCTCTAAATCTCGGGGGTCAGAAAACATCCAGGGTGCTTAAGGTCCTCCCTGGTAGCTGCCAGACCTTCTCAATGTCTCTCTCTCAACATCTTCACCTCAGCGAACTGTCCCTGATCTTCTGCCACTCTCAGGCATTGATGGCAGCATGGCACTAATTCTCCAGGTGGGAGATAATTGAATCCTCTGTGCTCATGGCCAGAGTCCTGCTGCCAGCCACACGATGGAACAAAATGTCAGCCCATCACTCACATTCAACCAGAATCCCTGGCACCCAGCACATGGACTGTAATACCTGCAGCTTTCCTTGGTTAGCACCCCAGCTCATGGCACTCACAAAAACCCCTCACCAGTACATGGGGTATCTCTCTGGTGAGGGCACCTGGACATTGCATCCTATTCCCCCTGAGAGTCCCAAGACTCCCACTGAGAACCCAACTACACTCCTTGGTGCCACAAGGGAAACCCTGCAATATACTGCCTACGCTTTGCCCGCCTCAGCTACTGTCAAAAAGGATGATGCCAAGGCAACCTTTCCCCTCTTCTGGACACCACTAGTAACAACCATCTCTCCCTACTGCAATGAGGGGTTGTTACATTTATCAAAAAAAAAAAAAAAAAAAAACACAGAGGTTTGAAAGCTTATTTTCCATTTTATTTTGAAATAAGCTGCATTTCAATGTTCTAGTTATACGTGTGTGTGTGTGTGTGTGTGTGTGTGTGTGTGTGTGTGTGTGTGTGTGTATTTCAAATGTTTCTTAAATGTGATCTCCTCCTTTTGATCTGTGCTGGGGGTACACTTAACCCAAAATGTTGAGAAAGTCTTTTTTATGAAACTGTGGTATTGGGGCTGAGGTAGGAAAATTAAAACAGTTGTCAGTTTACAATATCACAATTAATTAGTTTACTGAAGATGCTACAACTGATTAATATGTATAACAGATTTATTAGTGTGTAGAAGAGTACAGTATGTACAGTACTATGGCATGGTAAATTTACAGTTTTCCTGGGGGGGGGAGCAAAATGCCTACCGATGTATTATATTATGCAGAATACTGTATATTGGTGTCTATGACTCAATTAATGCTTCAAGAGAGAACTAGACAGCGAGGACGGAAAAGATTACTGAGCAACAATGCACTCCTGACTTCAAGAGAAGTGCTTACATAATATAGCTAGAGGGATCTCCTCCAGAAGTAGGGAGGTTATCCTGCCCCTGTATAGGTCGCTGGTCAGGCCCCACCTGGAGTACTGTATGCAGTACTGGCACCCTTCCCTGAAGAAGGACATCAGATTGTTGGAGGGGATACAGCGTAGAGCTACAAAGATGATTCAGGGATTGGAGGGTAAGACCTATGAGGAAAGGCTGGGTGAGCTGAATATGTACTCTCTGGAAGAGTGGAGGGACAGGGGGAGATATGATTGAGACCTTTAAGTACCTGAAGGGAATAAATAAGACTAAAATAGAGGGGAATTTCCAGAGAAGAAAGGGGGAGAGACACAAGAGGACACCAACTGAGATTTGAGGGGGACAGGTTCAGCACAGAGATGAGGAGACATTTCTCCACAGAAAGAGTGGTGGACAAGTGGAACACCTTGCCGGGTGAGGTAGTGGCCTGCAAGATGATGGACAGCTTCAAGAGGGGTTGGGTGCACACCCTCTGGCAAAGGCTCCTTGCCAAAGCGCTGGGGTCTTGACTCTGGTGGAGTCAATAAAATTGCATTTGGCTTTAATTACAGCCTACTTGCCTTTGTTGTGAGTGCCAAGGCTTTTGGAACTATACTTGAACTGGGGTAGGGTGTGGGAGGAGGTGCCACTGGACACCAGGAATATTTGGACTGGGGCTGGGTGTGGAAGAGGGTGCCATTCGATGTTAGCAATATTTGGTTCAGAGTGAGGGAGGAGAGTGTCACTGGATGCCAGGGATACATGGATTGTGAACATGTGTGGGAGGCAGTACCACACTGTGCACCAGAAATACTTGGATGGGAGACCAGTGTGAGAGATGGGTGCCAGTGGATGCCCAGGATGCATGAAGTGGGGTACAGCCCGAGAAGTGGCTGTAACTGGGCACGAGTGATGCTTACATTGGGGGTAGGGTGTGAGCATGAAGTGACACTGGATGCCAGCTGGATTGGGATAGGGTGGGGGCAGGGGTGTCACCAGATGACAGAGATAGTTGGATTCATGCAGAGTGCAGGAGGTGAATGCCACTGGATGCTATTGCAGGGATCACTTCATTTATGGCAGGGTGCTGCAGGCACAAGAGACTGCTTACATTAAAAGTATCTCAACAGGCATTGCCAATACAAAGTAGTGTGCATTTAATATTAAATTTCATTTTTTTAAAAGTAAGAAAATTAATTTAAAAAAAAAAAAAACTACATTTAGCCATCAGCTAAGGTTGAAACACAAAATATCAGAAGCAGGGAAATGCTGCATTAGGGTAAAAAAATCAAGTCCCCTGACCCTAGGCAAGTCTGTGCCATGATGTTTCTTAGTATTTTTACAGTTCCTTGACACAGCCTTGGTACTACCCTAACTTCAGCACCCTTTCTAAAAGCAATAGTGTTAGTAAATTTGTGTGCCTTGACAGAATTTGACAAAGTTAGGGTAACACATTTAGGGCCCTATATGGACTGGGTCCTGGCTACCTGTCAGAGCTCCTAACACCTGTGTCCTCTGCTCACTCCCTCCACTCCTCTTCGAGGAGCCTCCTGGATGTTCCCTGGGTTTGGCTCAAGACTTCAGGAGATCGTGCATTCAGTGTCTCTGGGCTGACCCTGTGTAATTCGTTACCACCTTTTGTCCGGGAGGCCTCCTCAGTCGAGGCGTTTAAGCAGAGGCTGAAGGCCCACCTTTTTGTCCTGGCCTTTCCAGATCTCCGAGTTCATTCTGTGCTAGTCCCTTGCTGTGATAGGCTGATAGCCTTTTTAATCCATTTTAATTTCTTATATTAGTATTTATGTACCATTATCGTTTTATGCTGTTTCTCACTGTGTTCTGTTATAATTTCTGTTAGACACCCAGAGCCTCCGGGATTGGGCTCCCTACAAATAAAATTGCCTTGCCAAGGCTGCATCAAGTGACTGTTAAAACCCCAAGGAGAACCACATCACAGATTCATCAAGGGTCAGGGGACTTGTTTTTCATTCTGGCATCACACTTCCCTACTTCTGATGCTTTGTGTTTTAATGCTAACTGATGCCTAAATGTATTTTTTTTCAATGAATGAACTAATGAATGGTAGAGAGTTAAAAGTATGTTAACTGAACTTTGGGAAGGGGGGTGCATTATCAGTACAAACAAAATAATAGAAGGCTACTTGCTACAACATTACTAACAAAGCTAATTGTTTTATGAAGTTTTGAAATCCAGCTAAAACCAGGGGTGAAAGCGAACACTTCATTCAGACCTACCTAACAGATTACATCGATATACTATATGACTTGGAAGTTACAGTTCGAGGGCAAGGTCTTCTATAGAGCTTTCCGTGCACACTTTTCAAAAACTCTCAGGCAGTAATCAGTAATATGAGGCAGACACAAAATAAACTGTAGGATTCTGCAGCTGATTTTAAGACTAAGGCACAGGCATGGTATGTCAATGAGAAGTTTGCTTCTTAGGATACTGAAACGTTCTGTTATTTCAGTGCATGGAATGGCTCGATCCCGCCAAGTCTGCCAGGAAACAGTGATATGTTTTGCTGCCGTGACACTGAACACGCACATGGAACGCAAGGTTACTATACTGATAATACATTTTCATGTATAGTAGAAAGGCACACCTAAGGCCTTGTTAAAACCAACTCATGAAAAGCCATGAGATGAGGAGCCAGTTTCTTTGAGTAAGGAGAACTCTGACTAGGATGTAGTTTCCTCACCATAAATTTTCTACTGGAATATTTCAAACAATCCTGAGCCTCAACTTGAGAATAATTTGCTAAACTTAATCACAAAGAGAAAGGTTATGCCACTTCGACTGACAAGTGCAGATTTTGCACATTATATTCAATGTAATTAAAAGAACATTAAAACATTAGCAGAATCTTGTTTCTGTTCCACTGTTGATCAGATAGTTGGGAACAGAGAGTCAATTGTGAAAAAGTAAACAATTATATGCTATCAGAGGTAAACATTACCTCAGTAATAAAAAGCTTAGCACTCAGTTTATTATCATGGGGAAATAACATTATAATACTTAAAATAACATTTATAACACTTACTGATATTACAAGAACACAGTCTGCAGAGACATAGAAATGAAATCAGCTCAATGTGTTTTTTATATGAAAACTGAACCTGAAATTCCTTGGAGGAAAGATATAGGCATTAACAGTTTTTGCAGGCTTCCATTAGCAGTTAAAATTTGAATAGTGTTTCTTAGGTGAGCTCTAATCTTCTTTGAATCCTCCCAACACATTTTATCTGTAAAAAAAATTGTAGTTAAAAATTTAGTTTGATGGAATGATTTTTAAGTGTTTTTCCTCATCTGCTACCCGAAACAGCCCTGGAGAGTCTTACAGTAATTTGTTCAAACGAAATAATATTTTCATTTCCTCGATTCTCTTTGTTGTCTTATGTGATGAAAAGTTACATTTCTTTTCTTTCAATCCTATTAAATGCAGCTCTCTGAGCACCAACAGTTCAATAGAAATATAATCAGGCATACTTCACTAAGTTTAAAAATTTTTTATCTGCCAGATATAGTTTCTCATCAAAATGTAATATTTCAGAAGATTTCTTCACACTGTTTTCACAGTAGTAAATAGGCTGAACACTCTCTCCACTCTTTCTAAACCCTCTTTCCATTCCAGCTATATACTATAACTATCAGTGTGGTTACATGACCCTAGTGCAACCTCAGTTTCTCTCCCCCTTGCCCTGGGAGAGTGGCTAGCAGCATGGCCCAGGGAACCTCCCATGTCTAGGGATATCTCTAAGCTCATTGGTAGGTCATTACAACTCCATTTATTACTTTAATCTTGTTCTACCTAAAAGGCATAAATAGGGTACCAGAGGATAGCATCTTTCAGAAAAGGAGATGTCCAAGAATGAGGAGGCATGACATGAGGTTGGAAGGGGGTAGACTAAGGGGTAGCATGAGTAAATATTTCTTAACAGAAAGGGTGGTGGACACATGGAATAGACTCCCAGCAGAGGTGGTGGGGGCAAATACAGTGTGGGGATTCAAACATGCATGAGACAGGCATAGGGGAGCCCTCACGATAGGAACGAGGAGGTAAAGCCAGAGCTCAGGTAGGGTCTGCGGCTTTTACAGTAGGCAAGGAAAATGGGCAGACTGGATGGGCCTATTTATTTTATTTATTTAGTTTTTGTTAACCGGGTAGGTGCACTAGCCATAAAATGACTATTTTCAGGCACGACCCGGGAGAGTACAACAAAAGGAGAACAGTTGAACAACAGCAACATGGGTACAATAGTACAAATAGAGGAACAGTACAGCAGTGCTACAAAAATACAATGGGTAGAAACAACAAAAAATAATGGCAAGCATTATACAGATAATGGCAGTAAGATATATAAGTGCAGAAACCATGGACCCGACCTGTGGAGTGAAAGGGTTAATAAGATAGTAAGGTATATAGAGAGAAATGTGAGGAATGTTCAAATATAACAAGAAAGACTGACAGAAGGAAGGTCAGGGGTGGTAATTGGCAAAACAACAGTGGATGGTCAGCAACAAGGTTCAAGAAGGAAGAGAGCTAGTAGTCAAGAGTTATTTACAAAGAGAAGGAAAAATATGGGAGGCGGAAGAGAGACAGTCTTGGAGCTGGATAAGAGCAGAGGTGACATTACTGGTAAGTCTCAGGAGCTTCAGGTTGGGTCAAAGCATGTACAAGCATCAGCTAAGGATAGATAACGACGATATTCACTTTTAAATCCAAAGTGAGACAGACAGCCGGAGGTTGAGTGGAAGAGCATTCCATAGCCTGGGAGCAGAGAATTGGAAGGCCCCTGTGCCTTTAGTCGTCCGACATCTCGGAACATAGAGCAAGGATTTGTCAGCTGATTGCAGGCCATGGGAGGATGGTTGAGGGACCAGCAACGCCGCCAGCCGGGACGGGTTTTTTTCCCGGATGATTGAGTCCATTAGTGATCCAAGGTAGTATTGTCTACTGGCAGAGGGTGAGAGCCAATTCAGATCCTTATAAAGAAGGCAGTGATGTTTGAGAAGAGGTGACGAAGAGGCAAATCGGCATATATTGTTATAAGTTACGTCCCATTTTAGTAGGGAGGTTTTATGGGCAGAGGTAAGAATAGAGGCACCATAGGTAAGGGTTGGGAGCAGAATACCTCAGGCAATTGCTAATTTGGCCGAGGGTGTAAGCATGTAGCTCGTTTGTAAGCTACTCCTAGTTTGAGTTTACAGCTTTGCACGAGGACTGAATGTGAAGATTAAAATCAGGGACTGGTCCAGGAGGATCCCAAGGTACTTGAAGGAAGTAACATTTTCAAGTGGAAATCCTCCTGGGTGAAGAACCTCAACAAACTAGAACAGGTCTTAATCTTGATTGCAGAACCTAGGAGCATAGCTTTGTTTTCTTTTCATTTAGTACAAGCTTACGGTCTAGTAGCCAGTCTAAGACCTTATTGAAGTCTGAAGTAAGTGATGTGTTTATGCAGGCAATACTAGAAGAACTAGTGTAGATGATCAGGTCATCAGCGTAGAGAATAGCTGAGCAGGATTCCAGGACCTCAGCTGCATTGTTGATAAAAACTGAGAACAGAAGGGGCCCAAGGATAGAGCCCTGGGGGACCCCAAGGTTGACAGTAGACGTGTTGGACAGGGAGGAGTTAAATTTGACAGCCTGCGACCTGTTTGACAGGTAGCTACAGAACCAGTCCACAACAGGGGTAGAGAAATGGAATTTATGGAGAGTGGAGAGTGGAGAGAAGCAGGGGATGGTCAACAAGGTCGAAAGCCTTAGTGAGGTCAATGAAGATGGCACCTGTGAGTTTTCCAGAGTCCATGTTGGACAGAATATCAGTAGTTAGTTGAAGAAGAGCCGTGGTGGTGCTATGACCATGCTGAGTGTCTGAGAGGAGATTGTAGTGTGTAAGGTAGTCAATGGTCTGTGATGCAACTATTTTCTCTAGGATCTTGTTAAGGACAGAGAGAGAATTGCTATAGGTCTGTAATTGGCCATGTCCTTTGGGTCACCTTTTTTAAAGACAGGCGTTACTCTTGCAGATTTCCATAGGTCTGGCACAGTGCTATGGATAAGGGATAAAGTGTAGACAATGGTCTTTATCTACTGTCAGTTTCTGTGTTTCATTCCTGGAGCTTCCCAGGAACACATCAAAACCCCTTTAGTGTTCACTAAAAAGAAAAAAAATCACAGACACCAAAGTCTTTGAGCAGGTAAGTTCTTTTACTGCAAACTGCACAAGTTCATTTAGAGATACAGAGATCACATTTGATTGAAATATGACATCAGGCAAATCACTTCTTTTTCAGAGCAGTATATATTTCAACGGGTCCCATATCCAGGTCCCGCCCTGTCTACAGGCTCTCTCTGTGGCCCTGTCCACACTTGCGGTCTTGTACCATTGCCAGCAGCTGGTAACATTGTCAAACCAGCAAACATGGATCGCATCCACCCCGTAGCACGGTAAACCCATGCTACGAACCATGTTTAAAAACTGTGCTAAAACCCTGATTGGAGCAGGGTTTCAGGACGCTTTCAGACTGACACGGTTTCTGGTTGGGAACCTACAAGTAAGCACGGTGTTGGAGCGCAGTGTGGACGCTCCGACAACTGTGTTCAAACACAGAAAATCAAAAACGTTTTGAATATGCAGGTCAGTGTGGACGGGGGCCTGCCCAGACGATATTCTCACTTGGACTTTTACAGAGATGCAGGATAACCCTATCTCATTTCTGCTGTTCTCATTACACCATAGCAATGTGGACATTATGTTTGTTTATATGCTTGTACCTCAACGCTCCCTGCTCCTTTATTATATACAGCCATCCAACACAAACGGAGGTCTGCTTTCCTCCAATTTACCACTCTTAACATGCAGCCTTGAGAATGGCTCCTACCTTCCACCTTCTTATCAGGATATGGGGTTTACAAAAACAGTTGTTTTGACTATTGTGCTTCCATTTCCCCTTTTAGCTGTCACTACCTCACCATGAAGGCGTGAGTCACAATTTCGAGTGTTGACACTTCACATTACCTTGCAATGGGTTTCAAGGCTTAAAGCACTTCCCACATGGACACCCACAACACTTCCCTGCCCTTGCATGAGCTAGAAGTCACCCAACTTAAAACCACATGCAACCATGTATGGAGCTCGTTCACGCCAACTGCAATACCGTCATAGGTCATCTCGCAAAAGGGCTGAAAAACTGCAGCCATGCTGAGGAGTCTATACCTTAGGCTCACCTCACTCATGCCAGAGATGAGTCTCCTATCTAGCCTGACAGCTTTTCTTCCTGCCAGAGGCTGTCCTGCCACTTTTCCAAGACTGCCTCCTATTGTGGCTTTCTTTGATGTCACCTGGGGAACCCACTACAAGCCCGCTGACCACTGGGATATTTCCCTTGAAGGGAAACCTCACTGGGGTTCCCTCACCATACCCCAGTGGCAGAGCTGGGGGGAGGGGCAGTGGATGCGGCTGCACCCCCCCCTCCCCATTGTGGATCCTTGCAATGAAAACACAAAGGTTTTTCCTTTTTTAAAATTGTGGCTGATGAAACATTTAAAAATAAGGATGGATCTGCTGCACTGTTGCATGTCCCCTCTGTCCCAGCATACTCCTAAGCACCTCACAGAATAGATAACATAAAGTCTGTCCAATCAGAGAGTACAGCATACAGCAGTTGGCAGTTTTGGTGCCTTGCCAGTAGTGAGTGTGTCAAGAGTCAGCGAAGAAGGAGAATTAATTTGAAGAGAGACTGGAGATGTTTTTTTAAACTCAATTTCTGGGCAACTGAGTAGGTGGCTAGAGCCTTGCGAGTAGCGAGACCCACTGTCTGGTCCTAAAATAAAACAAAATTAAAAAGATAGATAGATAGATAGATAGATAGATAGAAAGATAGATAGATAGATAGATAGATAGATAGATAGATTCCCTTCATGTGTGCACCCAGTCAGGCAGGGTAGTGCCACTAGATCTGGCAGACGGGCAGTGATGCAGGCAAAGAAGTTTGACAATGTTCAACAGTCTCGGGGCTGGAGGAGGTCACTCACAAACTGGTTCTACAAGAAAAAAATACCAGAAAGAAAAGCAGCCCTATAAGAAAGCAACACCAGTAAAGTAACTCAAGGTGCATGAACTAGGGGTGCGGGGGAGACTAGAACCAGATAGCGGGCACTGTATCTGTGATGTTTGCTTCATTGTGTATGTTTGCTTTTTTAATATGTTCATCTGCAAAACTCATAAATAGAGGAATAGGATATGCAACAGCGCCCTCTTGAAGCCTCTGTGTGGGTGCTTCTGGTTAACAGAAAAGTCAGAACCAGACTTCTTTTTTCCTGCATGGACTGACTGCCATGCTGCCTTAATACTGTTTGGAGGAGCTGAGTGTTATGCCAGCACAAAGGGTAGAACCTGATTTAATATTTGAAGAGTGCCACCTCATAGCCCACTTTTATGGGCAGATTCCCCCCCCCCCTCAAGAAATGGGTTGTAATCAGGTCTCTGGCGCCAAGAAAATGTAACCTACTAACTAATTGCAATCTGCACAGAAGAGCAGATCAGCTGTTAGTGGCAGAGGTGCCAGTGGGCTGTGTTCTTGCCTCTGAGCAAGAAGGTCACAGGGTGCAAGACCCACACTAGGAACTTAAGCACATTTATTTATTTATTTGTTTGTTTGAAATATTGTTACAGGATAGCTTATTAAGCTCAGAGGACTGTTTTCAAATAGGTCCTGCCCAAGATGGCAAACATTTACACAGACAATGATGTTATTAAAAATTACTGTACCATAACACAAAAATTCATTTATGCAAGATGTTTCATGTTTCAAAGTTTAGAGATAAATGGCATGGCCATAATGAGATCCTGTAGCACCCTGAGATTTGAAACATTTAACCCTTAAGGAGATTTCAAAACATTCCCAAAAATATGCATACCAAACCCCACCCTCAAGACCCACCGACTGCACCCCCATTCTAAAATCCTAGATCCGCTACTGGCATACCCCTTATTTATTGGTGAGCTACTATCAATATCCCCAGAATCTGTTCAATGCCTTGGATGTATGAGGCATCTCATCCTCTCTGCTTCCTAAGGTGAATTAACCCAGTGAAGCCTGGAGGCGAAGGCAACTCCTCCAACTTCCATGAGGACATCCTCCTTTCCCATATTGAGCTATCCCTTCACAGCTAACACTAACTCTTCAGCTATAAGCTGAGCACTCACTGGTGAACAACCTTTGCCCCCTCCTGGTAGGAAGGGGTTGTTACACTAGTATTCCTAGTATTGTACTATTCTAAATGCTAAGGGCTCCATTTTCAAAAGATTAGTACAGCACAAACTGGGTTAGTGCCGCACTAACCTGGAATAGTGCCAATTGTTTGGGGAGTGCCCATATTCAAAGGGCACATATGCATGACACCTCCCCCACAGCACCATCACGCACAATATTGTGCTGCGCCTATGCATATGAGGGTTCCCTCCTGCATATGCAGTGCAGAACAACACTGAAAGCTTTCAGAAGTGCTAAATGGCCACCAGCAGCAGCACAGTTTAATGCTTCTAAAACCCAGCCCTTAGTGCGCAGACCAGTCTGCCCACTGTCAAGGGCTGGGTACCCTGGTGGTACAGCGGTCCCTCCCTAGCCCCGATCTGTGTAATACTACAAAACATCCCCAATTCCTGTTAGTTCAGTGGTTTCTCCCCTCCCTGATCCCAATCCATGTGAAAATATAACAATCCCCTGATTCCTGGTAGTTTGGTGGTCCCCCCTCCCAGATCCTTGTAAAATTAAACACATCTCCCATTCTCTGGTAGTCTAGTGGTCCCCCCTCCCCAATCCTTGTGAAAGTAAACAAATCGACCATTCCTTGGTAGTCTAGTGGTTCCCCTTCCCCGATCCCTGATCTCTGCGAAATGAAACAAATCACCCAATCCCTTTTAGTCTAGTGGTTTCCCCTCCCTGATCCATGTGAAAGTAAAAAAATCATCCATTTCCTCGTGGTCTAGTGGTCCCCCTTTCCCAATCACTGTGAAATTTAAAATTTGCCCATTCCTTGGTAGTCTAGTGGTCCACTCTCCCTGATCCCCAGTCTCTGTGAAATTAAATAAATCGCCCATTCCTGGTAGCCTAGTTGTCCTCCCTCCCCAATCCCATGCAGTTCAGTTGTCAGCTGGCTGTGACGGTTTGAGGAGGGCTGTGCCAGTCACCGGCTCTGGTCAGGTTGGGGGGAGTAGGGTGGTGGGTCACTGCCTACCAGGGTGGGGAGCCTCTATACTACCAGGGATCAGGAATATTTTTTTTTTATTTCACAGGGATGGGGGACCACTGAACTACCAGAAGAATGGGTGATTTTCAGCCATGAGGGCTCGGGGAGGGCATATAAATACCAGGGAAGGAGGAATTTTTATTATTATGAAGGTTGGGGCTCGGGAGGGGACCATTATACTACCAGGGATGAAGGAGTTTTTATTATTATGAAGGCTGGGACTCAGGGAGGGGGCTACTAGACTACCAGGAAGAAGGATTTTTATTATGAAGATTGGGGATCGGGGGGACCATTAAACTACCAGAGAAGGAGGAGTTTTCATTATTATGAAGGCTGGGACTCGGGAGGGTGCCACTAGACTACCAGGGAAGGAGTTTTTATTATTATGAAGGTTGGGGCTCGGGGCTTGGGAGGGACCATCAGACTACCAGGGAAAGGGTTTTATTATGAAGATTGGGGTTGGGGAGGGGGACCATTAAATTACCAGGAAGGTGTTTTTTTTTTTTTTATTATTATGAAGATCAGGGTTCGGGAGGGGACCATTAAACTACCAGGGAAGGTGTTTTTTTTTTATTATTATGAAGATCAGGGCTCAATGAGGGGACCACCAGACTACCAGGAAAAGGGATCTTTTATTATTCTGATACAGATATGGGCTTGAGTGGGGGAGGCCTTACTCAGGCAAGGCGCTTACATGCAGATGAGCCCTTAATGGGCATGCAAATTGCCCCATAGTGCCGTGCATGCCCAATGGGCTCATCTGCATGTTTGGGCTGAACATCACTCAAGGGAGCCATGGCGCTAATCAGTGTGTGCCGTACTGTGCCCCTACAGGCAGTCTTCAGCCCCGCACCCTGGTAGTGCTGCACCAAACATGGTGACCACTTGCTGTGCGCAAGCCTACCAGGGTCAGATATTCAAACAGATGAGGTGGTCAATTCGGATCGTGTTATCTGTTTGAATATCATGCAAGAGCCGGCCAGCCCTATTTCTGAGTACAGCACACCTTTTGGTGCATGCAGCTGGCTGGCTGGCTCTGAATAAGGGGGCCTTAGTATTCTGAGTAAGTATTCTGAATACTGTGTTTACCTTAACTGGATTACAGATTCCAGTTAGAATTCTACTTTTGCCAATAAGTTTGAATTTGAACATGCTCAGTACATGGTTTTGTTTGTTACTAGAGGCCTTTCTACAGTGCTTCTAAAAAGCACCGAATTGATGTGTGTACATAGGATCAAGTATTAGAAATACTACTGCAATATTGCAGGTATGGTGCCACCATATTCAGAATACTGTTGTTTAATATGGCTGGAATGCTTATTCAGAATACTATGTATTCCCAATTAGAATAGGATATTATCGACCACATAAATATACAGTATGGTTTTCTTACACTGGTACAACAATGTTAACATTCAAATTATGTTTGTAAGGGTACTGCTAATTTACATAAACCTGGTCACCACTGGAAATGAAATTTTAGATCTCCAGGGTTCTACCACAGTAAACAAATATGAATTTGAGGTATGCTATTGCATTACACAACATAATATAACCATTTAAATGATAGAAACATAGAAACATAGAATTTGACGGCAGATAAGGACCGCTTGGCCCACCTAGTCTGCCCATTTTCCTACCTAACAGATGAGCTGCAGATCCTAGTTAACCAGCAGCTTACTTCCTCCTACCCCCCACTAGGACTGCCTTATGTCCGTCCCATGCATTCTTGAATTCCCCCACTGCTCTTGACTCCACAACCTCCTCAGGGAGGCTGTTCCATGCATCCACAACCCTCTCTGTGAAAAAATACTTCCTCACATTACCTCTGAACCGTCCCCCATCTTCAAATTGTGCCCCCTTGTTCTTGCACATCTCTTTTTCTGAAAGATGCTACCCTCTTGTACTTTGTTGATTCCCTTGAGGTACTTGAAAGTTTCTGTCATGTCCCTTCTCTCCCTTCTTTCCTCAAGGGTATACATATTAAGCTCCTTTAGTCTTTTTTCGATAGAAACATAATGATAGCACATTTTACCTGAGCCTAAAGCTACTTTTTTTTTCAAAGCTGAAATTAGTTTTCTATGAGGGGGAAATGTTCTACCTAATGCAAGGCAGAGAGTCTACAGTTGTTTTTTAAAGCTTTGGATACTTTAAAGACGAAGCGTTTGGCAAGCGGTATCGAACTATCTTAAAGAAACAGCACTATATGTTTATATAAGGCACACAGTAGGCTAAAAATAAAGAATATGGGGCCTAAATCTCAGTTATAATTTTATGGGCCACAGAAAGAGGTGCAAAGTACAAATACAAGTGAGGCATTCCAAAGATTACTGGACACAAATGAGGGTTACTCACTTGTAACCATAGTTCTAGGAGTGGTATATGGTTCACAGCCACACTTCTGGCAGTCTCCTTTTAAGAGCTGACTTGCTGGACCATCTTTAAAAGAAGCTCCTCCCACCACCTGTTAGGTATACCCCTTGGCTCTGCCCTGTGACATCAGATCATGCATGCTGGAAGCAGGGATCCATGTGCCACTTGCCAGGGGAGGTTGGGTGGGTCATGTGGATGTGAACCATTATACCACTTCTAGAAAGTACAGTTACATAAGAACTTACCATAACAGTAGATCTTTGAGGAGTGTCTCTTGCAGCAGGTAATACACTTGGGTCGTCGCCAGAGGTCGCTGTGGCGCACAGCAGCTCTTCTAGCAGTCTTTTCCAGGGGCCGCCCACACATGACATCACCTTCCTGTTTCCTATATAAGTGTGGGCAGTCCCTGGTATCCTCAGTTTCCCCCACCGGATTCAGCTCACTAAGCGAGATCCGAGAGGAAGCCGAGGTACCATAGGTATCCCAACCCATAAGTCATTGGACCAGAATTAGTTCTCCTAGAGAAGGAGGGGGATGGAGGGCGGGATCATACCTGCTGCAAGAGACATTCCTCAAAGATCTACTGTTACGGTAAGTTCTTACATAACTGTACTATCTTCCAAGGAGTGGTCTCCTGCAGCTGGTAATACACTTGGGATAAATCCCAAGCAGTAAACCCAAGAAGGGTGGTCATTATGACAGGAGGCCTTGTAGGACAGCTCGGCCAAAGGTTGTCCTACAGCATGAAGCAACGTCTAAGTTATAATGTTTCATGAAAGTATGAATTGTGAACCAGGTAGCTGCATTGCAGATATCTGTGATAGAAGCCCCTTTAAAGCAGGCCACTGTGGTGGCCATAGCTCTGGCAAAATGGGCTTGGACAGATTCTGGTAATGGCTTGTTATATTTTGTGTAGCAAAATGTGATATAATGTGCAAGCCAATTGGAGAGGGTCCGTTTAGTCACCAGGAGACCTTCCCTGCTTGAGGTAAAGGTAACAAAAAATTGAGAGGTTTTTCTAATCGATTTAGTTTGATTAGTACAGTATCATAATACGATGGACATATAGAGTACATAGGAGGTATTCACCTCGATTGGAGTGCTCAGGGTAAAATATTGGTAGCTCCAAGGATTGATGTAAGCTGTGTTCAGACACTGCCTTGGGTAAAAAGGAAGGGCTGGTATGAAGTGCCACTCTGTCTTTGTGAAAAATTAATTAAGGTTCTTTACACATGAGGGCATGAAGCTCAGAAATGCACCGAGCTGAAGTGACAGTCACTAAGAATAGTGTTTTCCAAGAAAGGAAATGGAGGTTACAACTGGCCGCCAGTTGAAAGGGTTCAAGAGTTAACTTCTCTATTAAAAAAACTGAGATCCCACAAAGGAGTGGGTCTTCTGATAGTTGGCTTAATATGTAACATTCCTCTTAAAAATATTTTGGCTAGGCGATGTTGATACAGTAATCTACCATCAAGAGGTTCATGGAAGGCTGAAATGGAGGCCAAATGGACTTTGATAGAGGAATAGCTTAATTCTGTCTCAGCAGTTGAAGCCAGGTAATCCAATACTTTCGTCAGTGGGCAAGAATAAGGATCCAATGACCGCGGGAGGCAACTCAAATGGAAAAGCATTTCCATTTGGCATTATAAGTTTCCCTGGTCGCTGGTTTATGTGAAGCCAGTAGAATACTGGTAACAGGGAAAGACACTTTTAGATGTGCTATGAAAGTGTCCTCAGGAGCCAAGCATGAAGGTGTAATGCATTCATGTTGGGATGTAGAAGGGTCCCTTGATTCTTAGTCAAAAGATCTGGTCTTATTGGCAATGGGATGGGTTCCTCCACTGAGAACCATTGAAGCAGGGGGAAACACACCTGCCAAGGCCACAGAGGGGCTGTGAGAATCATGGTGGCAGGTTCGAGTTGTAATCTCAGTAGGGTCCGTTGCAGGACAGGGACGGGGGGGAGCATATAAGAAGAGCCCTTGCCATGGTTGGGACAGGGCATCTATAGACCGTCCCTTTTTTTGTAGATTCTTTGGACATTCGTTGATGTAAAAAGTGAAATGGAAAAAAATCCACTTCTAAGCTCAAATTCTCATTGATGACTGCTACTGAGTTGTTCTAGCTGATGTGTATGAGCTGAAGACAGTGGGAAAATGAAATGAGGATACCAGGGACTGCCCACACTTACATAGGAAACAGGAAGGTGATGTCGTGTGTGGGCGGCCCCTGGAAAAGACTACTAGAAGAGCTGCCATGTGCCTCAGTGACCTCTGGCGATGACCCAGTGTATTACCTGCTGTAAGAGACCACTCCATGGAAGATCTACAGTTACAGGTGAGTAAAACTATCATTTCTAGGGATATGGATATGATTCCCTTATTGACACTTCTTTCAGAATTCCAGCAGTTCTCTGGGAAAAGGGGGCAAGGCGCTCACCCTTATTTAGTGAACAGAGATTGGAGAACTGAGGCCTCAAAAGCAGCATCCTGGTGTGAATCAAGGTTGATGCTGTAATGGGAGATGAAGGTGTGTGCTGATTTCCAGATAGCCACCCTATAGATCTCCTGTATGGGAATGTCCCTGGAAGCAGCCACTGAGGTAATGGTATGTCTGGTGGAATGAGCCCTAAGTGCTACAGGAGGCTCCCTTCCAGTCAACCTATAGCAAAAGTCGATGCAGGAGACAATCCACCTGCCAATCGTCCTCTTAGCTGCCTGTCTGGCACGTCCAGCTTCAGCGTATGTTACAAAGAGCTGGTGAGCTGCACCCGAACTCCAGCCATGTGCTGCCTATAATAAGAGAGCACCTGCCAGATGTCCAAAGTATGCACCTAACAGTTGGCTTCTGAAGATGGGTTGGTAAAGTATACCAGAAGGTTAATCACCTGGTTAAGGTGAAAGTCTGATACCACCTTTGAAAAGAACTTTAGATGGGGGTGAAGAACTACCTTGTCCTTGTGGAAGACCAGGTACGAGGACTCCACAAAGAGGTGATAGCCACCAAGAAGGCTGTTTTCCGTGACAGGTGTGACATCTTGCACTTGTGCACAGGCTAAAAAGGCTTGTTCATTAGCACTGCCAGAACCAGCAACAGGTCTCAAGGTAGTGGTGGTTCACGCAATGTCAGAGTCAAATGTTCAAGGCCTTTGAACAAGCGCCCAGCCACCTACAAGCCCATGCCAGGTATGCAGAGATGGCTCCCAGGTGCACCTTGACAGTTGTCAATCTCATCCCCAGCTGAGAAAGACACCAAAGACAGTCTGGAAGGCTAGGCATGGGGATCAAGCTCCTTGCCCTGACACCAGATGGACATTTTTTTCCACCTAAAGGCGTA
Source organism: Neoceratodus forsteri (assembly GCA_016271365.2). Classification (NCBI taxonomy): domain Eukaryota; kingdom Metazoa; phylum Chordata; order Ceratodontiformes; family Ceratodontidae; genus Neoceratodus; species Neoceratodus forsteri. The sequence continues at coordinate 1,509,805,937 of CM028130.1, forward strand.
GCATTGGCGAGTTGAATTCCTTATGGGAAACCTCCACAACGTGGAGCATATCCTCTGAAAGACCCAGAGCCTGGAACTCTAGCTGCTCAGCAACCAGGTTGTGAGGTGCAGGAACTGAAGATCTGGGTGCAGAATCTTCCTCTGGTGACAAGACAGCAGATCCAGGTGTAGAGACAACTGCCACGGAGGTCTGGTGTGGAGGCTGAGAAGATCCATGCACCATAACTGGTGAAGCCAGCCTGGAACCATCAAGATCATTCATCCCTTGTCCCTCTGCACCTTGACCACCACCTTGTGGATCAGGGGGAAAGGAAGGGAAGGTGTACAGGAGGCCTGGGGCCCCAGGGCCTAATGAAGGCATCCCCCAGCAGTGCTCCTGTCTGGGGGGGGGGGGGGGGGGAGTGGGTACAAAACAGCCTCAGCTTTGCATTCTCTAAGGAGGCAACTATATCTGCACAGAGTATCCCACAAGGAGAACAGGTGGTCCACCATGTCCAGACTCTAGGACCACTCATGTGATGTCTTGCCCACTTGATTGAGGGTGTCTGCTAACTGTTTGTTGGCTCCTGCAACACAGCTCGCCAGGAGATCTGCACCCAAGCTGGGCCCGAGGGTCCAGGTGTGAAGGCTTCCTGGCACAAGGGAAGGGAGTGTGTGCTACACTGCTTCTTTAGGTAGAACATGATCATGGTGTTGTCCATCTGAACTTGTACGACCAGACCCTGGACAAAAGGAGTAAATTCCATTAGAGCTAAGTGCACTGTCTGGACTTCAGCAGGTTGATGTGGTGATGTGACTCCTTGGGGGTCCAGAACCCATGGGCTCTGTGGACCCCCAGGTGCACTCCCCATCCCACCACAGATGCATCTATTGTAAGAGTGACTGTCTGCACTGCGCAGACAAATGGGACTCATTCCTCCAGATGTTCTGGCATTAGCCACCACTGGATGGCATCCCACATTGGCTGGTCCAGGTGACTGGGACGACTAACAGCCCAGTTCCCACTGCAGATGCCACATCTACCAGCAGGCCCATCAGACCATACTGGTGCAGAATGCCAGGTACCCAGAAGCCACAGGAAGTTCCAGGCAGGGCACAAGTGCTAAACCCGAAATGAGTGAGCAAAGGAGGTATTAGCCAGTTCTCCCATAAGTGGACCATCATCAATGCATAGCTTACCTGACTGAGAACTAGAGAGGATGCAGCACTGACCTTCACCACATGGTCAAGATTCTTGGACTCCTTGTTCAGGGGCTTGTCCATGTCCCCAGTATTGCTGGACTTATTAAATACCAAGTCAGGGACCAGACCCTCAGCTGAGGGGTGGTCCAAAAATCCAAACAAGGTGCCAGTAGGGACCACATACTTGTGGACCATAAGGGCAGAGGGTGCTGGGCAGGAAGCATGGTGTTGCGAAAGTTCCAGCGCCGGCCCCAGGATGGCCTTGGCTACCTGGAAGGCAACCCCCGGGATTCGTCCTTATCCAGAATCTCAGTGAAAGGGTATTTAGCCCATTTCTGGACTGGCTGCAAGGGAACCTCCATGGACTCAAACATTTTTATTTTTTATTTGAAAGCTGGTGACCGGGGGAGGCACACTGAGCCATGGCTCATTTCCAGGTGTGACCCAGGGGAATGGGATGGGGAATATGTGTACAGATGCAAACTGACTTAAAGAACCCGGTATTAATGAATGTTGATAGTGAAGACATAAGCCTGAGGAGAGCTCTGAAAGACACTGGTCTATGGTAGGTGGTAAATTCTTCAGCCAAATCACCAGTCGAATGCATGAGTTGAAGGATTGCATCGAGGACCCATCTGAGTCATTCGTGTAATCTCTGAAAATGGTCCTCAGCCATTTGTCATCAAGCACAACTTGGGACTTGTCAGAGTGCATGATTTCCTCAGACAACCAGCCAGGCAAGCCTACAGTTGGGACAGAAGTCCTTGGAAAGGGTTCCATGCAAGGGCTGTCATGGTGGCAGTTCCACCTGAATCGGTGGTGAGACTCATGTCGGGGACAGCTGTTTTGGCAGGATCGGAATGGGCTGGACTGGTGATAACCAGTTGACTGTTGGGGTCAAGAGTGGAGCCCTACCCTGCCAACGCCCAGTGCCACTAAAGGAACTCTTCACAGCACCGCTGCATACCCCAACGGAGCCTCTCATCATCCAAGGATGAGGAGGAAGAAGAACAACAACAGTGACACCCCCCAGTCGAGTGAGAATGAGAATGAGACTGCGAGGAATCCCTCAACCTGGATCTCAACCTGAACCACAAACGTCAATATGGATGACAATGATGATGAGATACAGCCAGAGGGGCAGTGTACACTACCTCTATTGAATCCAGTCATTCGCCCCCAGAGAGAGGCAACTCCTGAGAGGAGACGGTCCGGTTCACCAACAGCTCCTGGCCCTCTTGAGTGAGGCCTGACAGGACCAGGGTCCTGAAGATCAAATCATTTTCAATCCCTTCCGACAACGGATCAACAGGGTTGGAGAAAAATCTCGGCCACCTGTTGGATCTGTGTCAAGGCTGAAAAGCCCAACGGGGTCACCGTAGAACTAGTGACCTGTCCCTCGATCAAAGTGGGCTCCTCTGAAGCCGAGCATTCAAGTCATTGAGCAGTCTGGGGTTTGGAGGGAGTGGGAAGAGTGTGCCCTTTTCCCATTCCCACAACTGACAGCATGACTTCTTCAACCTTCCGTGGTGGGAAGGGTTCTCCCTGAAGGCCTGGAGGGTTCTACACATTTTGCAGAAATTATCCGAGAAGGGTGTTCCGATACTGGCCCCAAATGGGAGCAGTGCCTAGACTGATGAGGTGCCCACCGTGGGCCTCTGCCACCTCCTCCATTGCTGCCAGCAAAGCCATGGGGACTGCCTTGCGAGCTTCTTTCAATTTCACCAGTGGATCCTGTTCAGCTGGACATCCGAGGAGAAGATGAGCATAGTGGTGTTTGAGGGAAGAAGGGAAGCTTCGCTTGACACAGGCCGCAGGCAGTGCCGTCATGTTGTTCACCCAAGCAGTAAATGCACAACACAGATCCATCTGTGACATTTTCTGATTGCACTGGACACAGTGCTTGAAGTCAGGAGCTGGCTTGGAATACCCATGTTCCATGTATGCATCGCTAGACAAGAGTGAAACTGAAGAAAAATATCCAGAGGAGAAGACTGTAATGATGAAGTTTGCCAAATGGCACACTAAGAATTTGGGGCCTACACCATGCACAGAGCTGCAAAGGCAGAGACTTGACTCTCCCAGTAGATAGAAAGATCTGACGTCACTGGGTGGAGCCATGGAATATACCACTCGGGTGGGCGCAGCATTCCAACACCCCTCTACCACTTGAGAGAAACATTCCTAGGCTGGGATGTTTCAAAACTACTGCGCTTGCTACACTAGTTGTAACTGGCACTGTGAATGTCACAGTGTGCTGTGTATATACCAACCCATCCCATTCCATGTACCAGGGCATCTGATATGTACTGGCGTGGAAATGCTGTCAGACCCCCTTTGAGCACAGCTTGGGGGGGGGTCACAGGCAAGGGACTGCTGCTAAATTGTGCAGCAACAATTTAGTGCTAGTCCTTTCCAACGGGGGGACAGAGCCAATAGTTTCCTAAAATGTTCCAAAGTCAAGTTTCCCAAGTACTGCAATTACAGTATCAATATTCAGCCAAATTCAGGCTTCAACCCACAATATACAGTATGCCTTCGGTCTTTCACCCAGCACTCACCAATGTTCCCCTAATGCTGCTGGAAGCATTTTATATACATATTTATACATTTACAATGTTATTTATTGACCATTCCAGCTTTTGCTTTCTAGTAACAAGTTCTTGCTCTCACAGAAATAACTTCTGTTAGAGAAGAATCTCCGACCTCCACATGCTTATTACACAACAGCAGATTGCTTTATACAATGCAACCAACCATTTTATTTATTTTATTTAAGTCTTTGGTAACCAGATAAGTGCACTGATCCAGGGGGCCATTTTCAGGCACGACCTGGGCCACACAGGCGGCAGTTACAGAGGTAGTGACAAGTTATACAATGAGTACAAACCATGTGGATATACAGACATCATTGGAGAACAAAGAAAGTGACACAGGAAAGTAAAATTAACAAGAGGCTGAAAAAAACAATCAGTACATCATGATAAACAACAATTACTATACAATTATTTATGAAGGATAAGTGGCCAATGCAAGTCAATGCATGATGGAAAACAAAAAAACAAACAAAAAAAACATACAAGACAATAGCCAAGTGGGAGGGCCCAAGAAGCAGGCAGTGAGGGATGTAAGACAGGAGTCCAATGACATGAAAGAGGGTAGGGGAGGCCACAGCAGCCCAAGAGGGAAAAATCCGAAAGTTAGGGGGGAGGGTGACCACCAAACAGTGTGGTTCACAATAAATACAGCCGCAGAGTCAAGCCATACCAAAGTGAAGGTACCGGACTTCAGAAGGGCTGACTTTGTCAAAATAGGAAGAGTGCCTCAGAAAAGCACTAGCAAACAGGCAAGAAGGAGGGGTGGAGGAACAATGGGGAAACATCAAAACTGCCATCAAAGAGGCAACAAGCCTTTGTGTGAAGCAAATAAATAAAAATGAAAGAAAACATCACTATGGTTCTCAAAAGAGGTGGCGGGGAAGGTTAGGGAGAAAAAGACAGCGTTCAGGAAGTATAAGGAAACAGAAGGGGCAGGACAGAGAACTGTACCAGTTAAAGCAGAAGGAAGCGGGGAAGGCAGTCAGAATAGCAAAGACCCAAACCAAAGAAAAGACAGCCAACTCGGCTAAGAAGGGGGATAAAACCTTTTACAAGTACATTAGGGAGTGAAGAAAGACCAAGGGTGGGATAGTGAGGCTTAATAAAGGGAGGGTGGTGGGCAGACAGGGACAGTGAAAAAGCAGGGATACTGAATGAATACTTCTGCTCAGTATTCACAAAAGAAGAGGAGGGGGAGGTACCTAATCCAATCAATAGAAGCACACTGGATAGTGGGGTCGATACCAGTCCTTTCACAGAAGAAAGGGTTCTGAAAGAACTCCTAAAACTGAAGGTGGACAAAGCAATGGGGCCTGATGGGATTCACCCCAGAATTCTAAAAGAACTAGGGGGAGAACTAGTGACACCACTGACTACCCTTTTTAACAAATCATGGGAGGATGGTGTGGTACCTAAGGACTGGAGGAGGGTGGATGTGATTCCCCTTCACAAAAGTGGGAGCAAAGCAGAGGCAGGAAACTACAGACTTGTTAGCTTGACCTCAGTGGTAGAGAAAATGATGGAATCACTTCTGAAAAAAAGAACTGTTGAATACCTATAGGCCAGCAGGCACAGGACCCAAGGCAGCATGGATTCACAGCGGGAAAGTCATGTCAGATGAATCTAACAGATTTCTTTGACTGGGTGACCAAAACAGTAGAATAGGGAGGGGGCTGTGGACATGGCCTACCTAGACTTTAACAAGGCATTTGACGCTGTCCTGCACAAAAGATTAATAAACAAATTAGCCGTCCTGGGAGTGGGTCCCAGGGTGGTAGCCTGGGTAAAAAATTGGCTGGACAACAGGAAATAGAGGGTAATAGTAAACAGAGTCCACTCCAAAGAAAGGGGGGTTATTAGTGGGGTCAGTACTGGGTCCAGTCCTTTTTAATGTCTTTATAAGTGACATTGCAGAGGGACTGGAAGGACAAGTATGCCTCCTTGCAGACGACACAAAGATCTGCAACAGGGTTGATACACAAGGGGGTGGAAGGATGAGAAGGGACTTGGCAAGGTTGGAGGAATGATCGAAAGTATGGCAGCTTAGATTCAATGCAAAGAAGTGCAATGTAATGCACCTGGGAAACAAAAACCCAGAGGAAGAGTACACAATTGGGGGGGTATTAACAACAACAAAAATGGAAAGAGACCTGGGGATAGTCATATCAGATAGCCTAAAGGTAAGCAAGCAATGTGAGAAGGCAGTAAGGATGGCTGTGGGGATACTGGGATATATAGGGAGACACATCACCAGTAGAAAACAGGAAGTTGGTATCCCTCTGTACAGACAGTTGGTGAGACCCCATCTGGAGTACAGCGTGCAGTTCTGGAGACTCCATCTCTGCAAGGACATAGACAGGATGGAGGCAGTCCAGAGAAGAACTAAAATGGTGCAGGGTCTGCAGCAGAAGCCATATGAAGAAAGACTAAAAGAGCTTAATATGTATACCCTTGAGGAAAGGAGGGAGCAGGGGGACATGATAGAAACTTTCAAGTACCTCAAGGAATCAACAAAATCCAAGACGGTAGCATCTTTCAGAAAGAGATGTGCAAGAACAGGGGGATACAATCTGAAGATAGAGGAGAACGGCTCAGGGGCAATGCGAGGAAGTATTTTTTCACAGAGAGAGTGGTGGACACATGGAATGGCCTTCCTGAATTGATCGTAGGGTCAAAAACAGTGGGGGAGCTCAAGAATGCTTGGGACAAACATAAGGCAATTCTGGTGGGGGTAGGAAGAAGCAGGCTGTTGGTTAACTAGGATCTGCAGCTTATCCAATAGGTAGGGAAATGGGCAGATTAGGTGGGCCAAGCGGTCCTTATCTACCGTCAAAGTCTATGTTTCTATATTTCTATGTTATCCAAGCTAGCAAGGGCATGTGGCCTCATCAAGAAGCCAGGATTTGACATGTGTCTTGAAACAGGCATGGGAGTCCAGAGAGCGGATGGGCATGGGGATTTTGTTCCACAGAGTGGGAGAAGCTACATATAATACTCTGCTACCCATAGCCAAGGGGATGCTTGGGATATCCATTTGGGGGGGGGGGACTGAGGATGCACGCAGACACCTCGAGGGAGTTCTGGTCTTGAGGAGAGACATATAAGGGGAGGCTTTACCATGTCTGATGGCGCTGTCCAGGAGGTAGCCAAGCCCATAATCAAATCTGCAGTGTAGTGGGAGCCAGCCAAGAGTCTGGTAGAGGTGGCAGTGGTGAATGGAATATGGTGCCAGGAGAGTGAAATGACATATGTTGTTGTACGTGGAGCAGGGGCGCACACGCAAAGCTGAGGATGTGTGTGAGTAAACAGGGGAGCAGTAGTCAATCAAGGGTAGCAGGTTGCCTTGGGCAATGGTTAAACGTGCTTTCCTGGTCAGGAGTGACTTTATCAGATAAGCCACACCAAATTTCTGGTTAATACGGTGGATAACAGAGGAGATATGATCAGAAAAGGAGAGGGATGGGTCCAGAATAACTCCCAGATATTTTAAAATTAGTACATTTTCAAGTACAGTGTCGTCCGATAAGACTACTGAGATGGTGGACCCAGCCTTGGCGACCTTAGATAGGAAGGGTTTAGATCCAAACAGCAAATAGCATCCAGCAGCTTCACACCCAAATAGCTTTATCTTAAAAAACCTTTTTTGCATCAATAAACTTAGTACTGTGTGCATATTGTTTTAGACCCATCTACAATTAAAAGCTTTGCAGCACTAGTGCAGTGTGACTAATAAGGAGGACTTGTTGACCCAGTAGTTACTAAAGTTCAACAATATACTTTTAGGATAAATGCCACTATAAACACCAGTTAGGATAGAATACTAAAATTAATGTACTAAAGCATTAACATATGATAATAGCAAATGAATAAGGTTGGGCTTTTTTATTATAAACCTCATTTAAATTTTTAGTTTATTTATTATTATTTTGGAAGTCACCTTTGAGCCAAGGCTCTTTTACAAAGTTCCACGTTGGGGAAACATTACAGAACACAGTGAGGACAATAACAAGTACAGTAGTTTCAAGCAGCCACAGGCTTTGTCGTGAACTTGATAAGCAAATGAATGCTCTCAGAGCTGCATAATCTTTATTTTCTTGTGTGTTAAAAAAAAATTAAAAATACTCCACGCAAAACCTTCAAGTTCAATGTTGGTATTGCATTCTGCATTTAAAAAAAGGAGAGCTGGCTCTGCGGTGCTGAGCGATAAGTGTTCGCTCGGCACACTGGCCACCCAGGTTCTCAAACTGGGCCCGGCCATCAGGAGCGGAGGCCAGCAGGGAGGGAGTTTACAGCACCCTATGGATGCTTCCCTCCTGGGTGGGTGGGTTGGTCTCGGGTCACTGAGAGGCGGCTCCTTGTGGTGGTTTGTGGTTGGCGTTCTTGGCAGTGTGTGGCCGTGACATGCTGCTGAACGCCCCCACCCCCAGGATGCTGCTGTAGCCAGACCACTACATGGGAGGTAGGTGGGTTGGGGCAGAAAATCAAAAATGCCCACTAGGCCGGATGACGGCAGCCGGTCCCCCCACTCGCCATACAGCCTGGAAATGTCTGAGCTGATCCCTTGCTGCATGCACACCCGGAGATGAAGAAATGCCTTCGGGCAAGTTTCCCCATCTAGTACCCTACTGGGGGGGAAAGGACACATTGGGTCAACTGGGGCCACAGCCCGAGGATGGCGGAGAACAGTGATGGGGGCAACTGGGGGGGATGGGTAACTCCTAGGTGGCCAGAAGAAGGGGCCAGCCGAGGGTCATCTAACTTATTCACCAGTTACTGTAGATATCACATGAAGATGCTTTATGAAAATAATTGGAAACAATTCACTCTGACAACTGATATGTAAAAGACTGCTTTATATCAGAACTAGAACTACTTATAATGAATGTGCAAGTATTTACTGAAAAGCAGTGAGTTTGACTGTTAGTTTTGTCGTTAAATTTAAGTCTGTCATCTCTGAGTTGTTTATTGTGGTAATGTAATAGGGATTTTGATATTGTAAACAGGGCTTCAGTTGGGCATATCCTGAAAACAAATAAAACATTTTTCTACTACTAATACTGTAAACAACAATTAAAACACAGATTAGAGACAACCACCTTGACAAGATAAGGGATCAGAGTGTGATGAAGGCCTGTGAGACGTAATTGTAAGTTGTCGATTATTGACCGTATACTGGGTCGAATCAGAGAGGCAGTCAAGATGAATACTTGCCAGAGTATGGCCTGGCATACAAGCGATAAACAGGAAGGCTGCAACACTGAAATTACCATTTGCACATGTCATTTTCAATGGCTTAAGAATGCATAGTAATTTACCAAATAATCTGTTTCTGTATTTTGCTGAATACAATTTCAAGCTGTATTTGTTGCAAAGTACAGTTGCTAATTCTATTTAATTAATGTTTCCCCCATTGCAGTAAGCTGCTGTATTCTTTGCATTTTGCAGTTTACTGGGGCCAGGCGACTCCTCCCAACACATCACAGGGCTGCCTATAATTAAACTATTAGGAATAGTTCAGTCCTTGTTCAACACAACAAAAGGCAATGATTATTTTAAACCTATTGCTGTACAAGTCAAGCCCTTACCAGCTCTATTTTTTTTTGCTAATAGTTATGCAAGACTGCACAGCCAGCATTCCCCCTTGCATGCCAGCACACCAATAAATTAAGATATTCCTGGCCGCATCTGCACAGGGGAAATTAGAGCATTACCTGTTCTTTGCCAGTGTGCCAGCTTCCTAGCTGCATGCACAGCCCATACTGAGAGACCAGCTGTCTGGGAATGTGCCATTCCGATCAGCACACAGGAGCCAGGGGATCTCTTAGGAGATCTGCTCTAATATCACAACTGCCTCACTGCAGGACTGTTCCCTTCATAGCACAATATTCAAACATTTCTTTCCCTTTCCATTTTCTGCTATAAACTGGAAAACCCGTGACGTGGAGCCCGCTGACCTTCTCCCTTGAGGAAGCAGTTACTTGCTTTGTTGGTTCCAGTCCTTACTGGCAGTGACTTTGCTATGATGCTTCAGCTTTTAGTGTTTAAGATCCAACTGCAGTGTAATAAACAACACCCTGCATATCTAAGATGACGGCTACTCCCCTCCCCCACACAATTATATGGTGAAACCCCGATTATAGCAGACAAAGACACCTCCAGGGACGCAAGGAGTCCTTCAGTTCTGGGACTGCATCATGACTAAACTGCACCTCTGAGTAAAACATTGTATGATAAAGAACTATAAAGAATAAGTGCATGAGCAGACGTACTTACATAGTTTGTTTGTAATTTTTGACCAAAAAAAGGCACACTGAGCTATTATAGCTTGTGTCCAGGTGAGTCCTGGGGGGGTGGATTACAAGGACCTGTTTCACTGATGTGGGAATGCTGGCAATGACACTGGGGAAACTCCCTTGCTCCTCATCGATAACTGCCATGGGATCTTTTACTTCCACCTGGACAGTGACCAGTGATCGGCAGAAGGGACCTCCGTTTAATGTCTCATCCGAAGGACGGGACCTCAGCAGTGCAGCACCCCCCCTTCCCCTTTGTACTGCACTACTGTCAGTTATGGCTAGTACCCCAAGTACCAGGTAAAGGATTAGAACCAACTGCATTCCAATCTTTGAACCCCAGAAGGGAGTGTGCTACCCACCTACTGAGCCACTGACAATATAATATTACATACCTGTGTAAGTGTATGTGTATAGCGACTGGGTGTTTTAGTGTTCAGGAGTTTTACATTTGGGGTTATCAATATGCACACAGTGTCTAATCTCTCTCTGGGATATCCTTTCTCTGAAATCTGACTGGCCCACATCACATTTAGGACACTGTTACAGGACAGCAGGAGACTGCTCTGAAGTCTGTAGCACTAGGTTGCATGCCCTCCATGTTGCTTATGTGGAAACATCTGGAAATGGGGAAGGATTGAAATGCTATGAGAAACAGAGCATCTAATAAAGTCAGATGGGACACATCTCCTGTTTTCTAAAGAAACACTGTAGATACTCTGTACATGCTTGTATAAAATAAACCTGTTAATGTTAATTTCAATGAATATTGATATTCTCTACAAGTTAGAGGCTAGACCGGCTTGTTAACAATAACTGCCTCTAGTCTAGAGGGGAATATTGGGTACTGTCCTTAAATGAGAACTGCATTTAACATGAAGACTTCATTTTCTGTAGAAGCTGATTTTCAGATACAGGCTCACATGCTCCTATTGTTCTAGCTTTGCCGGCCATTCAGTAAACACAGGTTGTGTTTCTAGTTCACTCATTGCTGATAGACCATTTTAGAACTGTGTGGTGTATTTTCACTGCTTGCTCAGCTTTTCAGTTGTTGGAACAATGCATCTGTGCTCTTCTAGAGAACATGGTGACTGAAAGGGGCATAAACTACGTCATACAGTTCTGAAATGGTGCCGACCGCTGGCGTGCAGATCAGAAACACCTGCTGTGTTAATTCAAATGCAGGTAAAAATGGAACCATAACAGATTGGGAACCAGGATTTGAAATACAGCTTCTTCAGGAAATGATGATTTGAAGAGTCAACACAGTTCTCATCAAAGTGAGCATTTGTGATGACCCCTGACCCTAAGCATTAATTAAAAAAAAAATGTGATACAGGGCCAAGAATATGGTTGACTGGCCAGCTGACAAGGTAAGGGCTGATGAGGGTATTAGTCAGAAGACAGATTTATATCGGCCAAGATATCACAAGAAGACATTAGGATGAGGGTATTAAAAAGGTGTGAAAGCTCGAGCCACCCGATTGCCCAACAGCAGAGAGCCCAGGAGGCTGGCAAGAAGTTGGGCAGGGAAGGGGGAGTATTGCCAGTGGCAGCTTGTCCTTGACCAGGAAGGGAGGCACCTAGTTTTGGGTACCACTAACCCCTGTAATTGGGCCCTGGAAGATTCATCTTCCAGCCAAAGGGGAAACTGGCACTCATGAGGCTAATAATAGATTAAGGTAAGGGGCTGTGGTGGAGGGTAATGGGGGGGTGACCTCGCTGCTATCTAAATGATGGCTTTGGCTAATCGTGGGCCCCACACAGCACTGACAAAGCAGAAACAGGACCTGACAAAGCAGTGGTGGACAGAGCTGGGAGGTCACTGACTAAAAAGACAGGCCTGAGGATTGGCAGTGAAGAGAAGAAGCTGGTTGAAAGAATAAGTGTACGCATCAGCATTCTGCAGGCTTTCCTGAAGTCCATCCAAAGTACTGAAATATCATTTACAAAAAATTCAACTATCATATGACAAAATAATACTAGTACCCAACTCATATGGCCACGCATTCAACATGGTACATGACGTCTGATGAAGCCCAATAAACTGTCGGATGGAAAATGCATGCCACTAATTTTAACAGCCCCCAAAGTTCAAAACAAAACTTCAGCCAGTGAAAAGAGAGTGCAAGTTCAACATTAGAAGCAAGATGGTTATGTGTTTTACAGGCATTAACTGGATTTTGTTTCCTAATAGGCTAGCTTGTTATAACTGATCAATACTCATATACATTGCCACTTAGTGTTTAAATAAGCCTTCACTAGACTTGCAGCAGCATATTTGCAGGGTAGGAACATGCTGGTAAGAGTCAGAGATGAGGAGTATCATGGTCTCAGAATGATCAAGGCACATTTAACCGTGCCCTCGTAAACAACTGTCATATTTTCTCATTACTTTCCACAAAATCTCTCTGGAAGGTTGACAGGAGCACAGAAAGGAAAGGGTTAATTTAAGTTGCTGTTACATAAAATGTACCCAGGATTTCATTCACCAATGTGAGCCAAGCAAGGGAAAACAAAGGCATAAAGAAAAGCCAGTCATTCTCAAATAAACTTCAAGTGTTTGAAATACTTCAGATTTTATAGTTTTACTTTACTCAGTAGTGAGAAAACTTTTGCTGGAGTCCTGCTCAGACCATCACTTTTTAAATGCCAAAATCCCTGTAATGGTTTAGTGTCTGGCTGTGTGCATTTTGCTCAGTATTAACACGTTCAATGGAGCACTTTGATTTTTTTTATCTAGACACCAGAAGCTGGTGAATATATGCTTCATAGCTTCAGATAAACCTTTTGTTCTTCTGGGGTTGATCAGCTGGTACTGCAGCGAGGGGGAGAGGAGGAAGGAAATTCACAGGGGCTCCTCGGTTTCAAAAAGTCAAATTACCTCTGAGCCATGGCATGGCTGATAATTTAAATGAAAAAATATATATACGGCTGCACCACACAACATCTCTACTGTTAGGACTTTTAATGAAGCCCCAGTTGTGATGACACTGAAGCAGAGAACGCTATGGAGGGATAATTACTTGGCTCCCTCACAGCTGAGTTTCACAGATGCATTATTAACAGTGCATTCCACGCCATAACGAGCGCCGATCGTAGGTGGGATTCACAAACCCTGGCATCCGCCATTAGCAGCCTGGCGCAAACACAAATGAGTGTTTTCACAAAAGCCTGCAAAGGTTGTGAAATTCCAATGAATTCTTTTGCTGAAAAAAAGTTCAGGCTGCCGTGACCGTATATGTCACCTCTCCTGGCACAATGCGCTCCGAGTGGAGCACCATGGGAAATTACAGAATCAGAATGCATTGATTTTCTGCAGAAAATACAGACAGCAGTCCTGATGGGGAATTAAAGAGGAAAAAGCAACAACCTAATTTTTTCCCTTTCCTGTTTTTGTCTGGCAATTATCTGTACACAGCCTTATCTGAATAATGTGATCAGGAGTTTTGACATATTACTGTTCTACATCCTTTTTAATGCTGAAACTTCTATTTGGTCAATATTTTAACCCCAACAAATTACAGCGCTTTTCAAATAGTTTCAATATTATTCCTTGACAGACAGACTGGAAGCAAATAGAAAAACAGACATGATATTCCCCAAAACAGAACAGTCCTAACTAGAAAGAATTTTCAGGAATCACAATAGTACTATCAGATTTTACCCACACTATAAGCCGCTAGTTATCTACACTGTAAGCCAAGCAGACAGATAATCCTTGCCATGTCACTGAAGTATGCTTTGTGTTCTAGCTTCCTCATTTGATTAAGATGAAAATGACAATACGCTCAGAATTACTGGCAGTTCTAGTCTGTTGTGAAAGGTTTTTCTTCAAGATGACCCTTCTGTGAGTCACCCCAAGTGTTTCAGCATGCACACTGAACCAACAGTCTCCCAGTAATTAACACCAGAGCTTAATGAAGTCCAGCTGCTAGGATGGCAAGCTGAAGAGATGCCAACTTTTACAAATACAACTTGGAAACTCGCATTACAACACAAGCACAGCTTCATAGCCTGAATCTGCAATCTTTCCTTCATCTTATAACCAAATTCTTATCAGCAGCACATACCAAGTAGGATGGGGATTAGAGGTTATGAGTCTGGATATTAAGCACACCTCAGAGTGTTAAAGACGATACTGGCAGATGATCAAACCCCAGTAATTTAAATAGCGATAGTAGTGCTCTATTAAGCAAGACGTGGTAAATAAGACTGAAAAAAAAATAGTTGATATGCATTATTTGTATACATATGAATGTTATAAACACAATATAGAAAAACTATATTGTTTACTTGTTTTCAGGAAGTAAAAGTAATTTTCTATATTGCCCAATTTATGTCTCGGTTTTGCAAGCTTTGATTTTAGTTACACTTCCGCCAGCCTGTTATACTTGCAATTTATGAACAATAGCTGACTAAGGACTATTGGTGCAAACAGGTTTGCATCATTAGAACATGGGGATAACTATGGTCTATAAAATAAATGTATGCATTAAATAACCCTCAAGAAGTTAATCTCCTCCCTCCTCCAGCCCAAATAAAAAATAATTCACTAAGTCCAAAGTATGAAATGGTCTTGATTGGACCGCATTGACGGTACTAAGATTTAAATTCCACAGTTCACATCATCACTGGTCAGACACAGCATGCCTTGCACAGAGATGGTGCTAAAGTGTCCTGTGCCAAGCAGGATGGACATGGACGCCTGCAAAACTGCTCTTCTACAGAGCATCCTGGCATGCACTGTTGCTTCAGAATTTAACAGCAGGCTGGTACACAGGGCATTAGGACCTACAGGGTTAAGTATACAGTACCTTGCAGTGTGGCATTCATTAATCATTAACAATAAGGCAGGTGCGTAGTTTTTGAAACATGTTTACATTTCACATTGTCATCCTGGTCTTTACACTTGCTATTCACAGACTGAGGTAAGGGAGGAAGAAAAACCATGAAACTATTAGGTTTAGAAAACGTTAGTGTCAAACAGATTATACATACATACATACATTTAATAGAAATGATTCACTGGCCTATCTAGTCTGCCCATTCACTATTAAGGCAGGGACTCATTTACAATGATTTTCAGCAAGATATGGTTACAGCTTGGAGAAGGTACAATTTATATATTATACTTAAGAGTACGAACGTAGATTTTCCCCATAATTACAACAATACTTAATGTTTCACTCATACGTCACAAGTGGAGAAGTACTTCATACACAGCTGTTAGACTGCAACAGATTACTGTATGTCTCACATGGATAGATAAATCCCCAATATTTTAAGCATGTGACAAAGGTCAGTGTGACATGTAGTCACCCATACCCAGGGGTCTTAGAACTTGCTCAGGTACAGCAGGGTAGGCTGTGAGCAGTGCAGAATGTACCATATCCTTTTATCAGGCAAAATGCTTGGGGGGGGGGGTTACTGGGATGTTATTCCAAACCAGAGGGCCAGCATGGGAGAAGCAACTGGAGACTGCTCTGGTGTTCATGTGAGAAACAATATATTCCAGTCCTGAGGCAGATCTACGTCCCTCCTGGACTGGTCTGGGCTCTTCCATGGCCAGGATGTAGTCAGGAATCTTACATGTGGTACATCTGTACATGAGGTGTAGCAGATGAAATCAACTGTGGTCACTGAGGTTCAGTAAATTCAGTATACTATACAGTGTGCTGTGGCGGTAATCACTAGATACATTTAGTACTAAGTGAGCAAGCCTGTTGTAGAGAAAAGTTAATTTGCTTCCTGTAGTCCAATAGAGGAACTAACATTGTGTTCACAATCTGCATGTAGGGTTGGAATGCAGGCCTTATTCCTGTACAGGAAGCCAATTTTTTGGCCAGATTTTTTTATTAGATTTTCCATGTGTAGGTTCCATCTGAACGGGGAGTCCGGCCACATGCCCAGATATTTGTATACTGTAGTGAGCTGGATGGCATGATGGTCTAGGGTAGTGACAACCATCTGTTGGTTAATCCATCTGAGTTTCTTCAGGGACACAAAAACATTGTTTGGGTTTTGTCTGTATTCCAAGTTGGATTATTTTGTAAAAAGAAGGATGGAACCTTGTTAAAACCGTGCTGTAGGGGGGCTTGGACTGAGGGCGTATTCCTTCTGTGGATATCTAAGATATAGGATAGCATCATCTGCACAAAGGTGGAAATGGACATTCTCAAATAGTCAAGGAGACATTAGCCACTAGCTGTAGAGTTTTTCAACACCCCCTTCCCTAGAATACCACCGGTCCCCTTTTCTTGTAGTTCACACTATTCCCTTGTATCTGCTCCACCTGTGTTTAAACCCAGTCACTCTGACTTTGCATAAACAACCTCAATAGGCAATCTGTTCCTGTTTACCACCCTTTCCAAGAAAAACAGCTTCCTTACATTCTTCTTGAACATTCACCTCATTAATTTACATGTGTGGCCAGCTCAGTGGTGCCAAACGAAGGAGTTCACTTGGCATGCTGGCGACCCGGATTTGCGCCTCGAGCCCAGGTACCAGGAGTGCAGACCATCAGGAAGGGACTTCAGAGCAAGTACTGGATGCTTCCCTCTCAGGGGGTGGGCAGAGCTTTGGCACCCGGAGGTGGTTTGGGTGATGTTCTACGTGGCATGATGCCTCAACATGCCCCCCTGTACATCCCTGCCCCAGGTCGCCATCACAACCAGGTCCATTTCAGGAGGTGGGAAGGGGTAGAAAATTGAAAAACTACCTCCCCCCTCGGTTGACCAGATGATGGCCACTGGTCTTCACTGCCATGAAGTCTGGAAGTGTTAGAGCCGACACTGCTGTGCCCAGGATACATATCTGCACCTATGAGGCTCTTCTCCCTCGGAAGGGGGGGGACCCACCCAATGAAGGGTTACGCGGGGGCTGCGGCACTAAGAGACAAAGGATGATGATGGGGCGGAGTGGCGGCAGACCTAGGAGGCCTGAAGGAGTGGCCAGCTGGGGAGCCTGAGGAAGAAGGGAAAAAAAAAAACAACACTTTTTACACGTGTGACCTGTCACAGTGACCTCACTCTTCGTGAACAATTCACTGCAGTCCACCCTGCTGATTCCTTGCAAGTACTTTTAAGTCTTTATTATGTCCCCCCTTTCCCCTCTGTCCATCTGTGTGTATGTGTTGAAGCTTGCCAACCTCACCTCATATGCTTTCCCTGGTCAAGAAGTTACCATTGCTGCAGTGAGTTTTAGATTTCACGTAAAATCCAAATGGCAAAATAGGATTCTGTTTGAGGAAAATCTTAAGTATGTTCTTCATTGTCACATTAAGAAATATAAAAGAGTAGCAGTGTGTCTCCTCAAAAACAGAGGAGACCCACTAGAGCCGTGCAGAATTTGAAAACCTGAATTGTGTGGAATCTCAATGAAATTCCATAAAATTCCACCAAATTTCATAGAATTTTAAAAAATATATTTGGTCACAACTCCACTGTCTAGTATGCTACAAACCTGTAATTTGGAATGTTTACATGCTGTTAGGTGCCCTAGGGACATTCCAAATATCATGACACATTGATGACTGGTTGTGAAATTATAAGGTCTTGAAGTCCAGCACTGTATTTGGGGGAGATCTTGTGTGAAAATATTTATCGTCTCATAACCTGGCCACCTTTGCAGCTAAATATGTGAAAATTAACATACATAATGTTCTTGAAAACTACAACATGTGGAGGATTTTGTTTGTTAGCATTTAGTGACATTTTGTGACAATTGTCTAAAAATGTGGAAGCTGGTAACTTCCTTACTGTTGCAGGTACAGATGAAAATTTGGCATCCATATCCAGTATCAATGGATCCTAGTATCTAACAACAAGCATTTGTCAATGCTGAATGTTTGCTTGCTGGCATTGGCAGTGGTAGTGTAGAAGTTACAGAGCTGCGTAATAGGAATGGCAGTGAAGTATTGAACTGAAGCCAACCCCACCACCACCCTGCAGAGAGTGACAGGCATTGGGGTGTGCCTTTGGGTCGTCAGGCATACTTGACCGCGCCATTCACCACACCCATCCTGCAGACACTGACAAGTGTCACGGTGTTCCTGGGGTCTTTGTCTTATGCGCACTCCCATTCCATTAGGGAAATATGGTGAGATGGAGGACAGAGAATGGGTGAACATTGGGGCCGAAGAGTCCAAGGCATACCCGATGCCTCTCACTGGCTGCAGGGTGTGGAATGGAATGAGCACTACAGGCAAGAATCCCAAGTCACACCCCTGATGCCTGTCATTCTCTACAGGGTTGGGCGTTATAGTTGGAAACCCTAATACCTCAGGCATTTGTTGGTATTTTCACTCCAAATGTTCAACATGGTTTTTTTTGTGACCCCACCTCATGAACAGGGGGAATATCAGTTTGTTAGCAGCTGCTTATGCTGGCGACTACGGCATTTAGCACCTCAGGTACAAAAACATTCCGAACAGGATGTAAAAAATGACAGCTGTACTGTTCATGGGGAGGTGTAAAAAATGGCAATGTTGCAAATCTGCAGTAAAAATATTTAAAAAAATGGTGAAGTCATGAGCGTACATAGAAACTGTGCAACGCACACCCGTAATATAATTAGGTTGGGGATTTTTTTTTACAGCAGATTGTCAACTCAGGCATTTTGGTGCCTCCGATCATGAACAGTGTCACTGTGGTTTTCTTTATCTGTCCCGAACAATGATTTCCCACAGCGACCACGCATCTCTGCGCTGAAAGTGTGAAAACACACTTCGGCCATGTTGTGAAAAATGACAGCTGTACTGTAAATAAGGAAGTGTGGAAAAATGCCACTGGTGAAAATCTGGACTTAAAATATTACAAAGTCATGAACTTACGTAGGTGCGAAACTGCACAATGCTCACTCGTAACACAGTCATTTTAGGACTTTGTCACCAAATTTTCAACATAGCCGTTTTAAGACCTCTGCTCATGAACAGTGTAACTGATTTTCTTAATCTGTCCCAAACATTGCTTTCGCACACCAACAGCACCATTGTACGCTACATGTGCAAAAATACATTTTGGGCGGCATATGAAAAATGGCAGCTGTGCTGTTCATAAGGAAGTGTAACAAAATGGCAATGTTGAAAATCTGGAGTGAAAATATTAAATTCGCAAACTTATGAGCATGCATAGGAACTGTGCAGCGCACGCTGCTAAAACAGTCATTTTTAGGAATTTTTTCACCAAATTTTCAACATAGCCATTTTAAGACCTCTGCTCATGAACAGTGTCACTGTGATTTTCTTAACGTGTCCCATACATTGATTTCGCACATCGACTGTGCCATTCACGCTACATGGGCGGAAACACATTTTGGGAAAGATGTGAAAAATGACAGCTGTAGTAATCATAAGAAGGTGTGGTAAAATGGCAATGTTGAAAATCTGGAGTGAAAATATTGAAAATTCACGAACTTACGAGCGTGCGTAGGAACTGTACAACGCACGCTCATAAAACAGTGATTGTTAGGAATTTTTCACAAAATTTTCAACATAGCCATTCTAAGACCTCTGCTCATGAACAGTGTCACTGTGATTTTCTTAATTTGTCCCGTACATTGATTTCGCACACCGGCTGCGCCATTGTGCTCTACATGGCGGAAACACGCTTTGGGTGATGTGAAAATGACAGCTGTACTACTCATAAGAAGGTGTGGTAAAATGGTAATGTTGAAAATCTGGAGTGAAAATATTGAAAATTCATGAACTTCTGATGCATAGGAACTGCACAACACCACGCTCGTAAAACAGTCATTTTTAAGTTTCACCAAATTTTCAACATAGCCATTTTAAGACCTCTGCTCATGAACAGTGTCACTGTGGTTTTCTTAATTTGTCCGTACATTGGTTTAGCACACTGACTGCGCCATTGTGCGCTACATGGACGGAAACACATTTGGGTGAGATGTGAAAATGACAGCTGTACTACTCATAAGAAGGTGTGGTAAAATGGCAATGTTGAAAATCTGGATGAAAATATTGAAATTGTGAACTTCTGCGTGCATGGGAACTGCGCAGCACTTGCAGCTCGTAAAACAGTCGTTATTTGGAATTTTTCCACCAAATTTTCAAAAGAGGCTTCTTGAGAGCCCACCTTATGAACAATGGCAGTGTCATTTTATTACTCAGTCCCGAAAGGTGATTTCGCGCAGTGACCATGCAGTGACTGCGAAATCACCCTTCGGGCCTGAATAACGCCATGACAGTGACATCATTCATGAGAAGGGGTCCCAAAAACCCCATGTTGAAAATTTGGTGCAAAAATTCCAAAAAATGCCTGAGATATGCAACAAAGTTGAAAAAACCCTATCTAGCCCATTATACAGCTTACCAGCATTTCCTCAGTTTGCGGTCGGCTTTGAAGAGTGCAGACGTGTTCCCGGTCCACCGAAGATCATCAGCCGAGCTCTGGAGGTAAGTATGAGGTGGGGGGTGGGGAAGCAGGGTGCGCGAGTGGGTGGGTGCGGTTGTGGGGGGCAGGAAGACTGCGTGGGACTGTTTTTGCTTTACAGGTAAAAAAAAAAAAAAAAGCGACACAGGACGTTTGTCACGCTGGGGTGGGCTCCCAGCGTGGCAGAGACGGCGAGAAGTGGAGCCGGCAGAGGATTGGGCACTCCGTCGGCCATAACATTGTTGCCACGCTGGAGTCGGCTCTCAGCATGGCACCTTGTACTTTCGGGGAGAGAAGCTGAAGAGGGATTGGCACCCCTGTCGGCGATAACATGGGGGAGAGAGACAGTGAAGCCGGCAGAGTTGGGCACCCCGCTCGGCTATACATCGACTTGCCACGCTGGGTGGGCACCCAGCGTGGCATTTGGAAGCTTTGGGGAGCGCAGCACAGCCGACGGGGATTGGGCACCCCCATCGGCTATATGTGTGTGCGGGAGGGCAGCGGTATGCGCAGTGTGTGTGTGTGTGTGTGTGTGTGTAGGGGGGCTGCGCAGGCAGGCGATATCTTATCGCTGCTCATGAGCGGCCCCCCTTTCAATCGTGTGCCACTGCATTTTGGAGCTTGTCATAGACAGCTCCAGCATGCATTGGTGTACAGGGGCCGCGCCTGCCAACACACTGACTGAATTGGAAGAGGGGGTGACACACCTCCGAAATCTCGGATGATGGCAATATGTTTCTTGCACATGCGTGCAAGCAAACATAAAAATGGAGAAATCTGATTTAACAGAATTGGCAACATTTTCTCAACAATTCACGAAACTGGAATAGGTAATGCCACCGCAATTTTATTAGCAAAATATTCTCAAATATTCATGGTACCATAATCAGTAATGCTTTCAAAATTCTACTTGTGGAATTTAAAGTTCACAAAACATTATGTATTTATTTTGTTAACCAGGTAAGAACACTGTGGACTGAGGGTCCTTTTTCAGGCTCAGCCCGGCATTCAATACAATTAGTTATACAGAAACAGACAAAACAGAATATAATTTTTTTAATTTAAAAATTGGTAAAGGGGAAAGACACACTGAGGCAAGGCTCATTTCCAGCTGTGGCCCAGGGGGAGGGGAATAAAGAGGGAAGAACAATTACAATACAACAAATGATGATAACACAGGTTGCATTACAGATGTAGGAGCATGTGGATACCATGTGTAAAAACAACAGTATTGTATAACGCAATAAAAAAAGGGACACTTGTGAGTCAGTTAAAGTGTTCAGTGCCTGATGGGGTAGGTGACAGTGCTATCGGCATCCAAAGACAGACTGTGGGTGTAGACACATTAGCAACAGTATTGGGGGGACCAAGTGAGAGGAGAGAGGGCATAAAGTCAAGGGTGGGTTGGCAGGAACTGGAGAGAGCAGAAAGATGTCTGAGTTGGCAGCTAAAATCAGAAAGTGAGGGGGAGAAGTGTAGGTGAAGGGGGGCTGGTTCCAGAGGGAAGGGAGGCAGTAGGAGAAAGCAGCGTATTCAGCAGAGGAGTGAGGGTGGGGGATGGGGAAGGTATGGGAATCCTTGGAGTAGAGATGGTAAGAAGAGGATTGGGCAGAAGACATGAGTGAGGAAAGGTAGGAGGGAAGGGACCCAAACCAGTATTTGGCAATAAAGGAGGCACAGTGGGACTGGCGATGCAATGGCAGCAGGAGAATGGAAGGAGGGGAATAGAAAGAGCAATGATGATTCAGGGGAGTGTTGGTAACAAAATGACAGAAGGTACTGCAGATGCTAGCCAGTTTGGCAAGGAAGGAAGAATATGTGGTGCCATAGACCACAACAGCACAGTTAAAGAAAATGAGAACCATTTTGGTTACCAGCTCCCAGTGCGCCTGGAGGTAGAGGCAGTCCTTACTGTGGTACAGGGCACCGAGTTTAGGGTGAAGTTTGGTATGGATACAACAGTACAAGTAATTGCAATCACAAACACAACAATTATGCAAATATTGTAAAAATATGTTTTTAAAAACCTGGAATGAACAAGGCTGCCATAATAAATCAGATAAACCATTCCAATAATGGGGGTCAGTTACAGAAAAAGCACAAGAGCCGACCTTGGATTTGCACAGTTTTTCAGTAAGTACAACCCCTTCTGCTGATCTTAAGCGAGACAATATAGTCCTTTTAAAAACAAAATCTGAAAAGGCAGCCAGGACAGAAAAAAAATGTTTAAAAACTACAGAACAAAAAAAAATATTCAATATATAAATACACTGACCACCACTGCATCTGATAAACTGAGTAGTATACAGTCCTCTAGTTCTTTTTGGGTGACCTATCCCCCTCCAACTTTTGTCTCTTTGCTTAACCAGACAGACTCAGTGGAACTGCTTTCCCCCCTGACATTCTCCTTATTCTTCCCAGTGACACACGCCTTTAAAAACAGAGGCACCTAGTCCTTTTCCTGTCAGACCTATTCCATTTGGAATAGCCAAAAATCTTTCTTATTGGTGCCCCAGTCATTTTCTTCCCCCACTACATCTCGGAGTACCTCTAAGTCCTGGACTTACAAGTACATCAGGCTCTCAAACTGGTCAGTTTTGCTGGGCAATTCTTACATGACCTGCTTGCAAGTTGGGACTCTCTCTCTCTATGCTTCTTTGTTACAACTGGAGTCAATTATTTTTGCGCTACCCAGCTCAAATGTCCTTTTCTTGGTGAACCATGGATCTAACTCCTGCCACCAGTGATTCCCCAGGCACTAACAGCCTCCCCAACCTTTAGTCTAAATCTCCCAGACTGCCTGTCTCTTGCCCTGACCAGCATCCCTCCCATTGCCACAAATGCAACATATCCGGAACCTGCAGGTATTCCCCTGCCACAGAATACGGTACCCTTTTAACTTGCCAGAAAAAGAAGACACTCACTCTTTCAACAAACTTCTAGCAAAAGTTAGCGAGTCCAGTTTCTGTCAGTCACTCCTCATTGGCTCCAGTACCATGAGAGCCTTGGAGAAAATCCTTCTGGACACCCTTCCCCTTAGGAACATCTCTAATTCAGTTTGTAACACGGCAAACAACAGAAACCCAAAATAAGGCAACATCATTGGACAAAACGGACCACATGATCAAAGCTGGAGCGGTGATTAATTCCCCAGTAATGCCTGTTCCAACTATTAATCACGGGGTCACTGGGTCAGGCTCTAGCACCACTACCTGTCACAGCAGCAAACAGAACACATATCGCGGCGAAAACACAGGATCTCACCGCGCCGACACAAAGCTGAACAGTAAAAACGGAAACAACAACAACATAGGTATTCCTGTATTACAAATGCATTAATGCCCTCCAGTCGACTATTGGGGGAAATGACATGGTCGGGAGTTGCAGGCACTCAGCCAAGGCCTCGTGCCACAACCCCCCTCCCAACCATGAATTAATTCCCCAGTAGAAGCCTCCTTCATCGGGCATTAATGCTTACATATGACCTTCTCATGTCCTGTAAACTTCTACTTCTCACCTCTCACAACATGCACAACAGTCACAGTCGCCCTCTAGTTGCAGTGCTTGACTGTGGATCACACTCATTTGACCTGTACAACACACAGCCAAACCACCTTACCTGCACTAGCACCCTGGTCCTGCTGTGTCCCTCCCATTCTCCTGCTACTTTTTCAATGGAGTCTGCTATGAACTTACATTTATTACTTCTCTCACCAGCTCCTTTCTTCCCCATGGCAGGTCAGGCATACAGCTTGCAAAAAAATTTATGGATACGACTTCCTCAATATCATCGTACAGTTACACAATTTTTACAAAGACTCATGGAACCTGACTTTAAGTACTTGTGTTACTTTGCAATTTTTGGCAGCTTATGACATGGACATCCGTTAAGCAAGAGATTACAAAGTTGACAGCCACAGTCTCACAGTCCCAGTTTAAAGTTCTGTGAAACTGACAAACTTAGTGGCACTGCAGTCTCCAGTCTTAAAGTTACAGAGGCTTATGATTTTACATTTTACATACTTGCAAAACTCAATTGAAAACGTTCTGAACATTTGGCTATTCAACTCTGTCCCCTTTAAACTAGAGACTTGAACCACAGCACACATATTGATGCAGTATTTTATTTTATATGTTTCAAATTGGGTTAGATTTGGGTAAGTTGTTTCAAAATTAGTTGTTCTAAAGTTACATGGAAACAACTACAAATTAAACGTTGACAAAATGTTTGGCAACCTATGACTCATCACCCTTTAAAACTTAAGACCCACAACTTGGTACACAAACTCATGTGGTATAGTTCTTTAAACTCTGCAAATGTGGAAACAATCTGGATAAGTAATTTTAAAATTAGATGGGCATGGCTGAAAATTAAATCTTGATGACTCACTGGGTCACCAATAACTCTGCCCACTTTAAAGCTAGGACTTGAAACTGGTACACTTATAGAAATGATAAGGAACTTCAACTGTTTTAAAATTAAGTAACTGAAATTAGAATTTTTGCAGAATTTCATAGAATTTTTATTAAAATTCTGCAAAATTTTGTGGAATCGGAATTGTAATTCCGCCACAATTCCCCCAGCAGAATTTTACATGCCACACAGATCTATAAACCACTTGAAAAGCAAGAATTTCATCCACTTGGGGCAAAACTATATTGCTGCCAGAATAATATTTCATTTTTGTCATGGTAGACCCAGTGTAGCTCGGATAGTAGCAATCTTGTCTGTGGGCCAGAAGGTCTTAAGCTAGGAAAGGCATTGTTCAGGCAATGTTTAGGGACTGTCAGCTCCCAGCCATCAAATTCAGCTTAACTAACAGTTTTAAGGTACTAACTTATTTTATAAATTCTATTTTTTTGGGGTGCAGTATTATCCACTGCCATGCCTAATGTTGCACCAAAAAACATCTAGTTGTCATCTTGATTATTTCTAGTTACAGGATATGCAACACCAGAGAAAGGAAGTGTGTCTGGGAACCACAGGTCCAACCATGTGAGCCTGTAGCTCAGTGGGACAGAGCACCGGGATGGTATTCTGGGGGCCTGGGTTCAGTTCCCAGTAGGTCACATTATTTATTTCCCACCACTAGTTGTATTTATTTTGTAAACATTCTATTTGGTTGCTACTGCCACCTCTGCCAACCATCACAAAGTACCAAGAATTCCCCCACTCCTATGGCAGACATCAGCAGTGGAATCAACCTCTGGAAACTTCATTCACAGCTGAGTTGGAAATGGAATACTGTAGTGGTTAAAACAGCTGACACTTCCAGTACCATTCAGCCTCCCCTTACCCAGTGCTTACTGTTGTAACCAAGGATCAATCACATAAAACTGTAGTGTACAGCAAAAAAAAAAAAAAACACAAAGAAATATACATTTTATTTATAGACCATTGGTTTACTGGGACCTGTCAAAGTCAGTACATTGTTGGGGGTAGGCTTCTGTTACCTGTTCCATGTAGGAAACTTGGGCTCATCCCCCAAAACTTATATTTCTAAAATTCAGTACTAGAGGTGCTGCCCTCTCAGAGGTACAGTTCTTTAAATGAGACATAGAATGAAGATGCGATCTGTCCATTTCCGTTGATTGTTATGAGACATGCTAAATATTCCATGACTGAATGCAAAAAGATTGTGGATATCTTATGGGCACATCCATTCTCTCACTAAAGCAGGTCCCAATAAATTTGTCAATGGCTATATCTGGGATGTTCCACTAATTCAGGTGGTTCTACTTGTCGACACAAGGCCCTGTGCGTTTCAGTATCTAACAAATTGGTTTATAAAGTGCTTTGGGGAGCTTTGTGTAGAAAAGGTACTATATGAATCCAAATTACTTACTATTCTATTAGAACGTGATGCAACTTATTATTTCAATTACAATCAGCTACTGTACAATTCTGTCTTTAGTTTCCCAAGGGAGAAAACATAATCACCTTTACTGTTCTCAGAAAGTTTATTTTATAGTGGGGGATCCTCATCTAGTCTAAAGAGTAAATGCCACAAAAATTAAGAAATTTTAAATTACATCTCTTAAAAAAAATAAAGACATTAGACAGGCCAACATTAGGAAACGGCTAGGTAGAGAAGGGCCGGAGAACACTGAGGGACCGGTTGAAAATATGTCTAAGGACTTGAAAAATTAACTGTATGGGATGGATCAGTTTTGAGGAGGCAGACAACATTTCAGAAGTTTCTACAGTAGGATCTGCTTTTGTTCTAGTGTGCTTTTGAGTGCACAACACAGTTTCTGCATCCTCCCTTCCCCCAACAAAATGGTAAGCACATATTCAAATATAACAACCAGACACATGCATTAGGTAAACAGATTCTAAAATTAAAACCTGAAAACAAAACAGAATGCTGTTTAATACACAAAGGGCAGGAAGAGGTACCCAAGGGTCTTGTGAACTGTTTGAAGTGTTTCATTAAAGGTTGGCCAGCAGCATTTCAGGTAGAGGATGCCCCTCGCCTTCTAAAAACAGACGAGACTGCTCACCTTAGGGAACAAGATCACATGATACATACGCATTTAAAAAAATAAACACACATAGAGCTTGTGAAGGCAACACCTTCTATTCCTACGTAAACATCTAGCCTCTGAGACCAGAAAAAATGGGTTGAGCAAAAACTGGCCCGAGCTACAGTCCTCTGTAAGTTAAACTATAAGGTCTGCAAGATTCTAAAATTGGCTTACGAAATGCTGGTCTTTCGGGTCTGTAAGTGTGTGTTTGTGTGTTGTGGGTAAGTCCCACTGTAAACAATCTGCTGTTTATTAAGGCCAAATTTGGTCTCTGTTTACAACTGATACACTAAACAGATAGCAGTATTCATGCTAGTTTTGGCACTCCAAACATTTTTATTTTGCTCACGCTGTGGACACATTCTGTTAATGATAAAAAAAAAAAAAAAAAAAAATTATTTTACCGATCATTCCGTGAAAAAGTTGAATTAAGTTTTCTTGGATTAAAAAGAGTGAGTTCTCCTTGTTGGTCCCTCACAGTGCTGAGTATCACATACTCCATTTGTTTTTGGCTACACATCTATCCACATGTATTACTTCACTGTTATTTCTTGACAAGACAATAACAAACCAAAAAGGGAGTACTGCATCAGCAGTTAACAGCGGGGAGACCCCAAGCAGCAACTGCTGAGGGTAATATCACCACCATTTGAAAAAAGGCAAGTCTTGGTAAAATCTTTGCAGGTTTCATATCAATCCTTTCCTGTATGGTTAGCAAGGTACTGTACTTAACATTAGTTGACTATAGGACTTCTTCAGGAATTATCTATAAAGATAAACATATCATTCTACCTATATTTACCTTTTACTTTATGGGTGTTTCCTGAAGACCTATTAATGAAACATTGATTCTAACTAGAGGCAGTGTGGCTGATGGTTAGAACACCAGCATGGGAACCTGGAGACCACAGGTTTAAACCCTACCACAGCCAAATATGCACTGGGTGACCTTCAGCAAGCCACTTAACCTCCCAATGTTCCAGCCAACACACCTTCCAACTTGTGGAAAGAGGTAGAAGCAGGACTCACTGAAAGCAAGATGTTGCATTTCCACAGGACTATAGTAAGGTAATTAAACTCTTAACAAAAATGTACTTTCTTCCATTTTCATTGCACATTTTAATCAAAGCATTTTCTTTTAGTTGCAGCCAACACACTGACACATGACTCTGTTTACTGGTCTTAATGTAACAGATTTGTTAGAAGAAAAAATGTCATTATATAATTTTTTTTTGTAATTATGTATTTCTGGGAAAAAACATTATACACATTTTTCCTTTCATTGTATTTCATTCCTAGTAGTAGTAGCAGTAGTAGATTTTATTTAATAGAGGCTCTACCCCACTGGATCAGTGTGACTTACAGAAACTACAAAATATAGCAGTACTCCATACAATTAAAGGATCCTGGCATTAGTTCTAGTTTCCAGAACTGAGATACGGGGTTTTGAAGTGTTGGCCACACCCACTATGAATAAATTAAACATTTTGGTATGGTGCTGTGCTGTTTACCACCAGAAATGTATGTTAGCACCCTCCTAATATGTCCACAGTATGACTCCAGCACATAAAGTCAAAAACTAATCTTGAGGGAAAGGATACTTTAAAAAAAAAATACTAGTGGTGGCCATCATTAATGACTTGAGTCATTAATTCTAAAAAAAAAATAAGAAGAAAAGCTGTTTTAAAAACAGAGGGGAATAAGAATGTACAGATGATGACTCTAACTGCCAGAAATATATTTTTGCTTTGTTAAAATATATATATATTATTAAATATTTCTGCAGACTAACAAATACTGCTACTTTAATTACTTAACTGTGACCCTTAAGAATAAGAAACATTTAGTTAAAAATCCTGTTATTACAAGAAAAAACATCTTTAAGAGTTTTCCTTGTACTTATTTCTTATGCTCATGATGTACGTTTTTGTTTGTTCTAATATTTGTCAGTTGTTAAATCTTTACTTCTCTTTGCAGTTATTAAAATCTTAAAAGGTGCCAAATCTTAACGGGAAAAAAATTCCTTTGAAATTATTCGTATCACAGTAAGCTACAGCTAAACCTGGCAGGGGTGCAATATTCTATGAGAAATTAACATAAAATATACAACTGAAAATTATCCAGGAAATAGCTTTTTTTCTTTACAACTAGCACTTAAAGTTAAAAAAAATGGTCTTCATCTCTGCTTAGAACACCACACAAAAGCATCATCTCCCAACACTGGCTTAGACATGGTCACAGTTTTGCCCGTTAATCTTAATGTTGCATTTCAGTACTACAGAGATGTGTGACTAATGGGTGAATGTCCCGTGCACATTTGACGATGACAGACAACATGACAGCCACACCAGATTATGAACCCATCAGCAAAATGTTTTGTTGGATTTTTTTTTTGGGGGGGGGGGTTCTTTTTTGATACATGAAACACATTTCCAACATTGGTTCTACACTCTGCCAAGCTGTATGTAAGAGAGACTGTAAAGCTTTGTAAAATGCAAATCTTGCTGTAAATATTTTATAAAATTGTTATCTACACTGCAAATGCTATAGGTCTTAATTGAGAGCAGGCTATTTTTCTAGTCAATATATGGAAATGGAAAATGCTAATTCGTGTTTTTCTACTTATAAAATACCCAAGAGAACAGCAAACCACAAATGCACTCACTTTAATATTATAAATATAATTTGGCTCCTTCTTTGCTGCTCCCCAGGGCCCTGGCTTTTATCTCCCAGTGGCTACAGAGGAAAAATCACAGAATCACTTCCACATCATCTGCACAGGAAGTCGACCCACATGTGCTGCCAGCTTGGCAAACAAGCAAGCTAGCTAGCATTGTGCAAACAGGAATTTCAACACAAAATTCCAGCACTGTGTTACACAGGAAACAAGACTAAACTATATTAAACCTGATAGGGGGGAAACAGCATGTTAACACCAATTCACCAGCATGAATCAACATACATTAATAGAAATTCTTTACTATCAAACATGCTGTAAAGCTCTATTGTACAAGCTGATCTGCATAGAAAACAAGCAGCTACTGGTCATGTACGTTATTTTTAGTAAAAGAATTCATTCATATACATATAAATTAAACTTGAAGAATCCAAATTTCTTGATCATTTGTGACATCCTATAAAATATATATGAGCTGGTTTATCAATAGTATGGAACCTCAGCAGTAACTCTCCCATCCTAAGCTGCCATGTATGAATAATGCACAGGGATAAATATTAAATGTAGATGAAGGTTAAGTAAACAGTAGGCTGTTCTTTGGAATTTCTTCATTTCAGTAAAAAATATTTAATAGACATTTATTGTCCCAATTAACTGATGGACTGAAAGCCACTTTATATTAGATGCTGTTCTCAATGCCCTGCATGCATGAAGTGGTTCCAATAAATGCAGCACAGAGGCATACTAATTCTGCACCCCTAGGCAGGTCCAACTACCCTTATAACCCTGGCATTTGATCCACAAGAGCTGGTTTACACTATATCACTTTCTAGAGTTTTGCCAGGAGTAAACATGACAGTGCTTGCTGATCAGTTCCCAAAAATGCTCTTAAATACTGTATGACTTGACTGGCTAGAAACAGACGTATGTCAGGACTAATTTTTACAGTCACAAGTTACTGTGCCAAAGTGTCATGTACAGTAAAGACATATAACAACAGCCACTGGTACAAAGCTCTTAACCTTGGTTCTCAAACATGCAATGCAAGCTATAACCATGCTCTTTGCAACAAGAAAACTGCCTGCTCCCAGCAGAGCTAGTGACTGTAATTTTTGATGAGGTGACATCACAAGCCTACAGATAGGGTCACCTACTTAAGGGAGCAAGGTTATGACTTTAAAGTAATTTGACTCTTACCAAAGACCTATCTTGACAGCTACAGTATTATTGCAGTAGCCCAACATCAATTATTTGATTTAAACCTATACATACTTTGTGTTTTCTCCCATCTTTACAGAGGGAATTTATTTCAAGCCAGCCTGCTGGTGCAGTGGTAAGACACCGGCTCGTGATGCTGGTGACCCGGGTTCAGGAATGGACCCGGGAGTTGGAGGGCCAGCCGAGGCAGAGAAGGATTGAGTGCCCTCTGGTGACTCTCCTTCTTGGGGGGGAGGGGGGAGACAAGCTTTCGGTGCATCAGTGGCCCTGGCGGATGCTGGGGTGCTGCAAAGTACCAAAGCCACACGTCATGGAGGCAGGGAAGGATGGGCGTGTCCACTGATGTCATTGCACATCCCGCCTCTGGGGGATAACTGCAGCATTCATAAAAAATCTGGCCACCTTGAGTGATGCTCCTGCCTCTGCCCCTTTGAGACAATGTTCTGCCGGGACAGGGTCATGCTCCCATGGCGCTGCACTGGGAAGTAAGCCAGAGCTCGAGACCATATGTCCTGGGGAGGGGATGCCCCCGCCCATGGGGGGGTAAGCCCAGGTTTTGGGGGGGCCATGCGGGGGACAGGAGATTGAAGAGCCTCCACACGTCGGGCGGATGGTGTCGTGGTTCAGGGCCAAAAAAAAGAGGGAATTTATTTCAGAGAGTGATATAACAAAGAGCGAGAGAGAGAATTAAGAAGAATTGGTAGAATAAAAATGAATATAAAGAGAATAAGAAAGAATGTTGAGGGATGGTAGAGTGAGAATGAAGTAAAACAATGGATGAGAAAAAGTGAGGCATTGGGGTGAAAGAACAGGAAAAAGTGAAAGTGAATAGAGGCAAGAAGAGAAATGGGGAGAGTGAAAATAGGGAAAAAGAAAGAATGAATGGTCAGAGAAGGAGACTGAACATAGGAAAAAAGAATGAAGGGGAAGAGGCAGTAAACATAACTGCAGAGAACCACACAGGGAAAACAGAGAGAGCTTGCATATAGGAGGACAATGGTATCAACATACTGGTTTAACATAAAAATGTATTCCATTTTTTTTAGTAAGCATCATATTAACTACTGCCGAGCCCTCTGAGGTCCCACATAGTCCAGAAATTGTCAGCTTTCCTGGAAACAAACCCTCAGCTGAGCTCTGCTAGGGAAACTGGCTGAATGGCTTGAGTGCACAGCAAAGTCTGCACTACTTCCATCTGGACAGCAAGGAGTTTGAGGGAGTAATGCTGCAAACTAGGAGATGTCACTGAAGGCTATGACACTAATTCCAGGGCATACCAGTGATGGAAAATGTTCTGGACCCTCCCGTCTGTATTGGTCACAGTCTGCTGGAGGTGTAGAAACAAGAAGGTCCTACCCCTGCCACCAGAGTCTCAAGTAGTGATCTGCTGGAGGGGTAGGGAGTCAGAAGGAGAGGAGAGGCTGATGACCACTTTTTTGAAGTCCCGAGGGGCTCTGTTATGGCTCCCATGAACTGCTTTTGCTGGGTAGAAAAAAAACTTTGTTCTTGAGCATGGGAAGGGTGAGAAAGGAACCTCCGCATACAGTCACAGTGGGAAGTGTTCCATGTCAGAAACCAAAAAGTCCTTCAGGAGGTCTGATATTCATCCTCTGAGGGGGCCCCGTCATGTGCAGCTATGATTGCTGCCGAGTCAGTGTCAGGCTGTGAAAAGTAGTTTTTATCTGCTGTAGTCAGACACTTATTGTCTGCCTTCCCAGCAATAGCAGGTAAGGAAATGGACCTGTGCCAAGCAGCCAGTGTAGCTTGCTCCAGGGATGGGAGGGATGACCACTGAGAGACATTTTTGACCTGTAGAAAAAAAATCACACCAATTCCTTTTGAAGGACTTCTTCTCATCCAGGTGAAAATTTATTCTCCTGGATTTGCTTATCAAAAACTGGAACACAGGGTCCATCAGGGGAGAACATGGCCTATATATGACCATGTGACAGTGGATCCAGCCAAGTCCTCCAGCCCTAAAGGTGAGGGTGAGCAGATTCCTCCCTCAATCATCATCATCTTCTTCTTTCTCTTCTTCTTCTTCCTCTTCCTCCACTTCTTCTTCTCCTCCTCCTCCTCCACCACCATGGAGATCAGGGTTGTACTCTTCATTCTCCTCCTCCTAAGGGGAAGGTTGAGGATTAGCAGGCCACAGAGAGGGGTTACAATGGTTCAGCCACAAATAGCTGGGGAGATGGCTAGGAAATGACCAGAGCAGAGACATGTAGGTTACTCATTTATAACCTTAGTTCTATTAGTGGTATTCCGTTCACATCCACATTCTGGCAGTTCTGCTGGAGAGAACGGAGTCAGTGGAACTCCTCAAGCTAAGCTCCTCCTACCATACAGGTGGTATATCCTCCAGACCTCCCCCGTGACATCAGATCTTTTACAAACTGGAAGCAGGGATACAGGTGCAACTTGACGGGGTAGGTCCAGTGGGTTGTATGCATGTGAATTGAATACCTATCAAGAACAGAACCATGGTTACAGGTGAGTAACCAATATTTCTAAATGTGGATTCAGTTCACTATCCACACTCTGGCAGACTCTTAGCAGTCCTCTGGTAGGAGGGGGAAAGGCATGTACCCCTATTTGGTGAACAGAGACAGAAGGACCAATGACTCAAAGGCAACATCCCAACAACTTGTGACATCAATGCTGTAATGGGAGATGAATGTGTGTGTTTTACTCCAGGTTGCAGTCCTGCACATCTATGCAATGGTGCAGCAGCCACCAAAGCAGTGGCATGTCTGGTGAAAGTGCCTTTAAGCCCCTTAAGGTGACTCCTTACCAGCCAACCTATAGCAGAGGTCAATGTAGGATGCTATCCATCTGGCAATCATCCACTTTGCTGCCAGTCTGCCCTGCAAGACTTAGCATATGTCACAAACAGCTGGTGAGCACCTTACCTCGATTTAATTAATCACTCCTTGTTATGTACTAGGTTGAGGGAACTGGGGATTTCTACTAATGTGGTCACTTGGCTAAGAGATTATTTATCTCATCATGTTTCTTTGGGTACTACCCTTTCTTCTATCTATCCTGTTCTATCTGGTGTTCCCCAGGGTACAATTTTGGGTCTTCTTTTGTTTTCTTTATCAACCCCTTATCATCTGTTCCTTTAATCAGTAACTGTCTACTTTACGCTGATGACATGATTTTATTTACTCAATCTCGATCGTTAGCATCTCTTACCTTACATCTCAAACAGGATTTTATTTCAGTTTGTCATTGGTTTAATGAGAATGCTCTTCTTCTTAATACTTCTAAAATCAAATCCATGCTGTCTGGGACCCAATATCAAATGGGAGAAAACACCAGTTTAATCATTCATGGTGATAAAGGTATCCCCCTGGAATAACTGTTCGAATTTAAAAATCATGGGGTTATTCTTGATCCTTGCCTATCTTTTCAAGGACAAGTCAATAGTGGGTCTACGTCTTTTTGCCCCCATCAATACATGCCACGACAATTTTGTTCCCAATGAATCGCCCCCCAGACAATTGGTTCCTGCACTACATGCTCCACGCCTTTTTGCTCCCAATTCAAATCATAAGCAGCATTATGAATGAAACACCATACACTAATTTCTTGGGGACAGAAGCAGTGGCACATAGAGCATAACCCCTTGCCACGCCAGCATGCACAATACATGATAACATCACACAGAGTGTTGAACAGCATTATTAACTTACATTAGCAGAATTTCAGAATTAAATCCATGTCTTGGTCCTGCAGGCTCAGCCTGTGTCTCGGTCTAGTAACCATGGAAAATTACTGAAAAATCCTTGCTACTATCAATTGCTGCTGTCTGTCATTTTCAATTAACAATCAGCAGCATTAAAAAAAATGGTTTCTGCAGCGCATACTCAATGCTACCAGTTCAAAATGGAAGGGGAAGGAGGTTTGTCTTGTCTCTGTGCAACAAGCGAAAGCTAGTTGATTTGCAGAACTACAGTGTGTATATATATATATATATATATATATATATATATGTATGTATGTATGTATGTATGTAACAGGGACCTGTGCAATACATGATTTATTTTCACAAGAGCTGTTTGACCTTGGGTAATCTCACGAGTGGCATAAGCCACGAGTGCTGTGCCCAAGGTCAAACAGCTCAAGCAAAAATAAATCATGTATTCCACAAGGTCCCTGTTACATATTTCATTTATGCAATAGGGATTATTTAGGATTGTGTAAGAAGTTTTGTTTTAAATTGTTTATTTAATTTTTCATGTTAACATACATGGACTTTTTGTAGTTTTCCCAGGGTAGCTCAGCTTAGCATAGTGGTTGCTAAGAAGTTTCTATGGATGCTCCAACTTTACATTATGGACAGTACATAATGAAAACGTTCGATGCACAATTCTTTTGTTTTTAAATTTTGGGGGGGAACTTGTTCATCAGATAAAGTAAATAAAAAGTGAATTCTCTGCCATTTTTTGCTGATTATAAAAAAATCTAAAAGGCATCTATATATGAAACACCTCTCATTTTGTAGATAATTTTATACTGAACAACTTTTGTGCTCAATGTACAAATGCTATCAGTTTTCGTTTGAAAGTTATTTGTATTTATTTGTTGAAAAAGTGCAAAAAAAACTTAACTTTCTGCTGTTTTTTGCTAATTCTACAACAACTAAAAGGTATCTATAAATGAAACACCACTCATTTTGTACATATTTTTGTGCTGGACAATTTTTGTGCTCACAGTACCATGCTATCCTTTTTCATTTTAAAGTGATTTGCATTTGAATATGATTAGTACTGCTACTGAGGCTGAACATTCTAAATTGGCTGATGACATAGCAACTATTTATATAAATGAGCGATGACATAGTGACTATGTACATAAATGAGTGATGCCATACTTACTATGCACGTAAATGGTTTTATTTATACAGTAGCTACAATACACGTTATTTATGGTATGCATTTATTGCTCACACCTGTTGCGCATATATATATATTCACACACACACACACACACACACACACACACACACACACACACACACATCACAAGGAAAATCGACGAGAAATGCGAACCTGCAGTAAGAAAGATAGGCAATGTAACACAAGGTGCACACTGTGAGCTATGACAACCCTGCCATAATTGCCACCTTCAGCCAGCACTCCCCATGCTCCTGACCCAGCTGCAGTTGAGCAAGCAGAGGCAGTAAATGTAGCCAAAGAAAGAGCTGCAATAGCTCAAGACACTACAGCGCAAGTATTACTGCACTCAAAGCAAAATATGTCATTGGTTGCACAGGGGTGTCTAGTAGATAAAAACAAGAAACACACTATTCAGTGGGTCAGGGTGCACTGTGCACCACCTAATCCACATAATTTAACCGAATTAGCATTGCCTGACTACTACATTACATTTAAAAATAGTAAAGGCTCTGAAGTTAATTTCTTGCTGCTCGATAGTGCATACTTGTTTTTTGGACTGAAGCAAATTTACAATATCTAGAGCACTGTAATAACTGGTTTGCTGATGGCACATTTAGCATTGCACCCCCTCTGTTTTTATCAAACGTTTACAATACTTGGTGAGCGATTTGGAAATTTACAACCAGCAGTATATGCTCTACTACCAGGCAAGAGAAGAGAACATTATGAAAAAGTGCTGACTGCTGCAAAGGAATTAAATTCACATCTAGATCCTGCAGTCATAATGACTGACTTTGAAAAGGCCACAATACAGGCTTTCAAAAATGTTTTTCCACAAGCACGTCAGGCGGGGTGTTTTTTCCACTTTGCTCAGTGTGTTTATCATAAGATACAATCAGAGGGTCTGGGCAATAAGTACTCTCAGGACAGCGAGTTCAGCCTGAAATGCAGATGTCTCCCAGCGCTTGCCTTTTATCCACCTGACCAGGTAGTTTCATGGTTCGAGGAGATTACTGATGAATCTCTTACTATTTTTCCTCCTGAGCTCGAACCAATAATTGGCTTCGTGGACACCTGGATCGGGAGGAGAAAAAGACGTGGCACTGGCTGAAGGCAACCTCAGTATGCTATCCCTGTGTGGAACCATAGTGACACTGTGGCTGACAAATGCTCAAAAACTAATAATGCAGTAGAAGCATTCCACAGGGGGATGCAGTCCATTCTGTGTACGAAGCACCCTTTTGATATGGAAATTCATAGAGGGACTTAAGGGGATACAAAGAAAGAGAGAAGCTGAAATCGAGCAGCTGATTGCTGGGAATTCCAGAAGTGAGCCAAAAAGACAGTATAAGGACAGTGCTGTCAGGTTGGAAAACGTGCTGCAGAAAAGCGAAGAGCACTCGACAGAGGAGTTCCTCAGAGGAGTCGTGCACTGCTTTCAGTATTAGCTCGAACAGTGTGTTTTTAAACTTTTAAACGTTTAGTGGAATAAATAGATAAAGATTACGTTTGTAACTGCATCGCAACATCTACTGGCTGCATCGCAACACTTAAACACTGAACACCAAACCTCGACGGGATTGTTTCCTTGGTTACTGGACCAAGACAGAGGCTGAGCCTGGAAGTGGAACAGGTAAATTAATAATGATGTTTACCCTCCGCTATGTGTTATGTTATGATACAGGTATGAGCCTGGAAGTGGAACAGGTAAATAAAATGCTGCTAGTGTAAATTAATAGTGCTGTTTACCCTCCGCTATATGTGCCACTGCTTCTGTTACTGTGCAATGAGTGGGAGTGAAAAGATGCAGAGCAAAAGGTGGCTGGGAGTGAAAATGACAGGAGCATATTGTCGGAGTGGATTTTCAGGGTATGAATTGTCGGGAATGAATTGTTGTGCTCCCATCAAAAGTGTTTGCTGTAGGATTAATCAAAAGCTTGGGGTCCTCTATAAGTTTAGACTATTTTGTACTGTTGAGATCAGGAAAGTCATTGCTGTTGGTATACTTCTCCCTCATTTGAATTATGTGGGGAGTCTTTATTGTAAATTATCTGGATGGAAAAATCAAGCCTTACCTGTTGCTTATAACAACATCTGTCACTTTGTGTTGGGCACCCCTTCCCCCCCATTTGCACCATTGCTCTCTTTACACAGCCCTTGACTGGTTACCTCCTAATGTTCATTTTCAGTATTTCTGTTATTGCTTAATTTTTAAATCTATTTTTGGCTGTAATAAATTCCCCTTATATAATCTGCTTAGCATCAGATCCACCACATTGAATTTAAGATCATTTAAAGGGATTTTACTTGCTAATGAACCTTGTCTAAGGCAGGTGCCAGAGCCTTTTCTATCTTGGTCCCCTCACTTTGGAATAATTTGCCTGAGGATTTAAGGAATTAATGTTCTATTATTTGCTTTAAAAGTAAATTGAAGCCAGCCCGGTGGTGCTGAGGCGCTGGTCATTGCACCTCGCGCCACATCGGCGACCAGTGTTTGGGAACGAGCACGGGTCATCGGGGGTTGGCAGGGGAGGAGAAGGACTGCTCTCTTTCTCTGAGGGGGGGGTCCATGGCAGTCAGTGCATGGTTGCCTCCTGGTGGAGGCTGGGGGACTGCATGCTCCGCTGCACATAGGGGTGGAGCTGGGGAGAGATGTCTGGAGGGAGCATGTGCGGACGTGTGCATGCTCCCTCCGGCAACATCATTGCATGTCCTCGGTTCCAAGGTAAAAAAAAGAAAAAAATGGAGGAGGGCGCCTGAGTTGAGCAAGCTTTGCCCAGTTGTTGGGCACTCAAGCTGGATCTGAGTTCTGTGGGGAGTCTGGGGCTCCCTGCAGCCCTGCTGCAGAGGGTACAACCACAGGGGTAACGGTGCCAAACAGACCAAGGTAGA
Source organism: Neoceratodus forsteri (assembly GCA_016271365.2). Taxonomy (NCBI): domain Eukaryota; kingdom Metazoa; phylum Chordata; order Ceratodontiformes; family Ceratodontidae; genus Neoceratodus; species Neoceratodus forsteri. The sequence goes on from CM028130.1 coordinate 1,509,844,619, forward strand.
GGTGGATGGTGGTTGGAATCTCCAGAAGGATGCGAAGTGAAGAGGGGAGCAGACCAGGCAGGCGGCCAAGGAAAAAAGGAGGTAAAAAAAAGAGATAGCTAAAAAAAAAAAAAGTAGAGTAATTGAAACCACGGTTGTTTGCTTCTAATGTGTGTAAATGTTTTTAAAAGGTGTGTTTTTTTATTGTAATTTTTTTAATTTTTTTGTTGTACTATTGTTGTAATCTGCCTCATCCTCGGGTCATACATGAAAATGGGCTTGTCCCATGTCTTTACCCAGTTAACAAAATAAAAACAAACAAACATCCAACTCCAGCTGTGTACTCCTTATAGTAAGACAGCACCCTCCGAAGGTCCAGTGTATGGAACCTGCAATCTGCCTCAGAGGCCGGGTTGGTAAAGTATACTGGTTAAGATGACATTCCAAGCCGGCCCAGTGGCGCTGAGGGTTGAGGCGTTGGATGCCACACCTCGCGCCATACTGGCGACCTGGGTTCGGGAACGAGCCTGGGCCATTGAGAGTTGGCAGGGGGTAGACAGAGAGGATTGAGCATCTGGAGGACTGCTCTCCTCTCTCTGGGGAGGGATCCGGGTTTGCTTGGTGTCCTGGTGACCCCCGGTGGAGACAGGGGTAATGCAGGTACACCAACTAGAAAGAGGGATGGGAGTGCGGCAGACGTCAGCAGGAAAACCGCACGCAGACGTCATTGCATGCTGCACTCCCAAGGGGAACAGAACCAAGCAGAAAAAACCCTTCTCACTAGTTTAGATGAAGGGGATGCCAGGGACGCAGCCCACATCCCAACTGCTGGCCAAGTCATCTGGAGGACTCCAGGCCTGACCTGACACAGCAGGTACAATCTCCCTAAGTACAGACAGGCCATCACGGGAGGACGGGCCCACCTTTGGAGGGTGATCCTGGGGGTTAGATCTGCCTGGGTGATCGGGGGAGTCTCTCCAACAAGGGTTCAGGCATGGGAGTAGAGGCTGGGGTCGAGTGCATACCCTGGAAGGATGCCTTGGCCTGAAGGTGAATAAATAAAGAGTACAAAAAAAAGATGACACTCCAATAAGACCTTCACCAGTAGTAGGTTCCATGGAGGTGGAGGCTCATTCACAGGAGGATACAAGTGATCCGGGCCTTTGAAAAGTGCCCAACCACTTTCTCTTGGGCCAATTTCAGCATACCAGACACACTCAGTATGCAAATATTCCTGCCAGCAGCACCTTAAGGCTCACTGCTCACAGTCCCGACAGAGAGGGAATAAAGTTAGTTGAGGATGCTCACCATGGAGCAGGTAATGGGATCAAGCTCCTTACCCTGATACCAAATTGAGAGCCTTTTCCACTTAAATGTGTAGCATTTATGAGTTGACTCCTTAGGAGATGCCTCCACAGCATGGAGAACATCTTCTGAAAGGCCCAGAGCCTGGAACTCTAGCCACTCAGTAACCAGGCTGAGAGGTACAGGGACTGAAGGTCTGAATGCAGGACCTTCCCTTGTTGTCTGATCAGCAGATCTGGGTGATGCGACAACCTCCAAAGAGACTTGCAGCTAAGGGTGAGGAGATCTGGATACCAGAAATGCCTGGGCCAAATCTGGAACTATCCAGATCATCCGTGCCTTGTCCATGATGTTGTGGATCAGGGGGAAGGGAGGGAAGGCAGACATGGGGCCCTCTAGTCCAGGGCCTCACAAAGGCATCCCCCCAACAGTATCCTGGACTGTGGGACATGGACACAAAACTGCTTCCGTTTTCTTTCTCCCATGAGATGAAAAGGTCCAGATGAAGGGTGCCCCTATGGAAGAACAGGTGGTCTACCACCTCCTAATTCAGGGACTACTTGTGTGAAGTATTTTCAATCTGGCTGAGCAGGTCAGCCAGCTGACAGATTTCTCCCATGACATGGAGGGACAGGAGATCTGCACCCAGGCTGCACATGAGTGCCCAGGTGGAAAGAGCCTCCCAACAAAAGGGAAGGGAGTGCGTGCTGCCCTGCCAGTTCAGGTAGAACATGCTGGTTGTGTTGTTCACCTGAATCTGAGCGACTTGACCCCAGTTCAATGGAGCAAACTCAGTCAGAGCCAGGTGCACTGCATGGAGCGCTAGCAAGCAGATGTGGTAACAGGACTCCCAGGGTGACCAGAACCCATGGGCCCTGTGGTCTCCTAGGTGTTCTCCCCATCCCACCAGAGACGCATCTGTCATGAGCACAACAGATGGTTCTGGGCATACAAATGGGACTGCCTCCTCCAGATGTTGTGGGTTCAGCCACCACTGGTTGACATCCCACATCAGCTGGGTCACTAAAACTGATTGGTCCAGGTGACCTAGGTGCTGGGACCACTGGTGGCCCGATTCCTAATGCAGGTGGTGCATCTGCCAGCAAGCCCAACAGATAACACTGGTGGAGGATGCCATGTACTCCAGAAGCTGCATGAAGTCCCATCTAGGACACAAAGCCCAACATGAAATGAATGGACAAAGGAGGCAAGATCGGATGCTGAGTCCACAGGAGGATGGTCCTTTGGCCACAGGGAGTCTAGTTCTATCCCAGTGAACTTGATCATCTTCAAGGGAACCAGGTCCTACTTGGCCAGGATGACCAGAAGGCCCAAGTCCTGAGAGGCCTGGAGGACCAGATTCCTGAACCTCTCCATAGCTTCTCTAGACAACCGGGCTATCAGCCAGTCATCAAGGTAGGGATACACCCTGACACCCTTGAACTGCAGGAAGATTGCTACCACTGTCATGCACCTGGTGAAGACCCTCATTGTGGATGAGAAGCCGAAGGGTATCACCTGGAACTGGTATAGTATTCCCTCTGCACAGAACCAAAGGTACTGGCAATGGGACAGAGAGAATGAGATGTGGAAGAACATGTCCTGGAGGTCCAAGAAGCAGAATCACATGTCCTGCTTCACAGAAGGAATAATATGATTCAGAGTGACCATCCAGACCTTGGGGTAAAGCATAAACTGGTTTAGATAGTGCAGATCTACTATGGGGCCACCAGCTCCCTATCTGTTTTGGAACCAGCAAGTACCTGGACATATATTCCTGAGTTGCCAGGGTGTCTGGAACACAGGCTATCGCCCCACACTTTAGGAGCCGAGCAATGTCAGCCCATGGCACAGACATGTTCTTTGACACCCTGGACTCCCGAGCAACATGGGAATGGCATGGTAGGAGAGCCATGAAATCAAAAGGCAACCCTTTGCCCACCACCTCCAGAACCTACTTGTCCAAGCTAATGGTGGACCATTGTGGCAAGAAGAGGCACAACGACCGCCAACCAGGAGCTGGAATGGGGACTGAACAGGACAGGATGACACCCCACAACTTGTAACTGCACAGACTTGAAGGGGACTTCAGCCACAGGGGCTGTGGAGGCACCACCACTTAAGCCCCCCTAGTTTTTGGCCCCTTGCCAGTGAACTTGGGTTTTGGATTTCAGTGCTGAAATTGCCCCTGCTGGGGCTGCTGCTGAGGCTGAAAGGAATGAAACTGAAAGGCCTTCTTCTTAGGCTTTTAGCTCCTTATAGGATAAAGCCACAGACTCTAGGGTGGCACTGGACTTCTCAATCTGTGCGAGATATCCTTCCACATGAGGGCCTAAGAGGTCAGTGCACAGTGTCTGCCATGAAGGTGGAGAGCCTCACTCAGGTCTTGCAACGCACGGTGACAGCCACTGCCATGGCATGGGCACATGAGCCACCCATGTCCAAAGCCATCTGAAGCTGCTGTTTAGCCAACAACTGAGCAAGGTCTTTACCTTAACTGGGAGGTGTTTGTCATCCAGAAGATTGGTGCCAGGGGGGGAGTTCTCCTATCACCATAAACAAGGAATGGCCAACGTTTGCCATCATGACAACATTATGCCCGACCGAGACCCAGTGATACAGCAGTGTACACCATTTTAATTGTGTGGTCAGTCTTCTTAGACTCTTTGTCTGTAGGCTTGTCCATGTCTCCCCCATTTTATGGAAAGCAGAATCTGAAACCAAACCCTCTGGAAAGGAGTGGTTGGAGAACCCAGAAAAGGTGCCCACTGGAATGGCATATTTGCTGACCATATGGATGGAGGGTGCCATGCAGGATGCTGCCAGTGCTCCATGGTCAGTCCCAAGAAGGCCTCAACCATGGGAACGGCAACCCCCCAATGAATCGTCCCTGTCCAGTATGTCAGTAAATGGGTACTTAGCCTGCTTCTGGACTGGCTACAAGGGAACTTTCATGGACTCTGATGTAATTCAGACCAGAGCTCCGAAGGACAGCAACCCGTGGTCTGTGGTCAGTTCTTCTACCAATTCTTAGTCAGGTGCATCAGTCCTGGTAGATGCCCTCAAAGTCTCACTTTTAGAGTTGTTGGATTCCTCAAAAATGGCCCTCAACGTGGCCACCATGGACCACCCTGGTGTCCTCATCCCTGGTGATCTCCACCAATGGTTGGCCTGGCAAGCCAGCCACAGAGCGAGCCTCCTTGGTCAGGGCCTTGAAAAGAGGTGGTGGAGGTAGTTCCACCCAGAGATGTGGAGAATCAGATGCCAGAGACTGCTGAGAAGCATAGAACAGCATAGGAACAACTGGGAAGGTCAAGGGACCAAAGGTCGGGGGGAAGAGCCTTACTCCTCCCAGCCATGGTCCAATGTTGCCAGAGGAGCTTCTTTTAATTTCCACACAGTTTTCATCAATGTCTTTCTTCACCTGAGGCCAAGGAGGTTGAGGAGCATCAATGGTGATGGCTCCCAATTGAGCAGGATCAAAGCACAAATGGCATCCTGACCTCGAACCTCGACCCAAGGGTCAATGGCTGTCCTTCAGTAGGTTCATGTAAATCACTTGCCAAGGCAGGTTACACACTAGAGGCTTTGGAAGTATGATCACCAGTGGAGGCAGCTCCCAAAGCTATTCAGCTGGGGGTTCCAACTGGGCCTTGTCCTCCTGGGTAAGAACCAGGAGCACTGGGGTCTGGAAGTTTGATCCCTCATCAATCTCCTCTGACAACCAACTGACAGACTTCAGAAATATCTCAACTGCAGTCAAGGTCAACAAGTTCAATAGGATTACAGTGCAGCCCTCTACCGTCCCCTTGATTGTAGGGAGCAAGACCACTGCCGAGCGGTTGGGGGAGTCAAAAGAGTGAGAACAGCATGATATTTCCTTGTCCCACAACCTGCAATGGGTTTTTTGTATTTTCTACTACAGTGAGAAGAGCTCTCCCAGAAGGTCTGAAGTGTCAGGCACATTTCCTTGAACTCATCAGAGAATGGCACTCCAACACTGGCCTCAGCTGGGAACAGCACTAAGGCCAAGCAGAAACTTACTGCAGCCAGTGCCACTTTGTCCTCCAAGACCACAAGCTGAGCCACTGACCCAACCACCACTGAGGCCTTTTTTGCAGTCTTTTGGCCAACCAAGGGCCAGCCAAACTATCCAGACTTCGAAGGAAGCTAGCAGCATGGCCCAGCACCAACTGCATCACTCGATATCGTGCTGATAGCCCAGGCAGTATAAGCAAATAATGTGCGGATCCATGGCCGACATCTTCTGCCTACACAGACTGCAGAATTTAAAACCCATTTTCTTGCTCTTCACTGTTGATCACAATTGTAAAGCAGTGCCAGAAATAGTGCTTGAAATATTAGACTCCTTCAACACTGTATAGCTGCGAAGGAGGAGACCTGTCCCTTCCAGTGGAGAGAAGGATCAGACATCACAGGGCGGAGCTGCAGGATATACCACCCAGGAGGCGGGAGAAGCTCAGCTTGAAGACGTCTGAAGACTCAGTTGTCTCTACAGAAATGCCAGAGTGCAGATGATGAACTAAAGCCACCTTATTAGAATGCATTAATCTCTTTGCCAAAATGGACATTTCTGCCAGAACAGCAATGTGGATGCTGACAGCATCAACAAAACAGTACTAAGCAACATCGTCAAAGGTGCAAGTAGGAGGCTGCAGGACCTTTGAAAACAGAATCAAGTCATTGGCTGGGTTGGGTTCTACCCTAGTGGAGGCTGAACCGATCTGTTTTACCAGTATACTGGATAAATCAGTCGACTTACTGTACCATCCCAGTCTGAGATAGGGGTCTGGGTAGCTGACACTCGGGGGAGTGGAGCGGACATAGCAATGATGAGCAGTCCAACTCCTGCCACTCCAGGCGACTCTCTCTTTGTTGATGACAGGGATGACTCTGTCCAGGTGGCTAGTTTTGTCACCTACCACGGTGTAGATTTACACAGTGGTTTCAGCTTTTTATCCATCCTCAGCACTTGGTGGGCACTGCAGTAGCTTTGTCCACACTATCAAGAAAAGGCTCCAAAGTCTTATGCCTGTGTCACTGCGAAGCTGGATTGAAATCCTGGCAAAGGATGCAGTTTTGCATGTCATGGGCTTGGCCCATCCAACAAATGGACAATTCGTGATGGTCTCCGTGCTAAATTCACTTACCACATTGACAAATGCAAAAGGGCTTTACTCCGCCACGGAGTACACTAGAGAGGATTTTGCTGAATGAATAGCTACCAGATCAGAAACAAAACCACTGGCAGAAATTAAGCAATGGTGACCAGTTCCACTGGTCCAACCTTCACTCTCTTGATGGAAAGAGAAAAAGAGCTCAAGTAGTTGGGGACTGCACATGTTATACAGTTAACACCACATGTCAGCAATGTACAAGTAGGCACATAACATGAGTGGCCCCATCCTGCAAAAGTTTTCCACAAAGTCCTGGTGCAGAAGGCGTACATTCGATGCATTTTGACTCTGTGGAGATATTGTTAAAGAAAATTGATGGTTACAGCTACCATTTATGGCATATACAATACCTTCAACCGTCCACGTAATCCCAGCAGCCACCATGTTAGCTGCTACTTATTATGCTAATGTTAAAGTATTTATATTCAGGAGGCCTGCTGGCAGTGCCTTACATTCCCATAGATCAGAATCCCCAATTTTTCAGACCACCTGGAATGCTCTTTTGGTTTTTCATGGTGCTGCTTTGGCAGTCACATTGGATTCCCTCATCAGTTTTATGTGAGAAGAAAAGATTTAAAAAAAAATGATAAAGCCATAAGATATCATGTTTAAAGGCAACCATTTATTGGCAAAAGCTAAACAACAGGTTTCCAATATTTAAAACTTAGTCCCGGGGCAAAATCAGCACTGCCCGGTGTGCAAAAATAGCCCAGAACCATTTGCACGCAATATTAAAAGGAATTGCCCAGGGGCTAAATCAGTTGAAAACGACGTGTAAATGAAAGTGTGCAAATACGGCTGAGAGTGCAAAGTAAAAATAGCCTAGAAAATAAGACAGCTCTGAATATAGCAACTGGGCAGTGCAAAATGCAACAGCAGCCCAGTGCACACATAGGTGGAGTAAGGCAGAGTTGCAGTAAGTGGCCAATGTGGGTGATAGCAATTAAGTGTTGCACAACAAATGCAAACATCACAGCACAAACACAGCAGAACTGTGCTATGGAAATCATAGGTTTTTCTGGGGCTAACTCGTTTGCCCAACGCGATCACGTTAGCCCAGTGCAAACACATTAGCCCGGAGTTAACTTTTGCTATATTCAAAGCTCCTATGTAAATGAGCCTACTTAAGCAATCCAAGTGCAAACAGCCACATTAGTATTTCATTGTGGCCTGCTTTGCACGCGTTACCATGTAGTTTGCCCGGCACTATTGCGTGGTGCTCACAGCTCCACCTGTATGTCGGACTGGAACTGCAGGATGGTAGCTGCAGGCTGGGTTGTGCACACAGCACCACCTGTATGTCAGACCAGAGCAACAGTTCAGTAGCTGCAGGCTATGTCTGTACACAGCAGCAGACACTAATGTGCCTCAGGGGACCAGCACCACAGGCATGGGTGAATGTGCTGCATGCCATAGACATATTGTTGTCACTGCTACAGCGTGTAACAGGTGCAACAGTAACACAGTGGCCGGTAGTGTGAGGGACACAGCAATGCCTATGGTGTGTCAGGCGTCAATAACAGCTGCCAGCCACACAATGACAGGCCCAGCTGGCAGGTGTGGACTGACAGTGGACACCACTGTCATTCTGTCCTCTGCCTCCATACGCTGCGCCACTGGCATGGTATTCCCACAGTACCATACACACGGCTGGCCATGTGTGATGTGGTTTCTGTACAGGTGTACAGTATGTGCCCAGGGGGGGCAGACACATACCATCAAACGGGCACACCGATGTCAGAGGCATTCTTGGCACTGGAACACATGCACTGTATGAATGGCCCCAGACATGTTGGGGGGGCAGACACATACCATCAGACAGGCACACTGGTGTCAGGAGCATTCCTAGCACTGGAACATGTGCACTGTGTGGATGGCCCCAGACGTGTGACAGCACCCACTATGTGGTGCTGCCTGGCCACTTGTACACCCTCCCCTCAACACCCCCATGCCCCCCATGCCCCCAGTGCTGCATGTGTGTGCTGGAGTGTGTTAGTGGGCTGCACGGACGCACTGCCATGGTGTCCACTGGGCACTGGGGTACCCACAAATGGCAGGGTTGGGTCCAGTGCCAGATAATGGTGACATGTGCGGTACCCTCTGTGTGCAGCATGTCTCATCCATGGCATTTGGCGTGGACTAGGGTGGCAGTCTGCCCCCTCTGCCCCCACACTGGCTACAGTCATCGGGCTTGATTTACAAAGCACTGAGAATGACACAGAGTGCCAGCACCAGCCATAAATGGTGCAAGTGGTATCTTGTGCCACAGACTTCCCCCTGAGCTATCCACCAAAGGAGCCTGCATCAACCGCAGGCTGCCTGACCCAAACAGGGCTTGCACCACCCATGTGCCTAGCAATGGGCTGCGGCATGGCACAAGGGGGCAGATGCAGGCTGCCACATCCCCGAATATTGGAGGCACACACCCCACCCAGAGGGAGAATAGCTAAATATCCTTAGACCAGCCAGGGCTGTTCTAACGATACATGGACATATCCCTCAGGGAGGATTTGGCACAGTGTGCCAATGTGTGGCTGCAGGTGTCCCCCCCCCATCTCCGATGTCATACTACACATGAATAGTAATATAGCCTGGTGGTCCAGTGGCCCTCCCCGATCCCCGCTGGTACACCAAGCATATATACATCAATATGACCTGGTGGTCTAGTGGCCCTCATATCTCTCAACTGTCCCTGATTTGTCAAGATGTCCCTGGTTATGCTTAAAAAGTACATCTGTCCCCCATAACATTTATGTTTCCATAGATAAACAGTAGGAACCATAAGCACTAAATACTGTCAAACAGAGTTCTAGGCTGCTTATTCTTTTATAAATTTGTTTAGCTCCATATTCTACCAGCATTTTGAGTGGATACCACCAATTGCAAGACATATCTCAATTGTTGGCCATTTGTCCCTGATTTCTGTAAGCCTCGTCTGTGATGTATAATGTAGGAAGTTGTCAGATATGGTGGCCATCCTCGATCCCCGACACATTTTTGCAGTACCAAATAAAATTGTCCCTGGTAGTCTAGTGCCCCCCCCCCACCTCAAATATCCCTGATCCCCGACACATTTTGGAAGAACCGAATAAAATTGTTACTGGTAGTCTAGTGGCCACCCTCCATCCCCGACACATGCTGTGTGTAACAAACCCATTTTCCCTGTAGTCCAGTGCTCCCCCTGCCTGATCTCCCATACTAAATTTAAGAGTATCCCTGGTGGTCCAGTGGACCACACCGGCCCCGATCCCCCATATATTGCAACTCCCATTTACCTGGTGGTCTAGTGTACACCCTCCACCAAAGTGCCTACCACCCTGCTCCCCCACTTCCCATAACCAAACCGATGACTGGCTCACCTCACGGCTCACCTCCCGCGTCGCATGGTAAGCTCACAGACCAGGCGCACTGTATACAGTATCGCTCATTCAGAGCTCAGTCGGTGGCTGGCCACGGAAGTGAGCCATGGGCTGAGCCAGTTGCCAGCTCAGTTACAAAAAGGGGGGGAGCAGAGTGGTAAGTGGGGAGGGGGGGTTACATTAGACTGCCAGGTATATGGGAGTTGCAATATATGGGGCATCGGGGCAGGTACGGTCCACTGGACCACCAGGGATAATCCTAAGTTTATTATGGGAGTTCGGGGCACTGGACTATAGGGAAAATGGGTTTGTTACACACATGTGTCGGGGATCAGAGATTGGGGATGGGGGGGGCCACTAGACTACCAGGGACAATTTTATTCGGTACTTAGAAAATGTTCCGGGATCGGGGCTGGTGGGGCCACTAGACTACCAGGGACAATGTCATTTAGTACTGTCAAACTGTTTCGGGGATCGGTGAGGGCCACTAGACCACCAGGGTCCGTTTCTTGCTACACTTCTTGTGGCTTTGGGGATCGGGGAGGACCACTAGACCACTGGGGTCTGTTTCTTGCTACAATTCTTGTGCCATCGGGGACTGAGGAGCGCCACTTGACCATATTTGCACGGAGTTAAGACCACCTTTTCAAAGACAGTAATTCACACCACGCTACATGTGGTGCTAACATCCCTTGCATGGCCCTATTCTTTTGAATATAGCAGTGTGCCTGTATGCATGTCCCACCCCTCACTTGGTCCCCTGCATACGTTATTTTTTAGTGCTGGCACTAACGCATTGCATTGGCACTATTTGGGCTTTTGAATATAGCAGCCGTGCGCAAATGTGGAGCAATTCCAGTGCTAACGGTTTGCACCAGGTGCAAGGCTTTGAATATCTGTCCCCGGTTTTCAAAAACCTATAAGTTACAGAACTAATTCAAACTGCACCTTGGTGGGCCAAAACAGGAAAACAAACAATTCTGAAATGTTTTGATACCTGCTTAAAATAAAAAAAAATAAAAAAAATCAATGTTGTTGTTACAGTTTCAAATTGGATAATAATTAGCATAATAACCTAAACCTACTCACAAACATGTCTAAATACTTTGTGTATGAAACTTAATGTGTCCAGGGAAGAAGCCCTGTGCCTGTCCAAATAACCCATAGAGAAAGGCCCACACATGCATATGTTGTTGATCCTTGGATTGCTCTGTGCATTCTTCTTGAGTAACAAAATATTTTGTTTTAGGAGTCAAAAAATCCATACTGACCTCCTGTGACATGATAATCTGGTATACATTCATACAAAACAAAGACAAAGTAAAAACTAAAGAGCAGTTAAGTAAGAACTTAACAGTAGATCTTTGAGAGAATCTCCTCCATTAGGCCACACATTTGGAACTATAGCCATCATTGTTAGGACTACACAGAAACTTTTGCTAACCCGGGCAGCCCATGACGATGAACCACGTCTACATCTATACAAGCATGGGCAGCACCATCACTCCTCAGTTCCCCAATGGAGATTAACCTCAGAGGACCTCCAACCATGGAACACGAGCAAATAAAACCAGCACCAGGCATTCAAGGAGAGGCATGTAGCTGGATATAGGGTTCATGGAGTAGGTTTTAGGCGTAGCATCTGATGTATCCCTCACTGAAGCAGAAGGTGGAAGGAAAGAGGGTGAGAGGAGAGAGGGATGGCATGGTCTAACGGAGGAGATTCTCTCGAAGGTCTGCTTAAATTTTTACATAACTCTTCTAACTTCTGCAAGGATATCTCTTCCATTAGACCATGCCTTCGTAATGATTCCCAAGCAGTCCCAAATAAAACTGGGAGGATGGTACAATCCAATATATATTCAGTTATTCCCAAATGGTCACTGCCCTCAAGTGGTGAGAGCAGGGTGTAAAACAGGGGGTGGCTAGCCCCACCACTCACTACATTTTCAACAATGTATGCACTTCCAACTGACAAAACCAAAGCCAAACCAATTTTTGGAAAAACGTTTTTTTAAAGATTTACCGTGCTTACAAATGTAGCCTCAAACAGTCCCAACGCGAACACCTTACTCCAGCACTTCACCTATAATACAAGGCAAATGAAGCCTTGTATTATAGGTGAAACACTGGAGTAAGGTGTTCGCATTGGGACTATTTGAGGCTGCATTTGTATTCACACTAAATCCTTAAAAAACTTTTTTTTTTGCAAAAATTGGTTTAGCTTTATAATCAAATTTTTGATCTGCTTCCCTCTAAATAAACAGATACGGTCTCCTATTGGGATAGTTCATTACCCACCCAAGGGAAAATGTATGATTGGCACAGACTGTGGGATAATTTGTATAACCATGTGAAGTGGGATGGATACCACTATATGCAAAATTAGATTCTACACAACATGTATTATACGCCTGTCAAATTGTATAAGATGGGTAGACTTCCCACTGATCTGTGTACGAGATGTGATCAAGCACAGGGCACCTTAGTTCATATTTTATGGCACTGTGACAAGGTAACACCATTTTGGGACTCCATCCACCTAGACCCCTTATTGGAAGAGTGGTCGGAAACATGGCAGCTGAAATTCAATGCCAGGAAATGCAAAGAGATGCACTTGGGGAGGGGGAATCCAAATACCGCATACACACTGGGGGGGGGAGAAAATGGCAGCAACCAGGCAGGAGAAGGATCTATGGATTATAATCACAAATGACCTTAAGGTGGGGACCCAGTTCAGCAAAGCAGTGGGCAAGGTTAACAGGATGCTGGTGTGCATAAGGAGAGGGACAACCAGCAGAAGGAGGGAGGTGCTGATGCCAATTTACAGCTCCATGGCGAGGCCACACCTGGAGTATGGGGTACATTTCTGGAGGCCCCATCTAAGAAAGGACATAGACAGCATGGAACGGGTGCAGAGAAGGGCCACTAAAATGGTGCATGGGCTAAGAGAAATGGCATATGAGGAGAGGTTACAGGAACTGGATTTGTATCCTCTGGAGATAAGAAGGGAAAGAGGGGACATGATTGAAACCTTTAAGTATGTGAAAAGGATCAATAAAGTGGGGAAGAGCTTATTTATAGGGAAGGTAGATACAAGAATGAGGGGGCATGGACTGAAGGTGGATGGGGGAAGGTTTAGGGGAAATGTTAGGAAGTATTACTTCACAGAGAGAGTGGTTGAGCTCTGGAACAGACTGCCGGAGGAGGTGGTGAGTGCCAGTACAGTGGAGGGATTCAAGAGGGCCTGGGACAAACAAAGAGGGTTGTCAAGAGGAGGATGAGGGGAATCTTGGGGGGGTAACAGGCAGAGGGAGGGAATGGGCAGACTCGATGGGCCAGCAAGACCCTTTTCTGCCATTGCATGTCTATGAATCTATAAGCGTGTTTGTTGGGAGTGTATGATGATACTTTAATTGGCAAGCAATGCTATCATATGGCTCTCATTTCTGCTTGTGCCAAAAAAGTTATTTTAAGACATTGGTGTGACCAATCTATCCTGACCTTTTTAGAATGGTACAAGAAGATTTTATTTACACCTTGTGCTGAAAAAATGGTGGCAAGTATGTCTAATCTATTGACATTTTATAAAAAAAAGTCTGGGAGCTATTGTCGTTCCTGCTCTCTCTGCATAATAGTTACGTTTTTCTCCTTTTCCCAGGATCCAAGGCGGCTTTGGAGAGTCCCCGGGTTCTGAATCCATGAAGCCATTGTGTTGGCTGCGTTTCTTTTTGAGGCCCCTGTTTTAGAATGCAGTATATACTGTACAGCAGTTTAAATTCATGCCCTTTATATTTAGCGCCCCCAAGAACACACCCACATGTTCACGTCCTCTTATTTTCACTGGTGGAACACTAGTGCTGCTATGTATAGTGATCTACTTATATTCATTGTCTTTTTATTTTCACTCTAATATGGAACCAGCGAATATAGTGAAAATAAAAAGACAGTGAATATTTCCTATTATACAATAGTCCCTACTAGGCCAGAAATTTGAGAGTGGACTGTGGAGTATGGGGAGGTGGTTTGCTTGGGAGGATGGGTGGGTGGGAGGGGACTGAACTTTAGCTTTGATTGATGGACTGGAGCTGTTATGGTTTACAATGTGTAAAGCATGCACCTGGGGGCCAGAAATCCGGCTCATGTATACACCTTGGGGAAGGGGAGGCACTGCAGCTTTCTAGGGGGGAGAAGGACCTCAGCGTGGTGGTGGATGCCAAAATAAATAACTCAAGAGTAGTGCAGAAGGGCTGCAGCCCAAGCAAATAAAATGCTGGGGTGCATATCCAGGGGATAACCTCAAGGAGTCAAGAGGTGCTCCTTCCACTGCTGTACAACTGCCTGGTTAGATGACATCTTGAATACTGCGTGCAGTTTTGGCATCCCTACTTAAACAGGGACATTGCTCTTCTGGAGAGGGTCCAGAGGAGGGGCGACCAGGATGATACTGGGACTAGGGGAAAGGAGGAGGAGAGACTGAAGGAGCTCAACCTGTACTTGCTGAAGGAGAGAGGGGACAGGGAGGATATGATAGAGATCTTCAAATATCTCAAAGGAATGAATAGGGTAAGTCTTGAGGAGGTGCTTCAACTGAGGGAGGTGGGGGCCACCAGGGGTCACTCAATGAAGCTGGATGGGGGGAGACTGAAGGGGTGAACAAGGAGACGCTAATTCACCGAGAGGGTGGTGGAGCCCTGGAATGTGCTGCCTAGGAAGTTGGTGGCTGCTGCTGTAGAGGGGTTCAAGAAAGGCTGGAATAGATATATGGGGAGGGTGGGGGACCTTGTAGAGAGGGAGGAGGAGGGGCTAATAGCGGTGCCCTCGGAAGGCACTGACTATTGAGCAGACTTGAAAAAACCATAGGGCCTAATCTGCTGGCTTCTTAGTATGTTAGTATGTGTAGCAGGGTTTTGTTGTGATTGTGTTTTAAAACCTTTCAATAAAGTATATTCAATGATAAACAAAAAAAAATTCATTTAGCCTCTGTTCTGTCAGTTGGAAGTGCATACATTATACATATATGGGGTCAGGATTATATTCAACTTTGACATCTCTACTGATGATGGGAGTCACAGAATGCACCGACAGTGCCAGTGGCAGTTGAGAGAAAGGAATCTGAGGCATGCTAGAAGAAGCTGTCAACAAGGAATGAGTAGCAGGAGGCCTCATCAGTGGGATAATTGCCTGTATTGGCAGTCCAGACAGAATGCATTTGATCATTTCTAAGAATGAGGCCAGCACAACCTGAGACTCAGTGGTGTCTTGTAAAGGGGCCAGGACTATTGTGTCGATGGGCCTTGGACCATCGATGGCACCCAACCATCCATAGTAGGTACAGCAGTGCCTAGGCCAAGCCCTGATCTTAGTGTCTTATCAATGGTCTGGGGCACTGCTGTAGTCAATGCCACTGATGAGACAGTAGATTTACCTCATCTCAATAGTGACAGGGACCTCGCTGGCAAAGCAGATCTTTTTCTTCAAGTTTGTGCCTGTGCCCAGATGACGAGGAGGGCAGCAACGATGACCATCCATTGTCCCGATCCTTTGACATGGCAGCCATTTCTCAGTCGATGGTGAGGGAAACACAGACTTTGGGCCCTGTCCTTCTCTACAGCTTTCAAAGTTTTGAGAAGGAGGACATTTTCTAGAGCTTTCTTGCGGCGTTGCCTTGTAGCCTGGTTGAAGCACTGTCAAATCTTGCAAGTCCTCAGATTGAGAGACACGCCCAGACAGTGCACACAGACTGTGTGTGCCTTTTTTAAAAAAAGAATTTTCTCGGCACTTTACAATACTGAAATAAAGGCTCTTTCAATTTCAGTAGCATGCTGAGACAATAAAATAACACTAGTAAAATAAAAGAATAAACTGCAATGGCTAGGTTGACTGCATATTCTTCAGCACATTCAACAAGGATGACTGACAGCGGGAAAAGAACTGAGGAGTGATGGGGCTGCCCATGCTTATACAGATGCAGACCTGGTACATCATCATGGGCAGTCGTCCCTGTCTCTCCAACCCCCCTCGCTAGCAAACATTTCCGTGTGGTCCTAGCACTGATGGCTATAGTTCCTGGCCTAATGCAGGAGATACCCTCGAAGATGTCTTCTTTTGAAAATAAAGAGAGGTGAATTCAGAGGACCAATTTATTTTTTTTTACAGTGGCCTATAGTGACAACAGCACACGGCCAGGTGTGTGTTTTGGGAGATATAGGCTCTGCTCCTGCTGTGATGAGGCACAAATTGAGCATACACCAGAGTACCTTATAGCTCCCAATTAACACAGCAACCTGGAGTGTTACTGCACTTAATAAATGACATAGTTCTTACATTTTGGCAAAGAAAATGCAGAACTGTGCATTTGGGACAACACAGTGACATGACAAATGACCTGGTTCATCCAATCAGAGAGCAGTATGTGGTGGCCTTCTTGATCAATTTTATAAAAAAAAAAAAAAAAATATCTATCCATCCATACCTATGCATCTATCTATCCCCCCTACCTGCCCACCCACCTACCGGCCCGCCTACCCATCCACTCACCCACAGGATTACATTCCTATGGATTCTTTAATATATGTTGTTAGTACTGCAGAATTATTAGTGTATACTGTTACAGGAATTTATGAGTGATCAACATTTTTTTTTTTTTTTTTATCACTCGGCAATTTTCAATGTAAACAGTGTAATGGAAAAGGGTGAGAGTGCAACACAAAGACCTAGGGTGCATATGCTAAGGGGTACAACGAAATGTTTCTTGCACATATGTTTAACAGATTTTGGAAGCCTGTGAACTGATTGATATGCATCGCCAGGCCAGTGCTAATGATAACTTTGAAAAAACATTGCACCTTAACAAGCAGTGCCAAACCTCAAACCAGGATTGCAGAAAAGGTGTTCTATCAACAGCTGCTTGAAATGAATAAATATGAAAGCAGCAAGAAGGCATTAAACAAGTGTAATCACAACTGTACATGAAAACTGGAGACAGGAGGGGTGGGGAATTGTTAAAAAGAAACAAAAAACATTATCGCCCCTAATAAGAATGAAAGCAAATGCAGAAACTGTGATCATGGCAGGTTATGAAATTCGCAAGCTATGAATGTTGTCATAGCATCTATAAAAATGTCAAGGAAAACTGCAGAACTATTCACCCACACTGCCAGCTGTGAAAACTGCACTGGAAGAAGAAGGCCGAATGTATTAGAGAAGCATCATCCCCATTTCTGCGACAAGAAATGAGCTTGAAAACCAGGAAGGAAAAACATCACACACTCAGAAATCAGTGGTCACCTCATTAGCTAACTTCATGTCAAACATTACAAGAAAGGACACCTTCTTTGTCTAGAATGGTTAAGGTTAAAAACTGCATTTCAGGAAGAAGCAAAACATTCACCCATCCTAGTTAAGAGATCAACTTTTACATCAGCAGAGAGACACACACATTTTAAAATGTACATGACAGATGACTGTGAATCTTAGAAGGAAGGGAAGGAATGTGACATCTTAAGTGGATTCTATCTACAATAATTAGGCATAAAAATACTTAATACAAAATCCCAAACTCCCAAATTAAAGTTATAAATACTGTGCTCTTGCTTCAGCTGCTTAGGAAATATTTTACTGCTGGAGTATAATGTCATGCAATATTCCTTCTGTTTCACATGGCATTATTCTTATAAAAACAAACCAGGTGCCATAGACCAGGATCACCCAAAAAACGAAGGGCATAACCAACCCCCAACAAACTGATCGCAGCAGTTCGTTAACTTGTCTACCTGAGCATGGTACACTGCTGGCAAGCACAGATCATTAACCTTGTCCCAGTTCAAATGTATAGAAATATCAGGGCCGGGATTTCCCAAAGTAATAATTCTGGCTCAGCCACTTTCCTCCATTCATCCGCATGTGGGACCCCCCCAAAAAAAAATAAATCCATGATTAAATAAATCTTTATGAAAAAATCAGTCTAGGTGTTTAAATTCACATTCCCAGCTCAGCACTTTTGCCAATTCAGGGTAGGAAACACCTTTTCTTAAAATACCCTAAAACCTCCAGGGAAGCTCTTCTGGTTACTGCGTTTTTTTTTAAGGAAAGGCTAGATTCAGAAAGAAGTCTTTCTTTATGTGGAAATGCTGTGGCAATTATATATTTTCATGTCACAGAGGGAACAGATTTGATTCCATATACAGAGTACAACATCTGCTATATATGCCAATCACATTAAGGACTAAACAGGAAATATGGGGTGTCTAACATGCCATTTTCCTATAGTAATGCCCCCTTTTTACCACAGATTGAAAATACTATGTCACTTGCTCAACTGCGGCAAATTAAGCATGGCCTTTAAGATCAACATAGGAACAGCGAACAGGAAGGTAAAAGAGTTATACAATGGGGTATGAAAATCCTGTAACCTCATTGGTCAAAACACATCACATGACTGTGGTATATCCTGTAATAACCCACGGCTGAGAAATGGCATTTATAAAAAATATACTTAAACACATTTAAAATTTATTTTACACATGGGTCCATTGTATAATCACAATAAGGCACTCCAGGATGTGGGTTATTGGGGGATTCACCCACTTCTTGTGTGGTTAAGTCACTCAGCTACGCCTCGTGACACACCACACAAGGCGTGGGTAAATCCCCCAATAACCCACACCCTGTCATGCCTTATTGCTTAAATACTGCACCACACTGATGGGCTAAGGCATTTCCTGACAAGGTATGCTCCCTGTACAAGTACAAACACTACAGACATGGCATTATATTATATTATTGAGTATACCGGAGTGTTGTTCTGTATAGAATTCCATCCCTTTCAAAATGCTGTTGTACCACAGTTCAAAGGTCATGGAATGTGATTCTACCCTACTGTGGTAGAACAGCATTCTAGAACCTCTATAGACTGCATGAGTCAGTTTCATTTTGAAAGCAAAAGAACTCACAAACACATATTTCACACAGTACTATACACTATAAAAAATACAGGATCAGCAACTCTATGCACAACCAGTGTGTTTTGCCACCTCAGGGTTCTGATTCCCATGGACCTCTCGAGCTTCACTCTCGAGGTCAGTGGGAATCAGAACCTCTCTGTGGCAGAACACATTGGTTGTGCATAGTTTCCCATCCAGTATTCTCTATATATCAGAAGCACAAGTTGACATACATTGCTGTCTGCCAGGATCAAACGCAGTATCACAGTCTTTGCTAGGATACCTTGCAGGATACTGCAGGTACTCTATGTAACCCCATGGCAATTACTCTAATTTGTCACACGGTAAACTGTGAAACTGCACACAGAGTGCTTGATCCGGGTAGATGGTACTGCACAATATGCACTGCACTAGAAAAATCACATTACAGAGTTGCACAGCCGCTTGCAAATTTCTGTACAGGCAATATGTGCACTTTGTAGAGAGCAAGGCTTCCTGTCTTAATAGAGCAAACATGGAGTGGTTACAGACATCCGTGGTTCCTATGATACAGAATCCATGCATACTCATCTATTACATCCTTTTGTTTCACAGAATGGCAAAATAATAGATGGCTCCTTCAAGACTCACACTTCTATTGCTGTCGATGGGTGCTCTCAAGCATGAATGCTTGTGTCTGGGTACTTACTGGCCTTCACAGAAAGGTTAAGTAATACTGGCCTTTTCAAGACTAAATTCAAGCAGTAGTTCATGTTTAAAATGTTTATATCCTTCCAGGGACAGCGCTAGATTGGGCGAAAAAGAGGAAAACTTTGTAGCCTGCCCAGAAATTACCCATTTTCCACTTGTTATTGGGTCAATAGTAGTGCACCTGTCAGTAACAATACAAAGAGGAAAAAAGGAATGGGAAATAATTTTTTCTTGACAAGTTTTAGCTTCTGTACTAGTGAAATTTGTACTTTCGATTAGGTTTTGACCCACCCGGTTCTCATTTTGACCCACATTTTTACACTAGATCTAATCTGACCAGTGTTTTAATATCCCTAGTGCTGTCACTGTATGCTTTAATAAACACTTATTTGTACCTGCTGATTATCGATCCCTGATGTCCACTTTTGTCAGTCCGTTTATTATCCACATTTCACTGCATGTCCACTACATTAGAGTTTAAAGTGATTTCCCCAGTTTCTGTAAAAATATATTCTTGTTTGAATTAGGACTCAAATCTCAGAAGGTTCAAAAGAAATTAGAATTTCTGTGCACTCCAGTTTTTAGTAATGAAGACAGTTGCATGACAACAGGTTATTCGTCCCTTAAACTTCTGTCCCCACTGGTTTTCCCTCTTTGAAGACAGATTCTCTGCTTATGACATCATAATTATTTCCATGGCAACAGGTTGTAGAAACACAGAGGATTAGGATTTCACAGCAGGAATAAGCAACTGGTGGAGATGAAGTCTAAGGAGAAAACATCCTATTTAAATGAAAATGTCTTCAGTAAAAAAAAAAAAAAGTGAAAGGTCCTGAAATTTAAGTTTAGGTGGAGTTTTCCGGTGCAGAGTTCTGATGATGCAACAGTAAATTCTTTGTTGGAAACTGGAACCTCCCTTTGGTTGAGTTATCCCAGATGTGACAAGTGTCCCACAAGATCTGTGCAATATCTATTGCATGCCATCCAGAGAACCCAGGTTTGCGCCACAGGCTCGAGATACGTGGCAGCGACTGGCAAGGTGGGGTTCTGGATCGACACACAGTAAATTTCAAGTCTGATAACAAAGTTGGACTGCAGTTGGAAATTTCATACTACGCAAAGTGGAAAGAAGTTTCCCTGACTTCACCACAACTTCACATGACAAAGTACTTTTTGTTTTAAAAAAACATACATGCCGGGGAAAAAAAAACATCTCCTGCTCACTGTACATTTTGTATCCGCCACAATAATGAATAACTCATGAAACTGTCCTATAGTAACAACTGATTGGCTGAGAAGCAGGCACTGAAAGGTGAGGGCACCTGCTCCAGTGCAGGATCATTTTCTCCTTTTATGAGACATATCCTTTATGAGACTGGGGAAGAGGAAGCTGGGTGCTGGCAGCAGCTGGCAGGGAGGTGGTTACTAGTGCTGAGGACTGGGATGGGGTGAGATGGGATGTGGCCTGGTGACTGGTGTGGGTGTGGGTGAGGAGGGAGGGCCACTCCTTAGAAAACATGAAAGAGAAGTCCTCAATTTTAAAAACACATGTGGACTTTGAGAGACTTAATCAGAAACTTAAAGAATCCATTCTTAAACTTGATAGTGATTTACAGAAGCTGAAGAGGAACAAGTTTATTAGAGATAAAGGTGACTGGGAGAGAGGCAATATTTTCTCATGGAAAAAAGATAACCTTAAGAGCATTTTGAAACCAGCCAAAAATGTTTCCTTCGAGTATATTACCAATGCGAGTGACTCAGAGGGAGAAGACTTGAGAAAGGAGACACCTTTTTTTCAAGAAGAGGGTTACCAGCTGGATCTGCAACATTTAGAGAAGAATCACACTTCAGAATTAGGCAGGAATCTACAGCAAACTTCACTATGACGGAGCCTGAGATTCCAGGAACACCTCAGAAGACTTCCCAGACATAGGAAGACAACAAGGCGAGGAAGCGAAGACAAGAGTCGATATCACCATTACAGAGGCAACCAGTTTCAGGGAACAATCGAGGGGGGACCATGCAAGAAACAATACAGGGACAGGGGACAACAGAAGAGGTAAATACTTTTTCCACTTTACAAATTATCAACCTGTCAAAACATGCTTTAATGGAAGCTGAAGAAACAGTTCTTAAGAAGGGACTGGGTTTCTCCCCTCCAGTGTGTATGGACAGAGTGGGAACACTAGTAGACTTAAATCTATGTTGCAGAAAATTGAATCTGAGGGCATTTTTCACCAAGAAAACAAATGTGAATGATTTAGCTACTGGGACAAATTTAAATGAATGAACTTTACCTTTCTCACCACCATCCACATTTTGCCCTCCCCTCCCCAGTATGGCAGTCTCCATTTTAAAAGAACTAGTAGAAAGAGACTTGGAAACTTTCTTTAACACTCCACAGTTTGGCTTCTTTAATAACACCAGCAAGAAAGAGACGCTATACAATCTTTAAAATCAGATACACTATTAATTATCAAACAAGCTGATAAAGGAGGGGCAGTAGTGCTTCTAGACAAAGAGAAGTATGTACAAAAGGCTCAGCGACAGCTGAATAACAGGGACTTTTATGTTAAATTAACAGATGACCCAACTTATGATTTTATATATTGTACTCACGAACTGATAACACAGTCATTTAGAGAGGGGGTCATAGATGGTAAAACTTAAGACTTCCTTGTCACTCAGTTCCCTGTTAGAGCAACTTTTTATACCCTCCCCAAAGTACACAAAACCCTGGCTGATCTACCTGGCCGCCCAACTGTTAGTGGTATAGGTTCCTTGACGGAACCTTTGTCACAATTTTGTGATTTCTATCAAAACCACTGGTCTCGTCTTTACCCTCATTTTTGAAAGACACAGAGGAAATCTTAAATATTCCGCCTACATTAAAGTTAGAGGAGAATATGTTATTAGTTACATGTGATATTGAGGCTTTATACACTAATGTCCCCCATGAGGGGACATTGGATGCGGTAGCCAATTTTCTTAATCGAACTACACATGATGGGGCCTTTACTGCTACCATTTTGAAAATGCCTGAAATGGTACTTAAATACAATGTGTTCCTCTTTAATAGAGATATGTATAAAATTAAAGGGACAGCCATGGGGGCCACATGTGCACCTTCTGTAGCAAACCTGTTTCGGTAAGTGGGAGGAAGATGTAGTGTATAATCCAAATGTTAATATGTTTCCATCAAAGTTGATCTTATGGAAATGTTATATTGATGATGTACTGGTAGTGTGACAAGGAAGTATGATGGAATTTGAAAATTTTATATCCTGGCTCCATAGCACAAACCCACATTTGAGATTTACATATACCAGTAGTGCTGACGAGATTACATATTTGGATTTAAAAATCAACAAGAACGCTAGGGGGTGTCTAGATAGTAACATCTATAGAAAAATGAGAGATGGAAACACTTTATTGTTGGCTAGTAGCTGCCATCCCCCTCCCCACCCCATGTTATCTCCAATATACCAAAAGGACAGTTCTATAGAACAAAAAAGGAACTGTTCAACTGAAGAAACTTTCACACAAGGTGCTGAAGTACTTAGGGAGAGATTATTAGAAAGAGGCTACAGTAAGGAGAAGATTGTAGAAGCCAGATAAGTAACACAAAATAAGAGTAGAGAGAGCCTTCTTGAAACACGTTACACCTCCAGTGACTGACTATAGATTTAATTTTGTTACAGACTATTCAGCCCAGGTTTTTCATCTAGAAAAAAATCTTAAAAAACACTGGCATGTGTTGTCAGTGGATACTGGGCTTAAGGAACTTGTAGATCAACCAGTCAGAATGTGCTACAGAAAAGCACCCACTTTCAAGAGACATTCTGGTGCGTAGCCATTTTACTGAAACTATCAACAATTGGCTACAACAACCAGTGGGATGTTTAAGTGTAAAATGTGTACTGCATGAAGTTATGTTTTGCCCAAGAAAATGTTCTCTAGTTGTAATTTTGAAAGAATGTTTCATATCAAACAGTGTATAACCTGTAACACTGAAGGTGTGATATATTCAGCAATTTGTAATTGTAATGCTTTTTACGTGGGCAAAACTAGAAGATGCTTCAAAACAAGGGTTAATGAACATGCTAGGGCTATAGAAAAGAAAGACATATCGTATGCCACAGCCCAACACATTGCAAGTCCCCCTATTCAGGAACAACACCCGTTTAATTTTGTAGCAACTGATAAAGTGTGTAGGAACCCCAGAGGGGGAGACTATGAGAACCTGATGTTAACCAGAGAAAATTTCTGGATAATAACCCTTAATGCAACCAGAACACCAGGTTTGAATTCACATCTTGAGATACGCCCATATCTACAGAGAAAAACTAAGAACATGTAATGAGAGCGTGCTGCAATATGAACTGTATGCTTATCAGTGGTTTTATTTTTAGCTATCTTAACATTTGTCATATATTTGCCATCTCTACTCCTCATTATTTTTAATTTTTTTTTTTTTTTTTGGTGTAGCAGACGCCTATTTTTGTAGTAGTTTTTCATCTTATCAGGTCCCTATGAAATAATACGCTTGTTTTAGATGCAGCCTCTGTCATCAATAGTATATATAAAGAAAATATTTTTTACTGCTTGAGGGAGTTATCCTAATGAATTATATAAAGTGTTTATATGCCATTTATAACCATTTGAGGTTTTTATGGGGAATACTTTTTCCTTAAAAAATTATTTTCCCTTATGTTTTGCTTTGTTTGTTTTTTCTTTATTTTTCCAGGTTTTTTGTTCCTCCCCCCCCTTTTCCGGTCCTTCTTTATTTATTTTTTTTTTTTGTTCCTCCCCTTGTGGCTGTTTCCCTTACATGTTGATCTTTGATCATTATGTGATTTGCAATCACAGGTTTTTAATGAACTTTTGTAATAAGGGATTTTTTTATCCTATCAGAATGTGTTTTAGTGTGAGGTATTTTGATCACATGTCCTGTATTTGCCATATAAGATGTCTTGTTGGTTTGCAATTTCAGCTTTTGAGAAAGGGCCCTGGGGTCCGAAACATGTCAAGCT
Organism: Neoceratodus forsteri; assembly: GCA_016271365.2. NCBI lineage: Eukaryota > Metazoa > Chordata > Ceratodontiformes > Ceratodontidae > Neoceratodus > Neoceratodus forsteri. The sequence goes on from CM028130.1 coordinate 1,509,869,128, forward strand.
GTTTCTTGGTATGGGTGTGCACTTGAAATAAATGTTTTTTGCACTTTAAAGTTTGGTGCAGCGTCCCTGTTTTTCAGGTTTGTGTGTGCAGGAAACTTTTGAGCTCTTACTTATTAAGTTTACTATACCATAACCGCAGCTTCTTGTCATAATGCAAGTAACATTTTTAAATAAGACATTTATTACCGACAGGAACACTTAGAAAGATATACTCCTTTGTTGAACAATACACAGAATACAAGGACAAGATCCTAAAGAATCTAGGAGAAATAGGGCAGACAGAAACCAGTAGGGCTACATATCAGGGTTATAAAACTACCGGTGAACATATTGCAGAGTTTTTGGAACATCAGTTGCAGCCCTTGGAATGGCTCTGTAGTTGTAGATGCTACTATTTTCACAACTGGTTTAGACAGTGTGGTAGTGGAGTGCATGGCTTTAAAATCCACTAACGCTTTCAGGAACAATGTAATTAATGAGGATTGGAAATATAAAATATTGCCTGATGACGAAAAACGAATTGCTTTGGGACTTGTACTCAGTTTAAATAAAGCATTTAAATCAATAATTATGATTTCAGTGAAGACGATCTAGCTTTTGTTGCTGCTGTCATGATTAAAAGGTATTAGTGTGCCAAATTCAAACTTTGTTGAGACTGCAGGGGGAAGGAGGAGGGAGGAAGGAAGGGTGCTAGAGAGTGGTAGAGTGGGAGTACTAAGTGTCAGGGTGGTGGGAGTGGGAGGGAACAGCAAGATTCAGAAGGTGTGTGGTGGATTTTTACCTGCCAAAAACTATGTGTAGTGACACTTCGTCAACATGGCGCCACTATGCATAGTCTGCCGGACGAAGATGGGCACTTCACCAGGTGAAAGGTATGCGAAAAATGGCTGCAGGCAAAGCAAAGTGTGGGAAACTTTGTGAAATTCATAGGGAAGGGAATTTGTCTGACTTTACTCACCTGTAGTTCTGGCATCCATCTTGGACACCTCCTTCCTCTGCATTAATGCTCTGTGGTGGCCTAGGGGGAGTGGGTATCATGTGGGAAGGCACTCGGTGGTCCACTACAGAGTGGCCTTACATCAGCAGACATCTTTTGCCTAGCATGTGTTGTGGACATGTCATGTGCCCACAGCATGGCTGGCAGGGGAGCTCTGAAGGAGGACTGGAGCTCATGTACCCTTCTGATGGCTCTGATAGGCTTAATTCCCATTAGTTCTACAGAACGCCTGCCCCGTGGGTGAGATAGGGCCAGGATTATGCATGAAAAAAGAGAGCATAGACATGGGACAAATTAAAGGAAGGCAGTTCTTAACTGATGCTTCCCATCCCCCAAAGCCCCCCCATTAGGATTTTAGTATCTAAAATACTTTTCTTAAAGTGTTTTAACTTAATTTTATAGTTGTAAAGTCTGTGAATCTGCAGCATGGCAGACGCTGCGCAATTAAATTTCAAGTGAAACTGTGGTGCCGCACCACTCGCTTCAATACACTTGTATTGAGGTGAGCAGTGTGGCACCACTCTTTCACTTGAAATGGAATCGCGCAGCATCTGCCACATTGCGGATTTACAGACTTTACAACTATAAAATTAAGTAAGTTAAGACGCTTTAAAAAAGTATTTTTGATGCTGAAAGCCTAATCAGGGGGTGAGGCTTTGGGGGACGGGGAGCATCAGTTAAGGACTGCTTTCCTTTAAGTCCCCTCATTCCTTCACTCCCACATCAGCTACCTGGTTCACCTCCTCATTACCTCTTCTCTCTGATCTCCCATTTGGTTGAGCAAAGTGTGTTCTTGGAGCCCTGTTTCCCCTAGGGATTTACTTGTGCACAACAAGTCACAAGCTACTGGTTCGGGGGCCACAGTTAGGAGTGAGCAACAGTAGGAAGGGAGTGTCAGTCCAGGATTTTAAATAATTGATTAGCAGTTTTTTTCTTGGGATGATACTAACTGTACAGAAAGTATTTATATAGATTTTCTAGAAGTGCTGTGTTTGTTAAACACAGTGAGGCAAAAGCTATTCATTTTCACAAAGTTTTAGCACTTTCATGAGCAAAACGCTAATCAATTTTTAGAGTTAAATAAAACCCTGCAGTCCCCTGAGAGTTCCAAGGGCAGGAAAGGGATACTGAGGGAGATGGATAAGGGATCACCGGTCATGCCCGGGGTGCCAGAAAACAAAGTAAGGCCCATACAGAGTCATAAGGGACTGTCGTATATTGGTTGCAATGACCAACTCATAACAGTGCCTACCCATCTGTGTTATACGCAAGGGTCACAAGTCTTTCCCTACACGGTCACTCAGAATATTATGACTGTTGGAGCAAAGAAGCTACCATGCAAATAGCTAAGAGGGCCATGTCCAAAGCATGGTAACCCTTGCATAGGCAAGTGCAGAATTTTGTGACACACCCTGCTTTTACAGCTATTATGGGCTGGCAGTAGGGAATGTCAGAATACTGCAATATGGGAGGTGGGACAGGAAATGTGAATTGTGGCACCAGCAGGAAATGGGACTACAGAGAGGGTTCCACTGAATGCCAGGGATGTTCCTCAAATTGAGGAGTGGGTGGGGGCTCACTGGACCATCAGGAGAGACCATCAAGGAATGGAAAATGATATTTCTTCACAGGCCAAAGAGGGCCTAAAGCTATAGGTAAGGCAGGTGGGGAGATAGCCAAGGTGTCTATGGCTCTAAAACCGAATTCTGGGATGGCAGAGTGCCTTAGGAATGATGTTGTGCCATGCTGACCTCCAGGGTGAGAGATATTAGATTGATAGCACATGAAAACCTCATTTGCCCTCAACTAACATCTTATGACTACATTTGCACTGTGACTGCCTCCTGGAAGAATACTCTGCTAGCAGCCATGTCAGAGTTCTGTGCAAGGCAGTTTTTGGTGATGGTGCAATGGAGTGTCTCTTTGCACCCCAAATTTCCATCACCACTTACGACGACTGTGTATGGGGTCCGAGATGTTAAACTATAAGTGCTCACAGACAACTTAGAATATTGATAAAAACCTTGCGACAATCATTTGCAATGATGTTCCCCATTGATTATTTCATGTCAAAAAATAATAGCTGATGCAAAACTGAAGGGGAAAAGGGAATCTTACAAGACAGGAGGAAAAGACTGATCTAAAAATTAAAGACATAAGGTTGGTACAACATTTTCAACATGAAAATTGTTTTTAAAGGGTGGTGCCTCCAATTTCTAACAGAATAAACATTTCTTTCAATCCTGCTCTCAACCTGTAATAAAAGCTGTATTTGGCTCACTATCAGAAATTTGGCATAAATGGCTGGCCTGCTAAGTAAAGGAGCTAAAAAGAAAATGACATGTTATTACAACCAACTGGCCCCAAACAATTTTTAGTTTTAGTCACAGTGACACCTGCTGCAACCAACACGTACCAGAACCAAAAACAGCTTAACTGACAAGCATTAAGGTACCACACATCTCTCCCGCAGTATTTCTTGACACAGAAATCTGCATCTTTTTCAAACCACCAAGTCCTGCCCTGCACACTTTTCTCAAAGTGCTTTATGATAGGACTTAAAGAGCCCCTAACACCATTAGAAAAACTTGAAAATCACGTCGGCTTGGATCATCGCTTGGAGTGCCAGCGACCGGGGTTCGCGAATGAGCCCGGGTCGCTGGAGGGTTGGTTGGGGGAAGGAGTATTGAGCACTTGAGGGGTGCTTTCCTCCTCATCCAGGGAGGCCGCACCCACAACACCGCCATCTGGGTGCACACGGGTGGAGGTGCAGCGGAGGGTGTCACGTGGGAGGGGAGGACGTCGGCTGGGGTCCGGAGTGGCGTTACATCTCCACATGCACATGTCTCCTCAGACCCCTCCTTGGCCACCGATGTCCTTTGGGGAAACAGGGAGAAAATGGCTAATGGCCCCATGGCTGTGCCTGGCAACGGGCCTCAGTGGGGGTGCGATATGGTCCTGGAGCATCGGTCAGAGGCCCAGCACATATGGTGTAAGTGAGGAGGCTGCTGGACCTCCCTCTTCCCCACCCAGGGGGTGATTCACAGCAGGATGGGAGCTGGGAGAACAGAGTTCCAGGACTAAGGCTGGCCACCACCACGGGAGTCCCTGAGGAAAGGCACAGCTGTGGAGAGAAGGGGAGTGAGTATAAAAAAGAAAATAAGAAAAAAAAAAAAGAAAATCATGAGAGACAAACACAGTTCTGTTTACATTTTATGTATTTTCTATCATTCTTTAGCTTTTGTCTTTATTACTGAGGACAGTTGTATGAAAGAATTACTGCCCCTTAGATTATCTGCTCTTTCTGCTTGCCTACACCTGACATCATAATCCCCTGTTTATGGTATCATAATTATCTCCACAGCAACAGACTGTGATGTCATAAACAGATCTGTGAAGTCAGGTGTAGGCAAGCAGCCTGCCCAGAACAGATAGGGCAGCAATCCTGTTTACATGCAAATGTCCCTAGTAATAAAGAAGTAAAGGGTGAGAATCAGAGACAAAAAGTGATTAACTATAATCTAAATTGTGTCTAAATATTCCATTTTTTCAGAGTTGTCATAACGGACTCAGGAGTTCTTTAAGTTAACTGCATATGAAAAGTAGTTCTTGTCCGAGAAGGTGTGCTGACATAACTTCCTTACTTACTCTCCCAGTTATCCGAATGTACAAGCTCCATTGTATAAGGCCTCAGTTCTACACTTAAACATTCCTCAGTTAAAGGCCAGCCCAGTGGCATGGAGGGCTGAGGCATCATGCTTTATCTCCTGCCACACCGACGACTCATGTTCGTGGTGCGAGCGGGTCGTCGGGGGTCAGCTGGGGAGGGAGATGATCGAGCGTTCAGAGGACAGCTTTCCTCTCCCAGGGAGGGTGGGAAACAGAGAGCAGCACCTGTCTAACACCTAGCGGAGGCTGGGTGTTGGCACGCCATGTCCTGTTCAGTGGGGCACAGAGACGGAGCAGCTGACCGGGGTGCTGCATGCAGAAGAGCACACAGCTCAGCCATTGTTGGCACTGCACGCACCCCTCTGCCAGAAAACGGAAACTAGTCCCGGGCGAGTTGGATGAATACCGTCTTCCACAGGCTCCACCCCTGAGAAGACATCTCCCTGAAATGGATCTGGTCCCGGCAGGTAGAGAAGAGGGCTCCCTGCCACCCTACCATGGAGGGTAAGCCATGGGAGAAGACAGGAAATAGGCCTGAAATTCAGGGAGCGGGGCTGGGAGGACAGCACAATCATGGGCTGACCGGGACAGGGGAGAAACAATATCCAAAAAAAAAAAAAGAAAATTCCTCAGTCTGACTGACAAAGAAACCAACACACACACTTATTGACTCCAAGGTGCCGCTATTCCTATTGCTCAGATTCTCTTACGTTAATGGATATTTTTATGTCCTTCCAAGAATATCTGGAAGCATTACAAATTGGCCCCGATAACAGGTGCGGAACTTATTCTGGGGGCAGGCACACTACTCTGTGTGTGCGTGTGTGTTGCAGCTTCACTGTACTGTGAAATAACAGCCCCCATGGCATTCTGAAAAGTGTGTGTAAAAGTATGCATGTAGAAAAGGTGTAGGAATTATGGGGTCTTGCTCTTTTTAGGGAAGAAGCGTAAAATTTAACTTGAAGTTACCAACATACTGTACAAAGATGTAATCTGTCTTTCTAAAACAAAAACAACAACAAAAAAAAAAATAAAACAGGATCTGGAAGCTGTGGTTCCTGATTTCAGGGTCACATGATGGAGAAGACTCTTGTACACAGCAGATATTTTTCTTATTTAGATCCTCATTTTGAGAAGACATAAAACAGGAGCACTTTGTTTCTGTACGTCTTGTACTGCTAATGCATGGGTGGCTTCAATGGTGGGTGCAGCTGGTTAAATATTCTTAATACTGCTGAGCACAGATAAATGAAGAACTGTTCAAGCATTAAGCTCTTGTGTGCAAACTGCATTACTATAACACTTCTTACAGATACCTGCTGAAGGAATGAACTTTACTGGCCAAAACAGGGGTTATACATTCATATGTTCCCTTATAGCTACTATATATATCACCAATCCTCAAGATTGGAAATAATATTAAGTGTAAATAAAAGGGGTAAAATGAAAAAGCTACTAACCTTTTAGATACTGTATGTATAAATTACACAGACCAGTACTAGACTGGCTGATATACAGTAGTTCATATGGATGTAAATGCTCTCAGTTGTTTTGTGATATATGGGTGTCCCCAATAACAGTACTGAAAGTTACACAAAAAAAATTCTCATAATACTATCCAAGAAACCCATATTATGAGACCTTGTAATACTATCGATGGATTTCCTAAGACAGTGCTACAAGACTCCAGCTTCCCCTGTGTCACATGCACACTCTCCAAAGCTGCCCGTAAGCCGGCTTTTTACTATAACCGCCAGGTACAGTAAAAGTCGGCCGCAGTACAGCTCAGAAGAAACAAAACTGGTGCCACAAAACCCCTCCTCTTCTGCCCCACTGCTGCCTTCTTTGGGGGGCTGGGGAACAAAGAGTTTGCATGCTCTGGGGTTGGGGGGTGAAATCTTCACTCAGAGAGAGATGGATGCAGAGAAAACATGAGGCTCTGCCTCCAGCCACAGAAGAAGCTGCTCAGGGGAGCACTGCTGTCTGTAGTTCCAGGCAGGAGCATAGAGGCAAGCTCCTGTCTGGATCCATATATTGCAAAAAATAAAAAACAGGAGACTATATATGACTTGGCTATAATCCCATCTCAAGGTTCTGGTGACATTTTGGAACCTCTCCAGCTTCGCTTGAGGTTCACATGTCACCAGAACCTCTCAATGGTATTACAGCCCTTGTAATACGCAGTCACCTAGCTATTATTCTAAATATATTTACTATAACTTTGAAGTTTAATTCCCTTCAAGTTTTTCTTTTTTTGTGAATGTTTAGGCAACCAATTCTTGTCTTCTATTCCTCTATAACTTCCAAGGGCCCTCTGGAACAGATGGCACGCTTCAAGGTCTGGCAAAACACTTTCATAACACCATACAACTGAGATCATAAAGGTAAAACCAGGCCAAATATAAAACACGGACATTCCGAACATATCAGTGGGCCTCAAAAATTTTTATCAGCTAAGTACTGTAGGCATAATTTACAACTGTTGCACTGGGGTAAGAAAGTAGCTGGTTCTGATAATCAGAGTTAAAAAAACAAATTGAGGTAGCAAAGGTTTCAATCAATCAATCAATCAAATCTTTATTTATCCAGGCGATCACAATTGAGCAAGCTCATTTACAAGGTGGACCTGCTGTGGTCAAGGAAAAATATACATACATACAATAAGGTGCAGTATACAAAATGAGAAACCGGATACAAAAAAAACCAATCTTACAGCAACATGTTAGGTGCAATATATACATTCCAATTGTTCACAGAGAACCTACATGTGTTATATAACATTATTGCAGTATTTATAACCTTCATATACATAGAAGTTGAGGTATCATATTTATTATTGCCTACATGGAAGGGTACAATTATTTTCATTTCAGCCCTCAGTAACTATTTATGTGCTTGGGTGAGGGTCCTAGGTTACAGAGGGACCCACAGTGAGGACTGTATCTCCTGCCTCAGAGGCGGCAGGAGAGTAGAAAAAGAGGTGCCAAGCTTCTGAGGGCCAGTATGGCAGCTGATTAGTGACTAGTCAAATGGGGAAGATAGAACTAGGTTCATGACTGAGTGTGGTGGAACCAGAGAGGGAACCACCGGCAGGACTGCTAGTGACTGTGGAAGCACTTACAGTTTTCGGCGAATGCTTTGTCATAAATAGTCTTAAAAATGGCAATACTGACAGGAGAACTAAGTCTCAACGATCTTTGTATCTTATACCAGAGTGTGGGCAGCGCATGGCTTATGGCAGCCCTACCAAAATGGTTACTGATTCTGGGGATTTTCAAAGAAATTAATGAATGGCTTCGTAGGTCATAGTTACTCATTGGATTTAAGGGGAGACAGGCAACAATGTAATCTGGGAGCTTATTGGTAAGGGCTCGAAGTGTCCAGAGGGCTGCATTTCTACACCGTCTGTATAGAAGGGAAGGCCACCCTACTGCTGAATATAGATAGCAATGATGTGTGGATGACGGGAGACTGGTTATGAATCTTAAAGCTCTATGGTACAGGACATCCAGCTTTGCAAGGTGTGAGATGGAGTACTGGCTACAGATAATGTCAGCGTAGTTAATTAATGAGAGGAATGTAGATTGAACAAGCTGTCTTTTAGCGTCTGTAGTCAGGAGGTGTTTAATTCTGAAAAAGAGGCCAAGCCTCTGCCAAAGTTTTTTCATCAGAACTTCTGTGTGCTCCAAAAAGGAGAGTTTGTTGTCAAGCCATATGCCCAGATATTTGAATTTAGGTACAAATTCAAGCTTTTCTCCTAGTAAGGTGGTTGTGGGAGGAAATGTACCAGCGGCAGCAGTGTAGGCCCCAGTGCTATGCGGTAAAAAGATCATGGCCCTGGTTTTTTTTTTTTTTAGCATTTAGTAGTAGTTTTTTTATGGAGAAGGTGGTTCTGCAGTGTATTGAATTCCTTTTGTAATTCTAAGCAAGCGGCTCCAGGAGAATCACGGCTTAGATAGAGCACCGTATCATCGGCAAACAGGTGTATACTGGCTTCCTTGATTCCCACATCCAAGTTGTTAATGTAGATGGCGAACAGTAGAGAGCCCAGTATGGATCCCTGTGGGACTCCTCTTTTTATTGGTTTGAGTGGAGAGAGCTCACCTTCAGCCTTGATTTGTTGTTGCCTGTCGGAGAGGTAGTCCTGGAACCAATCCAATGAGATTGAGTCCATGCCTATGGATTTTAGGGTGGAGAGAAGTAGGCAGTGGTCGACGGTGTCAAAGGCCTTGCTGAGATCTAGAAACACTGCACAAACAAATTTTTTATTGTCAAGGTCCCGTTGCCAATCATTAGTGACTTTGGCCAACACTGTAATAGTGCTATGCTTTGCTCTAAATTTGGACTGCATAGGATTAAGCAATGAGGAGTCGTCTAGGAATGATCTCAACTGTATATCCACAATTTTTTCCATCATTTTCGAAAGTATAGGTAAAAGAGAGATTGGCCTATAATTGTTTAGGTCACTTGGGTCTCCTGCTTTAAATAGTGGGATGACATGAGCAGTTTTCCATTCTGCGGGGAAGAGAGCCTTGGGCTAGGGACAAGTTGAATAGGTGTGATATAGGTGGGGCAAGTATATGGTATGCAATTTTCAGAAAGTATGGGTCAAAGGAGTCGGCTCCTGCACTTTTTCTAATATCTAGCTGTAGCAGAAGGTCTTCAACTTCCTTAATGGTAGTTGGGGAAAAGGAGAAGATCATATCTTTATTACTTGGTTCAGGCGGCTGGGCTTTGAGCTGTGGACGTAGACTGCTTACTGGTGCATTATCGAATGCCATGCCTGCAGTGGCAAAGTGGTTGTTGAAGGCTTGAAGAATCTCGGATTTGTTAGTGATAGTTGCATTGTCGATGGTAATTTTGGAAGGTAGTACAGTACCTGGTGAATGTCCAGACAGTTCCTTTATGGCAGACCAGAATTTGGCAGGGCTATTGGATGCAAATAGCAGTTCATTTTGATAAAAGTTGGCCTTGGCCTCTCTGACAAGTTTCGTGCAGGCATTCCTAGCTGTCCTAAAGAGACACCAGTCTGCTTCGGCATGCGATTTCCGGGCCTTTTTCCACAGTTGGTCTCTTTCGAGTAAAGCTGTCTTCAGGTCCGGTGAGAACCAATGGCAGGTTCTGGTTTTTATTCGAGTTTAAATAAACATTCACACTGGAGTCCAGAACTAGGATTTTAAAAACTTACAGGCTCTGGTTTTCTTTTTTTTCACCATAAAGGATTTCCATCATCATGGTAATGCTCACAGATGGTTACATAGAAAAATAGAATTTGATGGCAGATAAGGACCGCTTGGCCCACCCAGTCTGCCCATTTCCCTACCTAATGGATAAGCTGCAGATCCTAGTTAACCAACAGCCTACTTCTTCCTACCCCCACCCCCTAGAATTGCCTTATGACTGTCCCATGCATGCTTGAATTCCACCACTGATTTTGACTCCACAACCTCCTCCAGAAGGCCGTTCCATGCATCCACAACCCTCTCTGTGAAAAAACACTTCCTTACATTACCTCTGAGTCGCCCCCCCCCATCTTCAAATTGTGCCCCCTTGTTCTTGCACACCTCTTTTTCTGAAAGATGGTAGATGGTACCCTCTTGGACTTTGTTGATTCCCTTGAGGTATCAAGGTTGCCACTTTCCATAAAAATTAGCCAAATGTCCTCCCCGATGACCCAGTGGCAGCAAGCTGCATTGCCATGCAGGCAACCTAAGTTCAGGTTGCTGCGTCAGGAGGCAGGCCAGGCTGAGAGGTAGCTGCTGCGCCACACTGGGTCTCAGCCTGGGAGAGTTAGCACTGGGTTCGGGTGCCACAGATGGCCCTGCAGCTGTGCCAACTTGCTCTCATTGCAAGGGTGCTGTGTGCAAGTGAGGCCCAAACAGGCAATGCCCACAGAAGGGTGTGGAGTTTGGGGGGGGGGGGCTTGGGAGAAATACCAGGAAGACAAAAAATTCCTGCCATTGGAATGATGGGGAAATCGCCTAAACAAGGTATATCCCTAATTACAGGATAAATCCCTGGGTCATCGGCAGCAGGAGAGAGAAAAACACCTATATCAATCAAAATCTTTATTTATCCAGGTGATCATCAAGGCTCATTTGCAAGATGGCCCTGGTTGGTAAAGGTCAAATACAATGCAAAATACATATAACACTCATGATAAAGGAATATAATTTTTAATATCAATAACAATCATGATAAAAGATTACAATTTTAAAATCAGGGGCCCAGATATTCAAAAGGGTTGCAGACCAGGGAGGGGCTGTGGATATGGCCTACCTAGACTTTAGCAAGTCCCGCACAAAAGATTAATAATCAAGTTAGCCAGCCTGGGAGTGGGTCCCAGGGTGGTAGCCTGGGTAGCAAACTGGCTGCACAACAGGACACAGAAGGTAATAGTGAATGGAACACATTCTGAAGAAAGGGGGGTTACTAGTGGAGTACCTCAGGGCTCAGTACTGGGTCCAGTCCTCTTTAAACGTCTTTATAGGTGACATTGCGGAGGGTCTGGAAGGAAAGGTATGCCTCTTCTGCGGATGACACAAAGATCTGTAACAGAGTTGATACACAAGGGGGGGTAGAAAGGATGAGAAGGGACTTGGCAAGGTTGGAGGAATGGTCAGACAGTTGGCAACGTAGATTCAATGCAAAGAAGTGCAAAGTAATGCACCTGGGAAATAAAAATCCAGGAGAAGAGTACACAATAGCAGGGGAGGTACTAATGACAACAATAATGGAAAGGGATCTGGTGTAGTCATATCAGATGACCTAAAGGTGGGTATGCAATGTGAGAAGTCAGCAAGGAGAGACAGGGGGATACTGGGATGCATAGGGAGGGGCATCACAAGTAGAAAAAGGAAGTGGTTATCCCTCTATACAGACAGTTGGTGAGACCCCATCTGGAGTACTACGTGCAGTTTTGGAGACCTCATCTACGCAAGGACATAGACAGGATGGAAGCAGTCCAGAGGAGGGCAACTAAAATGGTGCAGGGTCTATATCAGAAACCATATGAAGAGAGACAGAGGCTTAATATTATATGTAACCCCCTGCAAATGGGGGTTCCAAAAGACTTCAGGAGCTTGCTTGAATGCTCCAAGCCTGAATGGTGTTTGGCATTTAAGCCATTTATCAGTGAGTGTTTTAGAACCTCTGGTACTGTCTCTTTAAGAGCTGTCTGCTTGCAGACATAATTAGTTGTATGGGGACTGTGTGTTTCTTTGATTGAGTACCACTCAAGCTGCTGCCAATTCACTTCATTTTGCAGTCACTAGGAGTGCAAAGGAACCTATCTGAAAGATGTAACTGTTTGCCAGAAATTATTTAGAGTAGTAATGAAATTACAGTTTGTCTAACCTGCTTTCTTTGCAGTCAGAACTGTGTCTGCTAGTTCCCCATTCTAGTTTTGAACTGCTGAACTGGACCAATCAGTGTGGTAAGCTAGCTCTAAAATGGTGCCTTGGACGAATCAGAACTTGGACTCATAATCTGAGCCAGCCACAAGAGGATTGTATGGGCAGTGACTCTGGGAGATGTAGTTTAGACTTCAGTGCCTTTTGGACCAACAGCAGCAGTCTATTGTGAGTGACAGCCAATCCAGTCAAGAACTGGGAGGAACTCAAAGGAAGTGCCGGTTTTGTCGGTTGGAGTTTGAGTTGAGCTTTGGCAGTGAAGAAGGAAGGAGCCCTGTGCTTTTTCAGTGTGCAGTTTTAGTCAAAAAACGTGTGTAAGGCCCAGAGTTCCGGTCTGCAGCTTGTGTAACAGCTTGTTAGGACTGAATCCGTCCTGTGAAAAGAATCAAAGGATCTCTGAAGAGTAGAAACCAGGCTCACCCTGTAGAAGACTGGAGGAATTGCTGAAAATTGCATTCGGTCTGTCAGGAACTGAATCTGCTGTGTGTTCTCCGGGTTTGTGCAGTAATTGCGATCGGAAACAGATGCAGCCTGCCTGGTATAGTGCTTTCTTTTATATGGATGTGTGAAGAGGTTTGTGTACCTCAAGTGAGCCCTGCTGACATTGAAGGACCCTATCTTATTTGGAGGTCGTGAGTACTAATTCAGGGGTCGCTCCCTGTTGAATTGCCACATTAAATCCAAATGGAATTACTGTACTGCTGAACTGTTTAATTCTCCTTTTCTCTGTGTGAAAATTTCAACTGCCACGGTTTGGACTAGCCACTAGGGCTTGGGTACAGGGACAGTAACTGATAGAGGATAGGCCTGTGCACAGAGCCATAGGTAGATTATTAGAGTGATAAGCTAATTAACCTGATTTCCCTGTCCTTGTTATATCCCCTAAATAAATCAGAGCTGCTTGTTTCAGCAAAGTTATACTGCCTGAGGTATTTGTCTATGTTAAAGTACTGTACTGTGATTGTTGCACTGTATCTCATTTCAAGGAGGTCCCAGTGCGGAACCAGACCTGGGGTAAGTGTATACTGTGAAGAGTAATTCTGATATATTGTGTGGGCCACTAGTGGGAAGAAGAGGGTTGCAGTGTCCCAGAGGGCTGTGACCAAGCTAGTTTAACTATTGCAAACCCTGACCTCTGGGTGGAGGCATCCGCCATTGGATCCAGGCCCTCAACCTGTTAGTGGCAAATCAGGCAGGGTAGTAGCCCCTGGGATAGCGCCATCTAGGGGTTACATCTTGGAGGCACCGCTGGGATTGTGTGTCCTCTAGTGGCCATATTTACGAACCACTGTTAAGAAAAAAAATGGGTACCCCGACAGAAGTGGCTGTGCACCAGCTGGTGGAGTGGTGTACTGGGGAGGAGATCGACCCCCAAAATGCTATGCTTATCCTGGACATCCCCTTGGGTATCAATACGGACACTGTGCAGGGAGTACTTTCCAAGGTGGAAGGTTTACAAAACCCTGTGGTGGTGGTGGGTCGGCATGCTAATCTGCTCACCCACACTTTCCTGGCCCTAGTAGAGTTTAAGGATCCCATAGATAGCTCCAAAGTGCCACAGACCATTACCCCAGAGGGAGCCCTCACTGCTTGGAGAGTGATAACTAAGGACAGTAAAGACCCGGGGGGGAATCAGCCCCCACCACTATCTGAAACTTTTGAGGAGAAATTTGCTGAATGGTTGCTGGGAGAGGGGAAAACTGTGGAGGACTTGAAGAAACTATTCTTGCCACCTGGGGGTGTTCCTCCCCAACACCCTCTCCTGCTCCAGTGCCCGTAATGGTGGCTGAACCAATGCAGACCCTATTTCTGCACCTGCCATTAGTCACGACTCTTACGAAGGTTGAGGATCTTCTCTGGCACCTCCCACCCCCAGGGGAGGATGACTGGGAGACCTGGATAGACTATTTGCCCCAAGTGCTAGAATGGCAATGCTCGGAAGGCGGCGAAGAGGGTTAGTAAGAGCCTCCGAGGGTCCTGCCCTGCTACCATCCGTGCTAAACGGGCCAGTAACCCTGAAGTGACTGCACAGGCCTATCTTGAGGCCTGGAGAATGTGTATGGGAGCCCAGATTCTGATGAGGACCTATGGTGGAGAGTAAGAGATGCACAACAGTACCAAGGAGTTGTTGTCTGTGTGTATGTATCTCATTGGAAAAATTGTTCCCAAGAATGCCTCAAGAAAGGTAGTTTGAGCGATTGAACTGGACGAACCAGGCTGGACAGGATCATAAGTCTGCCCCTTCTCAGAACTGCTGTTGCTTCAGTTACGCCTGGCAGATCGACTGGAATCCCCACCCTCCTATGATGAGTTAATGAGAGAAATTGAGGAGTTGAGAAAAGACGACCTCGGGAGGACCTGCACCAATAGCTGTAGCTACGACCGGTGACTGAGGTGACCCATCAAGTGAAGTTCAGGGCAGAGGTTGGCAGTCAATGAGTGCTCTGACAAGGAAAAGATATGCCACAATTAGGCGAACTGTTGAGAGAGATCCTGGAATTCAAAAACAGTCCTTTATGAAGGCCACGCCTGCAAGTCACGGGCCCTGACCTATATCCGACTGCATCTGCTATGGGGTGGGGTACCCACCCATGTATCTCCTGCTGATAACAGCTCCGAACTCGATTCCTTGACCATGGAAGTGGAGAAACTGACGAGATGTCTCCAAATGCTTATCACGCCGCAGACAGAGATGGCACCAAGGTTTCCAGTTAGTAATACCCCCCCCTGGCTCCCAGTGTGGCGCCTCGCCAGCTCAAACTCAGAAAGTATGTTTTGCTATAATTGTGGGAAAGATGGGCACATGAAAGGGAATGCCAGTCCCAAAGACACTGACAAAGTTGCATATAGGCTACAAGGAGAGCTTGGAGAAGAAATCAGTGGTTAAGAGGTGCCGACATGATCCCAGTGAGGGCACAAAAAATGCTAATTCACGTCCTTTGTGGCAAGGTCAGTGCCCAGGCCCCCACTACCGCCTCTCCAGACTGGTCCAGAATAGTGGGTCCTCCATGGAGACCACTGTAAAGGTGAATGGAGTGTCTACAAGAGCTGTATTAGACAGTGGCTCCCAAGTGACAATTATGTTCCAGGATTGGTATCAGAAGCATTTGTCAGGCGTACCTTACAACCATTAGAAGGACTGCATGTATAGAGGTTGAGTGAGAAGGCCTACCCCTATTCCGGGTATATCCAATTTGGCTGTCTTCCCACCTCCGTGGCTGGAGTGGCCGAACAAGTAGAGACCCTAGCCTTAGTGTGTCCCCCACTGGACTGTATGATGGTGTCCCTTTGTTGATTGGAACAAATGCTCATATGTTCGGAAGGCTGGCACAGTTGTGTTATGAAAAACAGGGGTCAAAGACTAGTAGAGCTTTAAGAGTTCGGCTTTAATTAAGAAGGCCTATGAGGCACAGAGAAATGCTGAAAAACAGAACCAGAGGAACCGGTCGAATTGTATGGAAGAAGGATCCTGAGTCTCTGATCCTGGTGCCAAATGCCCAGTGTACCTTACAGGGAGAGGTCCGTATCAGAAAGGATGTTAAGAATAAAATATTAATGTTGGATGCACCAGGCGATGGAAAATTGCCAGAGGGACTGCTGGTCAAGCCAGTATTTTGCCGCTAGAGCCCATGCTTATGCCAGAAGGGTAATGGTCCAAGTTCATAATGTGTCTGAAAGAGACATTCACGTAAACAGAGGTTGCATCCTGGCTAATGTGCATTGTGCAGACACTGCAGTGCTACCCAGCAGCAAGAGTTCAAGGAAGAATGACAGAGTAACGCCTGACTTGTTTGATTTGGCGACTCCCGCTGCCAGCTGAATGGAAAGTGAGGATCAGTGAGAAGCTTGCCCAGAGAGACCAGGTGTTTTCTTTAAAGGAATGGGATGTGGGATGCGTGCAAGGAGCTGAGCACAATATCCGGCTGCATGACGAAGACCATTTCGTGAGAGGTCTCGGCGCCTGGCACCTGCTGACATAGATGATGTGAGACGGCATCTGCAAGAGATGTTAGCTGCTGGTGTAATACAAGAATCCAGAAGCCCTTATGCTTCCCCCATTGTGGTAGTAGGAAAAGAATGGAACAGTAAGGATGTGTGGGATTATCGCACCTAAACCAAGCGGACTATCCCTGATCAGTACACAATGCCCCGCATTCAGGATGCTTTGGACTGCCTAAACGGAGCAAGTGGTTCTCTGTGCTGGATCTCCGCAGTGGGTACTACTAGATCCCGATGGCCCCAGGAGGACCGGGAGAAGACGGCCTTTATCTGTCCGCTTGGCTTCATGAATTCATGAGGATGCCTCAAGGATTTCAGGTGCCCCAGCCACTTTTCAACGATTGATGGAGGCGTGCAGTGGGGACATGAACTACTAGAGTGCCTGGTATACCTAGATGATGTTATTGTATTTGGCAGCTCACTGGAGGAACATGAGAGCAGATTATTTAAGGTATTGGACCGACTGGAGGACTTTGGCCTTAAACTGTCCATTGATAAGTGTCATTTCTTTCAAACATCAGTAAAGTATGTGGGACACATAGTATCCACCGAGGGAATAGAGACCGACCCAAGTAAAGTTGAGGCCTTGACCACCTGGCCACAGCCCAAAAATCTAAAAGAACTGCAAAGATTCCTGGGATTCTGTGGTTATTATCGGCGCTTCATCAAGGACTATTCAAGAGTGATCCGCCTTTACTTAACCTTACCAAGGGTATCCCAACCCACAAAAATACCAAAAGTCAGTCCTCAAGACTGAAAGAGTGTATTTTCATCCGAGTGAAGTATTTGGGGCCCGCTGGACTCCTGATTGTGAGACTGCTTTTCATGAGATCATATTCAACTTACCCATGCTCCAGTGCTGGCCTATGCCGATCCAAGAAAACCTTCGTCCTGCACTGATGCTAGCTTGCAAGGGTTGGGGCTGTTGTACCAAGAGCAGAAATGGCCTGAGACCAGTGGCCTTTGCCAGTAGAAGCCTGACCCCATCCGAAAAGAACTATCCTGTACATAAGTTAGAGTTCCTAGCTTTGAAGTGGGCTATTGTTGACCAATTCCATGAGTACTTGTATGGGGCTAAAATACTAGTAAAAACTGACAATAATCCTTTGACCTATGTGCAGACCTCAGCTAAGTTGGATGCCACTGGCCATAGGTGGCTTTCTGCATTATCTACATATGACTATGCTCGAATACCGGGCAGGTCTGAACCACATAGATGCTGATGCTCTCTCCGGAGGCCTGTTCCCCAGAATGATTGGGTCCGATTGGCAGAACCTGACATTCGGGCACTCTGCCGGAAAGTTTGACAGGAGGAACAAATGTCCCACTGGGACGCAGTGGACTGCATGGTGGATTGCTTGGGAGCCTTTGAGAATGCATACCTGCTGCTTATGCCACTTTTCTGCAATAGACATTGGTGCACTGCCTCAGCTGGACAATGACAGTATTTGGCGGGCTCAATCCAGCGATCCCATGATCAAAGCAGCTTTAGAAGCCCTCTATGCAGGAAAAGATGTGTCCAAATTACGCCCACTGATTTGAGAACTGCACTGTTATACAAAGAAGGTCCTAAGTTGAAACTGATCAATAAACTGTTATACAGAGAAACAGTAGACAGAGGGACAAGTAGACAAACAACAACTAGTGCTGCCTGCCTTTCGAGACTCAGTACTGAGGTCCTTGCACAACCACATGGGGCACCTTGGTATAGACAGAACACTTGACTTGGTGAGATCCAGATTCTATTGGCCTAAGATGGGGGCTGATGGAGCAACACATTCGAACTTGTAGTCGCTGCTTACAGAGGAAAGCTTTGCCCCAGAGGGCTCCCCCTTGTTAACATAACCACCAGTGCACCCATGGAGCTGGTCTGTATTGATTTTCTAAGTTTGGAGTCAGATCAAAGAAATATCAGTAATGTGCTGGTGGTCACTGATCATTTCACGAGATATGCCCAAGCTTTCCCCACCAAAGACCAGAAAGCATCCACTGTAGCCAAAGTACTTGTAGAAAACTTTTGTTCACTATGGGGCTCCACAAAGAATCATTCTGATCAAGGGAGACTTTGAGAGTCTTATCAAGAGATGCTTTCTCTGTGGGAGTGCGAAAGTCCAGAACCACTCCTTACCACCCCAGGGGACCCACAGCCTGAACGTTTCAACCGCACTTTGCTAGATATGCTAGGCACCCTGCACCAAAGGACAAGCCTAGATGGAGCCAACAAATTAGCACCCTGGTACATGCTTATAACTGCACCAAAAGTGATGCCACTGGATTCTCCCCACCGCCTGATGTTTGGAAGAGAAGCTCGACTACCAGTAGATGTGTGTTTTGGGGTCTCTCCTGATGGGGTTCAAGCTGACAACTATTTACAGTATGTGCAAAAATTAAAGGCCCAGCTAACTCATGTGTACCAACTGGCTCAAACCATGGCTGCCAAAAGAAATCTGGCCAACAAAGAAAGGTATGATAAAAAGGTGAAAGCACAGGAACTCCAGGAGGGAGATCGGGTATTGCTAAGAAATCTGGGACTGCATGGCAAGCACAAGATTGCTGACAGATGGCACCATCTCCCTCACATTGTAGTGGGCAAACTAGATGATCTGCCAGTGTACAAAGTAAGGCCTGAGAATAATTCAAAGATGTAAAACAATGCATAGAAATCATTTACTGCCCATTGGACAAATCTTAATTGAGTCTGAGCCCTTGAAGATGCCCCTCTGGACCAGTGACTAGAGCTGCTGCTAAGAAAAGATCAAGAAAGTCTGCACCTACAGAAGCAAAGTTAAAGTGTTCCCTCCACAAGTCCCAGTTGAGCATGACTGTCAGTCCATATCGGAAGAAAGTGAGAGTGACTTTGAATACTATCCTTCTTACGAACTGAGTCAATTGTTTGGGGCAATCCCTAGTCAATACTGGAGATGAAGCTGGGCCTTCTGACTGTCTAAGCCCCAGCTTCATCCCTGAGCCAATGCTCCCAGAAAGTGAAGTGCAAAGCATCAGATCAGATGAAATGGAATCATTAGCATGGTTGAACTGTTTGAGCTTCTGGGAGGAAATGATAGATTGGGGCAGACTGGTGATACACCAACAAGAAGAGTATTTTGAGTGCCCTGACAGTCCACTGCCAGTGTCCGAAAGCTTCCATGCAGCCAAATGTTGTGGACTCAGAAAGTAACCCTGGAGCTGAAAGTGCCCCAAGTTCTAGCCTCTCTACCCCATGGAGACTCCCTGACAAGTGAGGACAATGCTGAAAATGAGGCTCAGAGTGCAGAGACTATAACAGTTCCCCTAGAAAGACTGGTCGAGCTGTAAAGCCTGTGGTGCACTCAGTTATGATTCACTTGGGAGGCCTGTGGACTTGCCTCTCAATGTTGTCCATAAGGAGTGTATGTGTCCCTGAGCTCATTGCCCAAACTGGAGCATCAGTGCTAACCCAAGTTACTTGTGTTGCCTTTCAAGTATGGTGCCCTTGCCCCATCCAGCCCCAAGGTAACTGATAGGAAGGTCCTCTCTTCAGGTTTCATGTACAAGAAGTAATAACTTGTTATGGTACAATGTGTATGTAATGCTGTGTAAAGAGTGACGTATGCAATGTTTCAGAAATGTGTTCTTGGTAAAATGATATATTGACTGATGATTACATGTGCGAGCCTAATGCAAATGTATATGGTTGCAGTTGAAACTTATGGGGTACTTTGCTTGACACGGACGTCAAGCTTTCCCAGGCTAGGAAGGTGTAACCCCTGCAAATGGGGGTTCCCAAAAGACTTCCAGGAGCTTGCTTGAATGCTCCAAGCCTGAATGGTGTTTGGCATTTAAGCCATTTATCAGTGAGTGTTTTAGAACCTCTGGTACTGTCTCTTTAAGAGCTGTCTGCTTGCAGACATAATTAGTTTGTATGGGGACTGTGTGTTTCTTTGATTGAGTACCACTCAAGCTGCTGCCAATTCACTTCATTTTGCAGTCACTAGGAGTGCAAAGGAACCTATCTGAAAGATGTAACTGTTTGCCAGAAATTATTTAGAGTAGTAATGAAATTACAGTTTGTCTAACCTGCTTTTGCAGTCAGAACTGTGTCTGCTAGTTCCCATTCTAGTTTTGAACTGCTGAACTGGACCAATCAGTGGGGTAAGCTAGCTCAAAATGGTGCCTTGACTAATCAGAACTTGGACTCATAATCTGAGCCAGCCACAAGAGGATTGTATGGGCAGTGACTCTGGGAGATGTAGTTTAGACTTCAGTGCCTTTTGGACCAACAGCAGCAGTCTATTGTGAGTGACAGCCAATCCAGTCAAGAACTGGGAGGAACTCAAAGGAAGTGCCCGGTTTTGTCGGTTGGAGTTTGAGTTGAGCTTTGGCAGTGAAGAAGGAAGGAGCCCTGTGCTTTTTCAGTGTGCAGTTTTAGTCAAAAAACGTGTGTAAGGCCCAGAGTTCCGGTCTGCAGCTTGTGTAACAGCTTGTTAGGACTGAATCCGTCCTGTGAAAAGAATCAAAGGATCTCTGAAGAGTAGAAACCAGGCTCACCTCTAGAAGACTGGAGGAATTGCTGAAAATTGCATTGGTCTGTCAGGAACTGAATCTGCTGTGTGTTCTCCGGGTATTGTGCAGTAGTTGCGATCGGGATACAGATGCAGCCTGCCTGGTATAGTGCTTTCTTTATATGGATGTGTGAAGAGGTTTGTGTACCTCAAGTGAGCCCTGCTGACATTGAAGGACCCTATCTTATTTGGAGGTCGTGAGTACTAATTCAGGGTCGCTCCTGTTGAATTGCCACATTAAATCCAAATGGAATTACTGTACTGCTGACTGTTTAATTCTCCTTTTCTGTGTGAAAGGGCCCCTACAGCTGCCACGGTTTGGACTAGCCACTAGGGCTTGGGTACCAGGGACAGTAACTGATAGGGATAGGCCTGTGCACAGAGCCACAGGTAGATTATTAGAGTGATAAGCTAATTAACCTGATTTCCCCTGTCCTTGTTATATCCCCTAAATAAATCAGAGCTGCTTGTTTCCGCAAAGTTATACTGCCTGAGGTATTTGTCTATGTTAAAGTACTGTACTGTGATTGTTGCACTGTATCTCATTTCACAGGAGGTCCCAGTGCCGGAACCAGACCTGGGGGTAAGTGTATACTGTGAAGGTAATTCTGATATATTGTGTGGGCCACTAGTGGGAAGAAAGGGGGGTTGCAGTGTCCCAGAGGGCTGTGACCAAGTTAGTTTAACTATTGCAAACCCTGACCTCTGGGTGGAGGCATCCGCCATTGGATCCAGGCCCCTCAACCTGTTAGTGGCAAATCAGGCAGGGGTAGTAGCCCCTGGGATAGCGCCATCTAGGGGTTACATATACCCTTGATGAAAGGAGGGACGGGGGGACATGATAGAAACTTTTAAGTACCTCAAGGGAATCAACAAAGTCCAGGAGGGTAGCATCTTTCAGAAAAAGAGATGTGTAGAACAAGGGGCACAATTTAAAGTTAGAGGGGACGGCTCAGTAATGTATTAATTCTTTTCCCGGAGAGGTGGTGGACGCATGGAACCACCTTCCTGGAGAAGGTTGTGGGGTCTAAAACAGTGGGGGAATTCAAACATGCATGGGACAGACATAAGGTAATTATAGTGGGGGGGGTTGCAGGAAGTAGGCTGTTGGTTAACTAGAATCTGCAGCTTATCCAATAGGTAGGGAAATGGGCAGACTGGGTGGGCCAAGTGGTCCTTATCTGCCGTCAAAGTCTATGTTTCTATGGCGCAGTGCTGCACCATGCGCAACCCACTGATGCACCCTGGCACGATATTCAAACGGGGATTGTGCCTGGCACAAATCCCGATGCGCCGGAGCGCATCAGTAATGTATGTGGTGCAGGTGGGGGGTGTGTGCCCATGCATACTCAGCACATCCCGATATTCAGCCCGGGATGTGTAGAGTCCATGCATGCACAACCCCTACTTGTGGCGCACACAGGTGAGCCAAAAAAAAAGTAACAACAGCTGGCCACCCACAGGTGAGCTGCCATATTGCAGGGCGCAAAACGGCAGCCGCCGCCTGTGGGTGGCAACCTGAGCTCCGGCTGCACCACCGTGGCGGCACCCCCCCATGCTCGATTGCGGGCATCTGTTTATAATAATAATGTCCTATGTCCCTGGTGGTCCAGTGGACTGCTGTCAGCCCGATCGCGGGCATTTGTAATATGAAAATAAAATCCAATATCCCTGGTGGTCCAGTGGACCGCTGTCAACCCGATCATGGGCATTTGTAATATGAAAATAAAATCCAATATTCCTGGTGGTCCAGAGGACTGCTGTCAGCTCGATCGTGGGTATTTGTATTAAAAACATGAAGTCCAATATCCCTGGTGGTCCAGTGGACTGCTGTCAGCCTGATCACGGGCATTTGTATTAAAAACATGAAGTCCAATATCCCTGGTGGTCCAGTGGATCACTCACAGCCCATCTCGGCATTTGTATTAAAACATGAAGTCAAATATCCTGGTGGTCCAGTGGACGCTCATGTGTCGTGGGCATTTGTATTAAAAACATGAAGTCCAATATCCCTGGTGGTGCAGTGGTACCCCTCCAACTGAGACCACTGCCCTGCCCCCCATGGTCAGCAGCAGGCGGCAGCACCCACCCGCCTACCGCCCTGCCCTCCGATGACTGACACGTGGTAGGTACTGTCGTCATTGGTCCTGAGCGACTGGAGCGACAGCCCATATCAGACTGACACATTCCAGATATGTGAATGGATCCACTCACATATCTGAATGTGTCGCACGGTATGGGCTGCATGCCCATTGGCTGCTGCTGTGGACCAATGGGTGTACAGCCCTACCTATGGTGTCAGTTGGCGGCGGCAGGGTGGCAGGCGGTGGGTGCTGCCGCCCGCCACTGACCGGGGGGGGAGCGGGATGGTGGGGCTCAGTGGGCAGGTGGGGAGGGGGGTACCGCTGCACCACCAGGGATATTGGACTTCATGTTTTTAATACAAATGCCCACGATCGGGCTGACAGCAGTCCACCAGACCACCAGGGATACTGGATTTTATTTTCATATTACAAATGTCTGAGATCGGGCTGCAAGCAGTCCACTGGACCACTAGGGATATAGGACATATATTTATGTTTACTTAAGCTCGCAATTGGGCAGGGTGCCACGTGCAAGTCGCCGGGGATCGGCGCATCTGCATGCGAATGGAGCCATAATGACATGCAAATGGCCCTATTTGCACCTTGCTTACATTATGGCCCCATTTGCATGTGCACTTTTGAATATCGCGGTTGTTGCGCATAGCACAACGGAACTTGCGCTAGCACATCCCCCTGCTCCACTCTGGCCACTTGCACTGGTGCAGTGCCACTGCGCCATGCGCACTGCAGGTGGCCAGGGTGCGATATTCAATGATGCTGTGCCATGGTGCAGCTTCGTTGAATATCGCCCAGTCAACGTCCCTGCGCAGCCAAGTTGCGCTGCGCCCAGGCTTTCGCCACACTCTGGAGCAGTTTGAATATCCAGGCCAGGATATATATAGTCATAACATAGGTAAATATATAGCAGTAGTGAACATGTAACAGTATGAGCAATTTATAATTTGAGCCTGCATGTAACACATAAAGATGCCCCTCATACAAATAAACCAGGGCAACAGGGAGGGAGAGGTGACAGGGGTTACCCATAGGTCTAGGGAGGTGATAGGGTGGGAGGGAGGGAATTTGAGGGAGCGAGGGGACACAAGGGGTATTGGAACTGGACACCCATACAAAGTGAAAAGGAAAAGGGGGGACCAACGGGGATGATGGATACAGGTCTCGGAAGGATTGCAGATACTTCTGGACTTCTCAGGGACAAAGATCATTTGCCTATCGTGCCCCCAGCTGGCTAAATGCCCTCAGCACTCATATTACTGCCTCCACCTCTCTAGGTATTTTCAAATCAAGGCTTTTCTCTCACCTTGCCACCTCCAGCTCCTGTGACTGCCCTGATTAAACCTCCTATTTTCTCACTACCCACCCTGTTCCGTTATTTGACAAAGACATGTTTGGGAAACCTTTTCTCCTGCTATTGTCTGCTCCCACACCTTTCACTTACCCTCTCTGTTCTGGACTTTTCCTATTTGTTTCTCCTAATCTGGCATGACCTCTTTCTTGTAATAATAATGTGATTATTGATATCTCATGTCCTTTTGCACAAATGATTTGATATGTATTTGTACATGTTTTCTTGCTCCTGACACAACACAAATTGTTGTGTTATCTATGTAACCTTTTGTACTGTACCTAATTGACGTGGAACCTTTGTAAAAGAGCCTCTGGCTCAAAGGTAGTAATTCCTAGAACAATAAACTAAACTAAGAAACTAAGATACTATGGCTTACTAGGGATGAGGGAAGCAGTTGCACAGTTCCTTAATGTGGTGGAATACAGAGTCTTGAAGGAAAACAAGCTAACAGGGATACTGAGTCGCAAGGTTTTTTGTAGTTTATTCCAGAGTGAGGGCAGCAGGCAGCTTATAGCCGCTCTACCAAAGCACGATTTAACTTTGGGTATTTTCAAGGTAATAAAGGAGTAGCTTCTCAGAGCATCGTTACCTAAAGTGCTTAGAAGGAGATAGTCAGTCATATATTGCAGGAGATTATTGGAAAAAGCCCTGAAGGTCCATACAACAGCATTTCTGTCCCATCTGAATTGAAGAGAGGTCCACCCCACGGCCTCATACAAGGAGCAGTGGTGTGTGTTAAAGGGGAGACTTGTTATGAACCTCAGAGCTCTGTGGTAAAGTGTATCTTGTTTTGCAAGTGAAGAAGCTGGGCCCTGACTATAAAGGAAGTCTGCGTAGTCCGGCAGTGAAAGAAATGTTGATTGGACCAGCCGCTATTTAGCATCAGTCATGAGGAAGTGGTTAATCCTTAAGAAAAGTCCTAACCTTTGCCTTAGTTTTTTTTAACAAGTTCTCAATATGCTCAAGGAAGGAGAGTCTATTGTTGAGCCAAACTCCCAGGTATTTAAATTTCATGACAAATTCCAGTTTTTCACCCAACAATGTAGTGATCTGTGGCATTGCTCCCATTCAGGCCAGGTTTGATGCATGTATAAATGGAGAAAAACACCTATATAAAACAAAGAATTCGCTAAGTGACTTAAAGGGACACTGTTAGCTTTTATTTTATTTTTTTTTAGCCTGGTGAGTGTAGTGTACCTGTACAGCTCTATATGCCTTCTGAAGGCATGCACACTCCCCAAACTGACATATGATACAGTTTTTCATTGATTTTTATGTTAAATGAAGTTTCACTCAGGACAAGCCTTTTATCGGCTAACTCTCCCCAAGTCTGGCCGCCGGTTTCCTTTGCACATTCCTGATGTGAAGGGAATGCATGGAAATTCAACATGGCCCTGTGATTGTCTGAAAAACTTGTGCATGCACGTTTCTAAAGACCCGCTCCAATATTTCCACATGGCAGGAAAGAGGGATATGTGTCGAATCTAGTATAGTGGGTGTTATGTTGAAACACGCATTAAAACACTACAAAACTGAAGCCTTGCCTCCAAGCATGTGCACTAGACTCATTTTCTTTCCAGTTAGATTTGTGCTAAAATAATTGGGAGCCCATGTGTGCAAGAAATCAAGAAATATAGCTGCATGCACTAAACCCAGCCTCTGCTGCCCTTTTAACGCCAAAAGGTCCCCTTTCTCATAAGCCTGCTCCCATAGCTTCCAAAGGAAAAGGGCATGAGAGGCTCAAGCTGACCAAGTTTATTGGCTTCTGCTGCACCTGACATATAAACAAACAAGAAAAAGATAAGTACTGATAAGAACTCCTGAGATACAGTATAGGATAAGACTAGACGAAAATGTCTTACAGCAGATAGCAATTTTAAAATGCATTCCTTAATAACATACCATGATAACAAGCAGGAGAGGCATGGTTAACAACAGTGTGGGCATTGGACCATAATACGGAGTGTCTGTCTCTGAGGCCTCTTGCCTTGGGGAGGGGTAGGTGGTTCTTCCTGTCACATAATTACCCCATGGTGACCCAGGGGATGTAAAAGTGTAAGCAGGACTGTGCAGCTCTAGACAGAGGGAGGGGGGTTTCAACTTGTGCCACAGGCATGATACTGACATGATGCAGTGGCCTCATATGTTCAGCCCTTACTGGAAGCATCGTGGGTAGGCCTGGTCTCAGAACACTTTTGACTGACCAGAAAGGCGTCCCATCTCGGGGCATTCCCCAGTGGGACAGGGCTGGACATAAGGGGTATGAAAAATGGTGGAAACAGTGGCAGCGCTCAGGCAGATCATGCAGTCACATGCTCCCTGATCAGTTTCAGTGCCCATACTTCTGTGCCCCCCACTCCATCAAGAATGATCCCACCCACAGAGGGGTAAGTCAGGGACAGTATACAAAAGGACAGGCAGTGCTATCTGGATCCAAGTAGGGGTCGGATCAAGGGCTTGTGGATAGGTTTAAGGAGCAGCTGGCTGGCTAGGTTAGATGGGAAGAATTAAAAGGAAGGAAAAAAGGTATGAAATATAAATGAGCTGGCGTAACTTGTAAATGTGGATGTATGAGACATACTTGGACAGTCGGTTTGCTCAAACAATATTTTTATGACCATTTTATAGCTACAATGATACAACATGCATTCTATTAGCCTGCCAACATCAAAACACAAATCAAATTAAAAGTATCCTTCTAAATGATGTAGACACTTACTACACTAGATGTTTAGTGTTGGAATTCATGATCTCTGCAAAGATAACTAGAAAGCCCAACAATGTATTTCGGTTGGAAACTTTCAAGCGCTGTAGACCATATACAACTCTCGGAACATCACAATGGTCCATGAGAAATGGAAATTATGCATCTTTGAAAGGCAATTTCAGAACAAAGACTTCATAATACAGATTTTTTTTTTCTTTGCGGTAAACTATCAAGTCATAAAGACTAATATAATGCATGTTCTTCAGTATGTGAAAAAAAAACAACAGAGGAATAGAAGGCAGGTAAGAAAGTTCAAAATAAGGAAGCAGAACTACAGCTACTTACCTGATTATGAATCCTCTGCTCCTAGCTACAGAATACTTATGTGGATTGGGCAGTGACAAGTACGTTTCAAGTACTGTGTGGGAAGGACTATAAGATGCATTGGAGTGTAAGTCACACTCTACAGTACAGCTGAGCTCTGGAAGAAACCCACAGATAAGCTACAGAACACAAGACGCAGCTGTAGAACTCTCCCACAGCTTCCAACTCAAGCCAAGCAACGGCAAATCAATACCAGAGTGTGATAATGATTTTATATGCTCGGATTTTACTAGAACAATCAATTGTTAGATATATATGTAGCCTTTAAAGTTGAGCCAGGGTTACCCTAAAGATCAAGCATATAGCAGAGAGCAACAGAGTGGGACAGAGTAAAAGAGAGTTGTAGCCCCCCTTCCCCCAAGTCTACAGTTAAAGTCAGTGCAGACAATAAGACAGTACTATGAAAGATGTACATATCCCTGGGTTAGCACTCTACTACTTTAAAACAATCTCCATATACTACTTCTACATATATCATACAAATATTAGCATATTTCATGCGCACACACATATTTCATGCACATACACACATATTAGTAGGACACATAATAAATTCGAGTGAGACACTGGAAATAACCCATGAGTAAGACAAAGGGGCAAGTGAGTTATGCAGTGCAGTCAGTCACATGCTGAGCATTTGTCACAGGCCACTCAAAGCCAGATGTATTTCATTTATACAACAGGTTTTAAAAATGACCAAGATAAGTTCAATCACCATTTTGGATTTTTTTTTTCAATTTAGGATTCCTACAAGAATTTTAAGGAACACCTCTTTTGTTCCCAATGCGCATGCCTCCTTTCAGAAGGACAGTATTTTATTTTTTTTAAATGTTACAAAAAATAATAATACATTGGTTCTTCATGTTTTCTTTTAACTTGAAAGTTGATGTTTTTCAACAGCTATTTTCCCTTGTCTGTCCAATTAGTCTATTTTGCAGTTAGTTTTCTTGCTGTAATCCGATGATTTAGAAAGCATCTGCTCTGCAACTACTGAAACACTAACAAAATACGACGTTTAACAGTTTTAAAAACGTTGAATTTTTTTTGCATGGGTTTAAAAGCTGGAATTTTTGTTTTTATGCAATGTAACATTTCAGCAAACAAATAAAAAAACTGCCATCAGCCAGGCCTGTGAAAATTGAGGGGTGCATTTTAATGTGCATTTATCTGTCAATTTTATCAAGGGCACACTATTGAGAAATGATGGATATACACACAGTCCAATATTTAAAAGAGGTCAGCGTGTGCTCATCTCTACAAATTCTGGCATTTAAATCTGCACGTGGCCAACGAAGGAAGGGTAGAGCTCCCTAATCTGCTGGGCACGTAAGGAAATTAAGAGGAACAGACCTTAAGCAGCTGTGTGCACACAAATCATAGCATTTTTGCATGTATACAACTTTGATGGAGTTTACATGCAGGTGACACTTCGCTATCCTGCATCACACTATACTTGAGTGCTAACATTTATTTATTTAGCTTTTGTTTACCGGGTAAGTACACTAGACAAGTATTATGCCTATTTTCAGGAATGACCCAGGAGAATACAACATGAGGAACAACAGTCAAGGAGACATGGCAAAGAGAGTACAGTTTTTTGTCACAGTAAACAAACATTAGGGAAATACATCATTTGACGCTAGGGGAAACATATAGTAGTAAGCACATTTCAGATTATACACTCTAGACTAGCTAGTTCAACTGACAGATATATACAGGTCATCATACATAGGAGTGGAGCATAGCTCAAGGACTGGATTGGTCATAATGTAACTTATAACATTGTCGTATACACCCCCTAGGCTAGTTGGATCGCGGACAGGTATATACAGCTCATCACATTTTTCTAAATATGCACATGTTAGACAGAAACAGAAACACTTGGTGGTACAAGTTTCTACCAAGTGACCAAGGTGCAATATGTCATGGTTAACCTATGACCGTGGTGCAATAATGGGTGTAAAAATGCCCAAGGCTTTTTAGGCAGTAGTAGTCAGAAGTCATTGATACAGTGGGGAAAATATCTCCAGGAATTCAATGGAGACACCCTGGGGAGGTTCAGACAAAACAATTTGACACTTCACTCTAGGGAGGTTTGGGGCAGTCACACTCTGATGCTAGTTTTAGGAAACCCCACAGGGAATTTCGAAAACTCAGATAGAAGGGGGCAGCTCGGATATCCATAGGCAGCGAATTCCAGAGTCTGGGCGCACTTATGGCAAAGTCCTGTCCCCCATGAGGGTCCGGGTAGGAGGGACTTTGAGCATCCCTGATGTGAGAGACCTAAGTTGGTAGGGGGTGGGATTCAGTTTAGGCAGAAGCCGGGCCAGCCCCTGGGGGGTGCTAGTTCTGATCACTTTCCCAGAGAGGCATCCCAAACCAAAATCAAGGTATCTAGCTGGTGAGAGCCAGCAGAGTTTCTCATATAGCTCACAATGGTGGGTGAGTCGGAGGGCAGCCAAGGCAAAATGACAAATGTTATTGTAAGCAGTGTACCACCGGGTGAGATGTGTCTTTGGAGAGCGAGCAAATAGGTGCAGCCCATAGCTGAGGGAGGGAAAGAGCACACCCTTCGCTAGGGCAAGCCTGGCTGCCGGTGTAAGGTTATACTTGGCCCTATAGGCCAGACCCAGTTTGCAGTTTGCCACCCTGCAGATGTTAAGGATATGATTACCCATGTCAAGTTGGGGGTCAAGTGTTACCCCTAGATTTTTGATGGAGCTCACTATGGGTAGCGAGGATCCATCTGCGCTGGTGACGTGTAAGCAGGCCGATAAGGCTTTGATTTTAGCCACTGAGCCAAAGAGCATAGCCTGTGTCATTTTCAGGTTCAGGACCAGCTTGTGACTAGTAACCCATGACAATACCCTGTTAAAGTCATCGGTCAGGTTCTGGTTTAGGGTAGTGGCATTCTGGGAGTGAGCCAGGATTACCAGATCATCTGCATACATGGTGGTGGTGCTACAGCTGGTAGTAACCATGGGTAGTTGATTGATGAAGAGGGAGAAGAGGAGGGGACCCAGTACCGAGCCTTGAGGCACTCCGGAGGTCACCGGTAGGGGCTCGGAGGGACTTTATTGAAGCAGGTACTGCTTTCACCATGTAGATAACCCATTAGCCATTTCATGGCATGGGGGGAGAGGCCAAGTGACCACAACTGTGCACCAAGCAGTTTGTGGTCAATGAGGTCAAAGGCTTTGGACAGGTCAATAAATATTGCACCAGAGAGTTTGCCCTGGTCCATGGCTGTCCGGATACTTGATGTAACTGAGATTAAGGCTGTGGTGGTGCTGTGTCCCTTACGAAAGCCTTGCTGGGCTGGTGACAGAAGTTCATGAGAGTGGATATATTCCGAAAGCTGCTCAGCCACTACCTTTTCAAGGAACTTGCTAAGGGTTGGGAGAATGACAATCGGTCGATAATTGTCAGGCAGTTTGGGATTTCCTTGCTTCAGTACAGGGACAATCCTCGCCTCTTTCTAGTTGTCTGGGATGGTCCCCAGACCAAGGGATAGGTTGAAGATAAAGGCTACTGGTGAGGCAATGTGTGCAGCACCAAGCTTAAGAAGTTTAGGTTCCAGGTTGTCTAGGCCAGGACTGGAGTACTGGAAGAGGCCAGCTAGGCGTTTCTGCAAGTCCTGAAGTGATACAGCCCTGAGGTGGAACATTTGACAAGGAGGGTGACCCTCCAGCAGAGTGGAGGGAAGGGGGTGGGACAGAGCCTCATCAGGTGAGAAGAGGGTTGTGAAGGCAGAGAGGTCAGAGAAGTGATTATTTAGGGAGTTGGCAATAGTATGGGGATTATTGCAGGAGATTCCATTTATGACCATGTCCGTAACCCCCGGATGGGAGGATCCGCTGACAAGGGATTTAATATCTCTCCAGAACCTCCTGGGATTACTGGCAGAGCTTAGTACGACGGACTTGCAAAAGTCACTCTTTGGTGCCCTGATGGCCTTTTTGCACTTGTTTCTGAGGTGTCTGTACCTTTGAATAATCATGGGATCACTGGTACCTTTGGAACGAGCCCAACACTTATCTCTCTCCCGCATCTGGGCTAGGAGATTCCCATTTAACCAGAGGGTAGTGGACCCCCTCACCCTACGGGTGACCTTGGGAGCATGCTTGTCTTGCAAGGCCCCAAAGGTGGAGAGGAAGTAAGAGGTTGCTGCCGAGGGGTCAGTGGCACCATACACCCCAGATCAGTAAGTAACTCTTAGGTCTTCCAGGAACTCCCTGTATCGAATCTAGAGTAGTTTCTGACATGCATAATTTTGTGTGAATTTTGGGGTGGGAATTTTCCATACACAGAAAACCGGTGAGTGGTCAGAGATGGAGTCAGATAATGTACCCGCTGATGAGATCCTGTCAGGACGGTTAGACATGATCCAGTCCAGTAAGGTGCTGGAGGATCCATTTGCTGTCCGCCTAGTTGGTTACTGGATGAGCTGGGTCAGGGCAAGGTTAGCAAGCAGTGGCTCAAACTGCTTAACATTACCACTATCCCAGTTAAGGTTTACATCTCCCAGGATTATGAGTTCGTTATCCCTGACTCTGGGACCAATTTTGTCCATGAGGTGAGTTAATCCAGGTAGCCCACCTATTGGAGGATTATAGGTGCACACCAGGTGCAGTTTCTTTGCGTCCCCAAGTAGCAGTAGCACATGTAGCAACTCACAGGGGGACACGTTTGAATCCTGGTGGGCAATTTGGGAGATTTTTAAGTGGCTCTTATGGTAGATTAGTATGCCACCCCCCTCTTGCCCCCAGCTCTGTCCAGTTGGGTGAATTCATACCCAGTGAGTTCACAGGCAGAGTCAGGGACAGAGGGTTTCAGCCAGGTCTCCATCACTCCTAGGATGTCGGGTTTGTAGAGTGTAACCCATACTAATAGCTCATCACGATTAGGTAGCAGGCTCCTAATGTTAAGATGAGCTATTTTTAGCCCCTTACCCATGCCCCATACGGGAGGGATTTTGTGGGTCAGATTTAATGGGCCAGGGTTGGTTTCAATATCACCGGCCAGTAGTAGTGCAAGTAGGAGGAGCCAGGAGATACCACCTCCTATGCGCTTGACAACCTGGGAGTTTTTTAGCACGGGTACGCTTTGCCCTGCTTGTATACATAAGGCACCGAAGATCTAGACAGCAAGTAACACTGCAGTGTGCTTCGGAGATCACAAGGATATTGGAGAAGGTGTAGTCGGGGACCTCTTAGGTGGACGACCATCCCCAGTTGTCACCCAGTGTTATTGGGGGGGGGGTGACCATATGCAACAAGGAGAGTCCCACTATAAGACCTACAAGGCCTATATCCCTATGGATGACAGCCAGCACCCTCTCTACCTTTAATATTTGAGTATCCCTATCCTCACTAGATGGATGGAAGGGGCACCACGTTCACATCTTGGCTGGAGGCATAGCACTAGCCTGTGAGATAATTATCAGTCAGCTAACAAGAACTGCTGTGAAGGAAGGAGAGATGGATGTACTAAGGCTGGAAGGAAGTTAGTGAGATTTGCTATTGGTATGTGCCAAGTAAATAAAATAAGGCCTGCACAGTGCAATTCAAGGCTACCAGCTATGGACGCAGGGGCTGAGGTTTATTTCTGGGAAGGAGTTCCTGCCCTCGCCCTTTGTAAGCACACTTACCACCTGTCGGCAAGTTATATGAGGACAGGGTTTAGACAGCCAACAACCAAGCAGTGCAAGTGGGGTTAGGATTGGTACAGTGATTTGTGTAGAAAGAAGAAGAATCCCTCTAGTGGCAGGTCTGTATAACCTGCTAATGGAAAACTAGCCACTTCAAAAAACAAAGTGCTACCAGGTATTACAGACTAGTTTTAAAAAGCCATCTTCATTTCTCATTTGTGTTTGCTCAAATACAGATTGACAAGCAGAATCAGTCAGTTATCTAAGTCTACTAAATGCCTTATCGTACTGAGTGATATTTTTAAAGGCATTTGATCATTTGAAATTGAATTACAGTGCCAATCGCTTTCTCGAGTTATAACTCGAGTTATACAAGTCTACTAAATGCCTTACCATACTGAGTGATATTTTACATTGAATTACAGTGCCAATTGCTTACTGAGGGATATATATAGTGGGTAACTAGAGTTATTTCAGTCAATTTATCTAAGTCTACTAAATGCCTTATCTTACTGGGTGATATTTTTAACTAAACTACACTGCCAAATTGCTTACTGAGGGATATTTTTCATTGAATTACAGTGCAAATTGCTTACTGAGGGATATCTTTCATTGAACTACAGTGCAAATTGCTTACTGAGGGATATCTTTCATTGAGTTACACTACAGAAACTAGGATGGGGCAGGTACCGCATGTCACTGGGGCTGGCATCTTTGGAAGGGTGGTGGGGTGCACAGGGTGTGGGTCTGCCATGATCCTGGACTGGGCTTGGAGGATGGGGGGGTGTATAGTTTGTAGCCAGATGGCTACTCTGAAGGAGGAGCTGTGGAAGTTATGGAGAAACCCAGGGGGCAGGGCAAGCGAGGATGGTAGTCATCCTGGCAGGGGAAGGGGAAAATGGGAATGGAAGGGAGGGGCAGGGACAGAGCAAAGAGGGCTGGAAACTGACTCCAGTACCAGAGGCAGAGGCAGAATAGAGAGTGGATGGGAAGGTTTGCATGAGGTAAAGGAGGGATCCCCCTACGGGGAGGAAAGAGATGGTGAGAAGCACCATAGGAGCTGGCAGTTGGTTGGGAGTAGAGGAGGACTCAGAGAGGAGCAAGTTGAAGGGGAGCACCAACATGGGGGATCAGGTCAAAAAAAGGAGGTTAGCTTTGCATGCTATAACAAATTTGAGCCACGACGTGAGTTGAGTGTGGAAGGAGGGGAAAGGGGAACAGAGGACAAAAAGGAGGGTGGAGGAGAGAGGGACATGGATAATCAGAGTGTGGGGAATTGGTCATTCAAATAGGCAAGCTAGCAGGGAAGGGGGCAAGTATGTTGTTAAAAATGGGGATGGGGCAATCTGCAGAGGGAGGGTGTGGGGGTTGAGAGCTCTCTCAGTAAGAAGAAAGGAGAAATTGAGTCCAGAGTATGAAGGGGTTGTGGGATAACAGATGGACCAAACACCAAACTTCAGGTTCAACACACAATCTGTGTGTGATGTTTATTCAAAATACAGGAAATAAGTTTCTGCAATACAATATTCCTTCTTCAGTACATTAGTTTGCAGCAACAGACTATGAATGTCCTTTCTCTGCACTTAGCCAGCACCTACTAACACTAATCTCTGATCTAACTTACCAGTTGAGATGCAACCTCCACCCCTATGCAGACCCCATTTGCTTGGGTAGTGGGGGCCCAAAAAGAAAAAACAAAACAAGCTATAGACAAAGAATCTCAATGTAGAATCACTGAAAGAAGGGTTACCACAAAGGACATTGGCAACAAATCACGTTTCAAAGAAATACATCATCATACTTACTTCCATAGTGCAAAGCATCATTGGATATATGCAAATCACCATGACATTTAGACTTGTTCAGTTTACAGCAATTCACATGCATTTTAAACAGCACAACTAAATTAATTTCTATAATAGTCACCTAGTACTTTTTACTACCATCAAAACACCTACTGCCATGGTATTTTCAACATTTACAGGTTTCATAAACATAAGGTATATTATGACATAGTGCTGTTACATACTAAATCCAACAGTGATAAACACAACCTGTTTTACACATGCTTGGAAGTCACAACAATAACCTCCCTGTATGAGGACCTGAGAGGGAAAAGGAAAATTAAAGAGGATACTACAGCATAGTCAAAAAAGGGAAGGGGTACCCATATTTGGCCAATCTTGTGGACTAGAAATTGTAAAGGATAGAACAGACCAAGAAATAGAAGATCCGTTGCAACAGATTTAAGAAAAGGTCGGTCCTCAAGAGTGGCAGGAGCTCCCTGTCACACAGAGAGGGTCATCTTTTGAGGATGGAGGACCCTACCAGAGTAGGGCCAAAAGGTCCAGGGGCCCTGCAGGAGTGCATGGAGGGGGATACGGGACAGGTGGTGTTGATGGCATTAGGAGTGCTGTTTTTTGGGGGACTGGGGTGGCACGGGCTGGAAGGGGGAACCAGGAGTGGCAGGCTGGACAACAGAAGTGGAAGGCTTGACTGGGATAGGGAGTGGGTGAAGGCGGAACTGGGGAGGCAGGTAATCAATAGTAAAAGCACAACAAGAGGGGTAGGGCTGCTGGGGTTCTGCATGAGGGTCTGGAGGACAGCCAGGGGAAAGTGGGCTCGGGAAGGGCGAAGAGGTAGGGGCTCGAGTGGGAGCCCAAAAAGGAGATGGCCCAAAGGTCAAGGGGGGGCACTAAGGTACTCCTGCTGGAGGACTCCATGATCCAGGGTATCCATTGGGAGGGGCAGGGTGAGGGTAAAATCTAGTCCAGTTAGGATAGTGGGTGTTTCTGGTCTGACTGTATGTAGGGCAATGTTCATGGTGTATGGGCTGGCGCAGGACTGTGGGGGATCACCTGACTTCTTGGTATACCGGACAAATGATATCAAGGAAGAAAAGTTGAAATTGAAGGCAAGGTCCGAGAATTGGTCAGGGTCAGTCAGGACAATGCCTGCACAGTCTCCTTCTCGGAAATCCTGCCACTACCAAGGGCCACTGTGGAGAACAAACAGAAGATCAGGAAGATTAACAACTGGCTCGGCCAGTGGGGTAAAGTACAGGGGATTGGAGTGTTGGGGGACTGGGGGGACATTTAGGAGGACAAGGGGCTATATGCCAGGGATAGGCTTCACCTTGATCTGGTAGGGAAGGAGGTTCTCAAACAAAGAATGGCAGAGTTTTCAATTAGGTGGGGTTTAAACTTGTGAAGGGGGTAAGAAGGGATGCGGGGCTGATCCTGCCATATCTATCGAGGGTAGAACTAGCCTTCAACCTCAGAAAGAGGGGGCAGATGGTGCCTTAGGGGAGGCCGGAGGGCGGCCATATGTAAACTCTGGGGTGGACATGGTAAAGAGGGATAGGAACAAGGGTTGGAGGGTGGTGCTAATAAATGCCAGCAGCCTGGGGAATAAGATGCCTGTATTCCAGGCCTTGCTGGTGGAGGGGGAGGTGGAGGTGGCAGCGGTCACTGAAACCTGGGCCACCCCTGGACATGACTGGGATCTAAATCTGAGTGGGTACACTGCGCTTAGAAAGGATAGGATGGAGGCCGGGGGGGGGGAGTGGTAGCAATGTTCATTAGGGATAACATTGGGATTATTAGCGTAGAGGAAGCTGTGGGCAATGTGGAGGCCTTATGGGTCACCTTGTGAACCCCGGGGGAAGGAAGGAAGATCAAGATGGGGGTGGTTTATAGGACCCCAGGGCTGGCTGAGGATCTGGAGGATTGCCTGCTGGCTAACATATAGAGTCAGTGCGGGCAGGAGGGGGAAGGGGTGGTGTTGATGGGGGACTTTAATATGCTGGCTACTGCTTGGAAAACTATGACGTCCACTGTGACTAGGGAGAAAAGGCTGCTAGATGGCTTCCTGGATGCATTCCTTAATCAGCAGGTGAGGGACCCAACAAGGGAGGATCATATCCTGGATGTGGTTCTATCAGACGGGGACCTGGTAAGAGACCTAGTTGTGGAGGATCCCCTGGCTGGGAGTGACCATGACACAGTCTGGTTTCTGCTTGACTTGAGGAGGGAAGGGGGACCATACAAAGACAGACAGTTGATTTTAGTGGGGGCAGACTTTAGGAGCATGGTGGAAATTATCAAGGGGCATTTGGGGGGAAAAAAATCAGATATGGATGAAGAGGTAGGTGGGGGATCATAAAACGGGGGATACAGGAGACTACCAGGTGCTGTGCAAGAGTGAGGCGCAAGAGTGGTAGGTCTCAAAAACCATGATGGTGGACAAAGGTAGTCCAGGAGGCAGTGAGGGAGAAGAAGGCTACCTACAGTAGGTACAAATGATCACAAGAGACGTTGGATGGGGAGAACTATCGTTTTGAAGCCAAGAAGATCATCAGAGTAGTGAGGGGGACAAAGGCTAGAAAAGAGCAGAGGCTGGCGCAGAGGATACGGGTTGGGGAAAAAGGGTTCTTTAGATATACTGGTGAGATGAGGAAAGTCAGGGGCCAGCTCAGTAGGTTGAGGACGGGGAGGGTGGTGGGCGGAAGGGGCTGGGGTGCAGGTGGAGGTACTCAATGAGAACTTTGCCTCGGTATTCACTAAGGAGGATGCTGGGGAACTTCCGAATAAGGGGTTGCTGGGAACAGATGGGGCAGCAGACCTGATTGTTAGGATACCTGCTGGCGAGGAGGCCGCTGGGGGAGGTGTCAGGCTGGATCTGCCAAAGGGGGGGGATGGATGCTGATATCCCTAATGGCCAGGTATGGGAGCCTCAGTGTCCCTAAAGGACAAATCTGGGTCCTGGACTTCTATTCATCCCAGAGTACTGTGGGAGGTGGCTGATGTTTTGGCTGCGCCACTGGTGGAGCTTTTTAACATGTCACTGCGAACGGGGAGGGTACCCATGGATTGGAGAAAGGCACACGTTGTGTCCATCCATAAAGGGGGTTCGAGCGAAGAGACAGGGAACTATAGATCCATCAGTCTGATGTCGGTGGTAGGAAAGTTAATGGAGGGCATACTTAAGAAGAGACTGGGGGGGGGGTTCCTGGAAGAAAAGGGATACTTGGATGACCGGCAGCATGGGTTTGTGCCAGGTAGATCGTGTCAGACTAACCTTGTTGAGTTCTACGAGTGGATGACATCAGCACTCGATCAGGGGAGACCGGTGGATGTACTATTCCAGGACTTCAGCAAGGCGTTTGATTCAGTCCCTCACATGGGCCTGCTGGAGAAGCTGAGGAGGATGGGGGTAGGACCACTGATGGTTAGGTTGATTGGAAATTGGCTTTCTGAGCGCACCCAGTGGGTAGTGGTGGTGGTGGGGGTCTCGTTCCTAGGGAGGTCAATAGTGGGGTCCCACAGGGATCAGTTCTGGGGCCGCTCCTGTTTAATGCCTACATCTCAGACATCAGGGAAGATACTGGGTGTGAAATGAGTCTCTTTGCGGACGATTCTAAGCTGAGGAAGGTAGTGAAGGGGGAGGTTGGCCCTGCAAGGGAATCTGGATACTCTGGAAAGGTGGTCATGCACCTGGAGATTGAAATTTTACTCCTCCAAGTGTAAGATGCTACACTTAGGGCGAGGGAACGCCGAATATGTGTACACCCGGGGGAGACGAGTTGCAGGCTTCGGCAGGGGAAAAAGACGTGGGAATCCAGGTGGATGTCAACATCAATGACCCGGAGCAGTGCAGCAGGAGGGCCGTGGTCAGGGCAAATAGGATGCTGTGCTGCTTCACCAGGGGGATTACCTCGAGGATCAGGGAGGTGATTTTGCCGCTGTACAATGGTCTGATTAGACCACACCTTGAGAAGTGTGTGCAGTTCTGGCAGCCACATCTAAGGAAGGACATCCAGCTCCTAGAGAGGGTTCAAAGGAGGGCAACCAAAATGATCTGGGACTGGGGGATATGACATATGAGGAGCAACTGGAGGAGATCAACCTGTTCTCGCTGGAGGAGAGGAGGGACAGGGGGATATGACTAAAGTTTTCAAGTACCTCAAGGAAGTAAATAAGGTAAACCAAGATAGGATACTTCGGCTGAAGAAGGGTGGAGTCACCAGAGAGCACAGTTGGAAGATTGAGGATGGAAGGCTTAGGAGGGAAAGGAGGAGGAGGTACTTCACCGAGATAGTGGTGGAACCATGGAATGAGCTGCCCGGGGAGCTGGTATAGGTAGCTACGGTGGAAGGGTTCAAGACAGGATGGGACAGGTATAGGCGAGGGGTGAAGCAGAGGATGGCTTGCCCGGGGAGGGGTGTCAGGATCGGGGGGGAGGGTAAGCATGAAAGGAACCTGGAAGATGGCTTCGGAACCCAATCAGGGTGCTGAGGCCTGAGCAGACTCGATAGACCATGAGGCCTACTCTGCTGGCGTATTAGTATGTCAGTACGTTATGTTAGAATCGCATTCCATGTGTTATTAAAGCATACTTTATTGTTCTTTAGAAAAACTGTGATGCCAGGTATCACTGAATGTGAACATGTAAACAAACAGCCAGTTATATGAAGCTGATGTTCACTGATAAGCATAATGAGTGTCTTGTTTTCAAAACAGTACAGAAAACATAAAAAAGCATCAAATGGGATTCCACTCTAAAACCTGTATCAACACATAAATAATTTAAAGTGAGAAGTGAAGCTAGCTTTTAAAGTTTTTTCCTACAAACCGTTCACTTTTTATGATAACTATCAGCTACATGTAAACCATTGCATGAAGCATACAGTATTGCAGCATAGTATAGTGTCATCTATATTGTCAACCCCCCCAAAAATTAATAAAGAGACCCTGACGAGAGGCCATCCAGCTGGCCTGGTGACAATGCGTCACACTGCTGTGAAGGTGACCCAAGTTCAGGAGTGGACTCTGGTTGCTGCATCATGAGGCAGGCCAGGCTGAAGTAGTAGCCAAGAGGCAATACACCTTGGCTTGTGAGGGTTGGGGGTGGGTTCCAGTGCCACAGTGCCTCCCTACAGGCAGGACAGGAAGCTTGCTCCTATGCAGGGCCACAATGTGTGTGCCAATGCACACATGCACTGCCCACGCCACAGAGAGGCAGTGACTGTGGGAGGAAATATCCTGGCTGCAATCTACATGACAGTGTAAGCCTCAGCAGGGTATAACCTTGTATACAGGGTATATCCCAGAGTGATAATGACAGCAGGGGGCCACGGATGAAAACCCATTTATATTTTAAAAAAAAAAAAACCTTGTGACTTGTGACACAGTCAACCAAGGTTGGGAACAAGCTTATATCATCGGCCGGAGGATCGATCATCCCAGGGGATGCATTCCTCCTCCAGGGTGGGTAGGGTGTGCCTCTCACTCCACTATCACCACAGGTGGCTTTGTTGTTGGAAGACTAGCATGCTGGGGATGTGGAGCAGATGGGGGGCACCGAGATGTCATGTATGGCATCACCGGATGGTGTCATGAATATGCACACTCAGGGGAGGGGTTTAAAAGTGGAAACTGGCAGCCAGAAGACAGATGTAACTGTACTGGCCTCCCACAACCATCACGAGTGTTTACTCTGCCCAGCATTTCGACTGAGCTCCCAGGGAATGCACAAATAGCCAGGAGACAGATGTAACTGCACTGGCCTCCCACAACCATCACGAGCATTTACTCTGCCCAGCATTTCAAGCGAGCTTCCAGGGAATGCACAAACAGCTAGGAGACAGATGTAACCGCACTGGCCTCCCACAACCATCAGGAGTGTTTACTCTGCCCAGCATTTTGAGCGAGCTCCCAGGGAATGCACAAACAGCCAGGTAGGAGAGGGCATGGCCCACCAAGCTGCTGTGTTGTAGGGCCCCACCCCAGGGGGAGAAATCTGACTCAAAGGTTGTTAGAGAGGGGCTATGAAACAGAAGTCTTATAAAAAGCTTTTGAGAGAGCATCGTCCCTGGACAGGTCCACCCTTTTGACACCTAGATCTAAAAATGAAGATGTAACACAGCCAGTGACAGTCATTACTGAATTTAATTCAGTATCGGACAAAATAGCTAATGTTTTAATAAAATAATGGCCCATCCTTTCTAGTGATACCACACTGTCCAACAGCATAGGCATAAGACCCAGAATCACTTTTAGTAGGGGCCAAAACCTGGGAGACAAATTGGTCAGCAGTCACTATTCCGAACCCGCTAGATCACAATGTACCTGGCTACAAATGAAACCTTCTGGTAACTTTAAATGTGGTAACTGCAATATCTGCAAACCTTGCAACCAAGGTAATTGAAAAATACTGGTGCCCTGGGAAGGTTCAGATCAGACAATTTATCTCATGTATTACGACTTTTGTGGTGTATGCCATTTGGTGTTCTTACCCTAAAGTATATGCACGTAGAACTACAAGACAACTAAAACTACGCATACAGGAACGTGTGAGCGACATTAAAAATGTGGATATCACTAATCCAGTGGCAGAACACTTTTTAAACACACCATAACAGTGATCCAACTTGCCAATGATTTATGGGCTTGGAGCAGGTAAGGGTGGGTAGAAGGGGTGGGGAACAGGCTTCAGAAATTATTGCAGAGCGAGCACTACTGGATATTCTCATTCAGATCCCTACAGCCAGTCGATCTGAACAATTAATTACATTTGAAACCTTACTTATAGATGTTGCTATTGCATTTTTTGCTTTATTATTGGATAATTTAAAACTCACTTCGTTCTTGTTTTTTCTAGGCCCTTTCTGGAGTATTGGACAGCACAGTAACTTATCTGCTTCCCTGTGGTACGAATGGAGACACCTGTGGGATTGCTCCCAAACCCCTTCTGTCCTTCATCTTTTCTCTCCCCATCCCCTCCACCTCCTCTTTACTATGTTGGTCCTCAACTTTTCTCTTTCCTTTCTGCTGTATTTTAATTTCTGGTTATATCCTATATTTAGTCCTAGTATGTCATTTCTTGACAGTATTTTCAATCACAGTCCTTGCATAAAATTACAAAGTTAAATAATTAAAAATTAAAGATTCCAGTATTGTGCCATAATCTAGTTAAGTAGGGCATTTGTAAATTACTTTAGTGCCACTGTATTAGGTTCTTGGTATTACAAGGAATTGTTTGATTAATGTTTCGTTGACAAACATTTTTTCTACCGTTTTTTTCTAATAACCACAGAATGTAATGATTTTGTGTCATACGATCTATGACATCACTACCATTTTGGTTCTTAAGCAGTTCAAATATGACCAGTGCCCACCCCTGATGAAGACCTAAGGGTTGAAGCGAGGGGCTACTGGATGGAATTGCCACCATGGTTGCCAAGTGTGTTGTCATTTTTTGAAATGTGCAAAATAAGTTGAATGTTTGCAGCAATAGTCTGAGACAGAGTCATTTGTTGACCTCTGGAATGCAGCCCCTACTTGTACCAAAGGAAATGGGGGGCTCATGGGCAAGGGAGTCTAGCATGGTACCCCATGGTAATGCAGACAGCCTGCGACTTCTGTGGAGGGATCTG
Source organism: Neoceratodus forsteri (assembly GCA_016271365.2). NCBI lineage: Eukaryota > Metazoa > Chordata > Ceratodontiformes > Ceratodontidae > Neoceratodus > Neoceratodus forsteri. The sequence goes on from CM028130.1 coordinate 1,509,911,376, forward strand.
TGACTGGTTGGCTTAGAGGAGGAAAAACAGTGTTAAAAAACATAGAAAAAAGAGGACAATAAATAAAAATATAAAAGTATAAGCTGATAGGTGTCTACAAAATACGTATTTCAAAGTTTCATGACATCAGGGGCTCTTTAAATTCAAACAGCTCAATTATTTAGTTAGTTTCTGTTGACTGGGAAAGGAGGATTAGACAATTCTGCCCGTTTCCAGCCTCGTCCCAGAGGAGTGGGGTACAGATGGATGCCAACTGACATTGAACCAGATTAAGCCGTTGGTGGTATTTTTAGTGAATGGGGGAAATTTGGCCAGGACACCAGTGTACTTATGCTATAGATTTCTGGTCAACACTAGGCCTATGCTGGAATAATATAGCATGGGCTACAGTAACATATGAGAATGTGATAACTGGGACAATGAGACAACTGCAGCATATAGAGAGTGGTACACTAAGATTGCTAAATACCTGTATCACGTTTATTATGTGGCAGGTTTGCTGTAAGTTTGTTTTACAACAGAAATTGATATTACCCTCAATAATGATTGGTATGATTGTGAAAGAAATCAGACTACAAGCACAGTATGACAGGGCTAAGCTCTCTGGGGAACAATGGAAAAAACGCTGGAAGGGGGTTCCACTGCATATATTAGATTGACCAGTGCATGCTTTGTTCTTGAATAATAGGTAGATTGGGTGGAGGAACATAGGGTATTGTCATAGGGGTGAATGAAATTGATTTAAATGGTCAATTGGATTATCTTGTGTGTTGCACTATATGGTGCTTATATGAACTGTTGTAAATACATCATGTTTCCTTTTATTTCTGTTTGTTTTTATGTACCATATTGAATATATTTAATTTGCAATAAAATTTCCCCTACTCTTTTTGAGAAGTGCCATGGGATCTTAACATCCACCTGAACTACCAGCAGAACAGGCAGATGGGACCTCGGTTTAACATCTCATCTGACAGACAGCACCTCAGGATTACAGCACCCCCCCATGCTACACTACAGTGTCAGTATAGAGATTTAACCCAAGTGCACCGTGTGGGGATAGCACCCACAGCCTTCTGATCTTCTGGCTTCAGAAGCGAGTGTACAACCTGCTGGGCCACTGACACTGTCATTACCAAATGGAAACAATAATTACGTTCCACTGTTGCTCCCATTAAGAAATTCATCATTGAAGATCTGACTACAATGAAGAACAAAAGAAACACATTTAAGTAATTTTTAGTGAAAACAGAGGCAAAGAAAAAAACTATTTGATTTAAGCCCTATTGAAACAGTAGGGGCAAAGTTGGCAGCTGCAGAATTTCCTTACCTCCTCACTGCCCCACCATAACTGCAAGGGACTCCTTACCTTTACTGTTTAGCGATTTGTAGGTAGGCAGCTGCTCTTTTGCCCATGCATTTAATCCCCCCCATGCCACCACCAACTGATCTGCGTCTTTTTTATTTTACTAGCAGACAAATTAGATGGCAAGCTTTATTCTAGTTGTTTGGGTTTTGAGCCCCCAAGTTTGGTTTGATGCACACTTCAGCCCAATTGAATACAGCAAATAATACACAAACCCCGATTTTCAGGCTCAAATTTGGTTACGTAAAGAGAGGACCCACAATGTTACTATGTCTAGGGCTGTACCTGTTACATAAACATATATTAATATGGAAATAAATATACACAATGCACGACAACATGCAACTTCTTTCAAAGCACATCTAAGCAAATTAACTATGTGGTGATATTTTCTTTCATGCCCCGTTTGTCATTGTTGCTTTTGGCCATGTTACGAATTAACTGCATTGTATGGACTTTAAAGATCCCTATGTTATTACATTCTGCTGACAGTTACCTGTCCACAGTTATTACCACCAGGGAGTTACTTACCCAGACATTAAGGCAATTTTCTAATAGTATTGGAAAAGAACCCCAAGTAGTATGTCCTCTACAGCCTGGCTTTCCTGAATGTCAGGGACACTTTTGTGAAACCAAGCAATGAAGGAAGCAACAGCAGTGTCAGCCTTTCGCACCACAGGGAAAGGCCTTAATTTACAGTACATGGGGGATAAGCAATACAGTGGCGGTAATAATTTCAGACCAATCAATGTCGGTGTAAAATGTAATAAAACAGGATGTCTAGCCTATAATATTATACTTGAGAAACTACTTCTTGCTCCACACAGGGCAGGTCATATACTTCCCGTGTGTTCAATACATGCTAACTACACTTCTAGGAAAGTGCATGTGTTTTATATTGGTGACACAAACTGTCAAGCAGTTCTAAGACCCTCGTGCATAACAACAACTTAGTCACAGTGCTTAAACTGAGCTGAAACAGACAGGAGCCAAGTATGTCTCTTGCATGGGGTGGGGGGGAATGGAGTTCCATATCTGTCTTTTATCTGTTCTCAAGTGGTTCTAGGTACACATGCTGCCCCCCCCCCCCGGGACTATGAGTCTGTTGGGCTAGCAACACTCCATCCCACTACCGACAAGTGACACAGCTTTGTAAATGGTGCATTGCATCACCACTTGAATAAGAGGCAGATGTTGCAGTAGTACAGGAGCTATGCTGTACCACACGACTACAGTACATCCCTTGTGGACTGGGCACATACCCTCTGCTGTGACCAGTGTGGTGCTTGTCTCTAAAGTCAGGGGGATGTTTGTTAGCAGCGGCCACTGCACATGTTATATCACTTTTGTTGTGTTGTTACTTACTGGTGAAGCTGTGATACTCTTGTGTTTTATTTATTGTGTCGTACCACATGTAAGTTGTCTTCACACTTTACCGTCTTTGTACTGTGCCTGTCTGCATATAATCCTGCTGTAACCTCCCAGGCTGTGCCTGAAAATGGACAATTCTTGTCTAGTGCACTCACCCCGTAAACAAAAACTAAATAAAATGTTTTATCTTACTTTTTACATTATCAGACAAACTCCATTCTTAAGTGGGGACATGAGTCACCCATGGACCGGATTCTTATAGATGGACTCCGAGCATGCAGTAACCATGTAAAGTACAGCAAATATGCCTTGTAGGCAGTGTGATACTAGACAAGACTTGAAATGAACTGGGGTGACCCCAGGCTGATTCGTAGGGAAGCAACCAAATAGCACAAAAAAAAAAAGATAAATTGACATTTTGAGATTAACTTTTCGTCGGACAGAAAAATCATGTCATTCTACCACTGATTGACAATGACAACAGGCAAGGCAGCAGAAAATGCTGAATTTGAAAAAACACAATAGTAGCTGCAAGAAAGTAAGGGACTATTCTGGCAGTGGTGCCTTTTATACATGAAATAAAAGTAATTGAGGAGTTTGTTTACAGAACTATTAACAAAATCATTCTAGTCCCATGTGAAATTTTATTTTTCAAAGCAGCAGTCAATGTTAGAGGTAGCAGTGATCCCTAGTGTTTAATGGAAGCTATTTATTTATTTATTTTAGTTGTTTAACCAGGAGTAGCACACTAAGCAGAAAGCTTTTTTACAGGAGCGACCTGGGAGCACAGGGAAGTTAAGTGACTTGCTCAGGGTCACACAGTATGCAAGTGGAAGCTGTGGGATTTAAACCCAGGTCTGGTCTGCTGGATGTCACCAGATTTGGAGCTCAGAGCCTTAAACCACTGCACTATACTGCCTCCCATGTGTTGCTCCTAAACGTGTTGCTCCAACTGATCTCTAAATCTGCTGCAATGAGTAATACGTGTGCAGCGAAAAAGAAGCAGCTTAAGAAGAGTGGGGGATCACAACAGACTCTCTTGCCTCCCCCATCTGAAAAGCTAAACTGGTGGGGTGGGTAAGGGTCTCAGTAGGGCTACAACAAAAAAAGTAAGATGAAATTTAAAATATATATAACTTGCTAAGTACTGAGCTAGTCACCAGCACCATTTAGGTCATACTACTGACAGTTTCTAAATATTCTTTAGGGGTTAGCATAAACTGCTGCTTTAAAAACAAAATCAAACTACAACAGATTTAACTACATTTGTTTTACTTGACAGAGACTTTTGCAGGTAAGTATAGTATATTTGGAGATATTTTAAGTAGCCTGAACCTTGCACTGAATAGCACTAGTTTCGAACAGAGCATGCCCTCAGATCGAACAGTGGACAAGTTCCATCAACACATTCTCCCAGAATTCATGTGGGAATGCTTTACTGCAGTACAGAAATCCATTACACTGGATTTTAAGGTGCAGCATTGCTGCTGTATGGGAACTTTACTAAGCCTACTAAAAAAGCATTGCCTCAAAAGAAAGTACAGCTAGATTTAGTAAACACTTTGTTTTGACAGCCTACTGGAGGAAATTTTCTTGCAGTTAGCTATGAAAATGTGTGTTTAAATCTATTCAGTGTCATGACATTTATGAATTGTGGGATGACTGCTTATAAGTGGCTGACAATCGGAAAGTACCTTTTTAGCCAAGATACTACATTAATTCTATGTTGTAAAAAGAAAGATACTATCCGAATGTTTGATAGTAATAAAACAAAAATTGCATTGCATGCAGAACCTTTTAAGAGAATAAAGTAAAATGCATACTACTTAAGCATCATAGAATTTTTTATTTTAATTTATCTCTGTGCATGAATTTAGTTTTTGTGAAAGGTGCCAAATTAACAGAAATGGAAACTGAAAACTCTCTGTTTATTCACATGACAACTACAGCATGGGCAACCAAGGTGCAAGCTCCCCACCCTGCCCCCGCCAAAGTGCCTCAATGCTGTCACGGAGGAACCATCACGTAGGTGGAAGGGGTAGTTCAGGCTCAATGTGCACTCAGTCTTTAGCCTTTCTATTGAGAGTGCCAACAAGGCTGACAATTGATGCAAACTGGGTTGGTGGTTTTGTGACCTGGATACCTACCCACTGGAAACTGGACTAAGACCCCCACATCACATTTTATACAGGCCACTGAACAACCTTCAGGTGACAAGGGCTTTTATTCACTATTAATATGGGCTGGATTTGAACCAGTGACCTACAGGTAAAAGGCTCTCAATGCGATACCAATGCACTGAGCCATCCAGATCCCCCACAGAATGTTTTTAAACGCTTGACGGGGATGGGAAAAATCACAAAAAAACCAACATCATATTTTACAAATCACTTGCATTACCTTCAGCCAATCAGCGTTGAGAATTGCAGGGGTTCTTATTCTACGTACAGTTGTCATCTTGTGAGGGAACATTAAAGTAGAGCATACCGCTTCAAAGGTGGGTGGTAAGGAGCATGAAACTCAGTTTTAAAAATAAAAAAAATAAAACTTCTTGCATATCACTTTAGCAGACTTGAGTGATTAGTAATATGATTATGTGTGTACTGAGGCAGTCTCTTATTAAGGGGATGAGCTAGAATTGTTTTCAAGGGGGTAGCAATTTTCTCAAGAGGGCAGCATTTCCCCTTAAAAAAAGAAAAATTGTTACTTTTAAGGCTCAGATTAGGTTTAAACAGCTACATTTTGTAGACCTAAGGCATAGCAGGTGCTACTTTACTACCTTGTTGGATCCACTAATGCTCTTACAGAACAAGAACATTCTATCACGCTGTTTGGGGCTAACAGAACCACTAAACTTTGCTTCACAGTTCTCGCACATAAACAGCCTGAGAGAACGTTCCTATTCAATTAACAACATCCATCAGCACACAAAGAAACATGACTTCCCTGTTCTTTTTCAGTTTGTCTCGCTTGTTCTTTTCTGCCAGGCTGGTCTTGAAACCCAGTTCTGCAAGTTGTTCCTTTTTTGTGCCATTTTAAGTTCTCTAACCAGCAACATCATTGGTTGCCATCAGTCCATGGCGTCTTGTCACAACTTATGTTGTAAATCCATATTTTCATAGTAAGGGACTGACTCCTCCTTACCTCCCATAGGAAAGACTGGGTCTGTTTTATTCCTATGGCCTATTGATCTTTCAGCTGGGCTGCCATTTCCTACAGCCATTGTGTCTCCCAGCTGACAGGCACTCACCCGAGATTCATGACACTGCCACCTGGGTCCCATTTATATATAGCCTATTGGTGTTGAATGCACATGGGAGGTTATTTTGGTTAACAATACAGTACGTTTGGTTTTAGACATCCTAAGCTGCATATCTCTAAGATAACTATGGAACACCTGAGATCAGACAGGGGCATAAGGAGTGAAACCCCTCTGACTTGACCTCAGGTCATTTTTGGAAATGTTGTTTGGAACTGAAGATCAGATGAGTCTTTGTTTTTCAAATGGGAAACAAGACCACTTAGACCTAGCATATGTATATTTCAAATCAGTCTACCAGAGACCCCACTGGACCCCTAACTTGCAAAACAGAGCGTCCCATTAGATCCTGGCTAAGGGAATGCCAGCAAGGAGCTCGGGAGTGAGGTTGTAAAAGCCAGGTATACCTTTTTGAGTCATAACTAGTATTCTTTAATAGCTACATTGTTTTATATTGCTAAAGTTTCCAATCCATTCAAACATTTTTATTTCCTTTCTGTCTGCATGTAAAATGATAATCCTATATTTTTATAGCTGTGCACGACTTGCTTTATTAACAGTTTGTAAACTGTTCAACTCTTTTAATTCAACTTTCAAAACTTAACTGCAACTCTGTTTAGCTTAAGGGGACAGGTAACCATTTACTGACACATTCGTGTCTGCGGCCCAAAGGAACAGTGCCAAGTAAGGCCCTTTCCATTGGTGGAAAAGATGTAGAGGGTTTGTGCATTCAGTCATTCACTGAGGTTTCAGCCTTGTACTAATGAGGAGAATCAAAACTCTGGGCTGGACAGTGTTGTGGTCCTGAGAGCACTGACGTCTGTGTGAACAAGTGCGCGAGTGGGGACTAGTGTGGGCTAAACCAGTTTTGTGACACTTCTGATGTGGATAGCGCTTCCTGCATGGGTTGCATCACTCATGAAAATGGAGCAGCTCCTTAACATGCTCAATGGTCATCAAAGTGCCAACTTATATAATTACGCAATGAGGCATGCCAGGGTGAGTGTCATGCTGGGGTAACATCATGCCTCAGGTATGTTGCAAGGCATGAGACATGGGCTGAATACCTGCAGCCACCTGAGAAATGACATAATCCCAGCAACACAGATCCTGAATTGCCTTATTGCAATTATAAAATGAATCCATTTATGTGTTTATGGTTGTAAGTTAGCTGATTTGCGGGCGCTAATTTCACCAGTGAGGCTGTGTTGAAATAACATCATGAGTGAAACTGGCACTCCACCAGTCAGTTTTCAGCATTTTTTCCATACATTTTCTAAACAGCAGTATCAGCATTGGGATCCATGAACTGATTGCAACAGGTGCTGTCCACTGGTTAGTTGGAGCACCCATAATGACACAAACAGGGGCGGTACATACAGAGCTAGTTTTGAAGGGGTTGGGGGTGGGAAGAAAACAAAAAAGAAAAACACATCCAGAAAGTAAACCAGATGTAAACAAGAAAGAACTGAAAAAACTGTAATGCTTCCCATCTTCTTTAACGCAGACTCAAGAAATGTATTATGTGGTTTTATTCCAATTCCTAAAGAAAAATAATAAGAAACCCCTTCAAATAAACATGACAAAATGATACGGAACTACTGTACTTGCCAATGGAATGAACATGCACGTTCTTCAAGTGATATATGCTAAGCTGGTCTCTTACCGATCATATGATTAGCAACATGGATTTGTATTTCTCTTTCATTCTCAAACGTCATCTGGCACTTGATGCACTGATATGTCTTTTTCTGTTTGACAGAATGAGAAAAAAATAATTTTTGTTCTTTACAAATATGCAATATCTTTCAATTACACTTACGTATGGCCAACAGGAAGATCGTGCAACATGTTTTCCAACTGTATCACAGCACTGGGTTAACTTTACATTTTGCCCCTGTACACATAGTCTGCATGTAAACTGATCACATGGCAGGTGCTTTTCATCTTGGAAAAATCAGATACACTGTAAACACGACCTCTACCTTGAGAGAGAAAAGAGCTAGATTAGACCTCAAGGAACATAAAAGACTATTGTCCGTAAATTTGGTCTACGCTTGTAGAATTCTGTGCCCTGTGCCACTGAGTCCATTCCTTCCCCTCCTCTGAAAAATAATTAAAATGACTATCTTTTAGTGTGGCACAGTTAGTGAAATATATGGTTCCCCTTTTTTCCATACATACATATCCCACATCTGAGTACTGTGTGTGAGAAATACTGCTAGTATAACATTAAAACTACCCTCACCAGACTGGGATGCTGGTACATAGTTAGGACAAGGAGTCTTAATTCAACCAGCATTTATCTCTGTCCGCTTGCAGTAATTTCCAGTTTCAGGCAAAGCACCAACAGCAGGCATCCGCAGGACTAAGTCTAATTAAATTCCCCACAATTTGAGTTTTAAGACATTCCATTCTTTATCACTAAAGACTTTTGCATGAAAACATGGGCTCTTATTCATAGTGGCAATGGGTGACGGAGCAAAGCGGGAGCTTATCCATCACACTGTTGTGTTGCCACCCATTTGACCTATACACAACCAGATCCTTACATTGCTGGGAAGCAACCCACCCCAGCAACAGTGTCTCAATGTAAATCAGTTATCCAGATGTTAGAGGTGCAAACTGGGTTTTTTTTTTTTGTTGCCAAGAGGGTCAGCAATGGTGACTGAACTACACACAGCACCAGTCACGAGTTGCTATCCATGCTATGACTCAGTGGCAAAAGAGCATCTCACATGAAAGACCCCCCCCCCTTCCTAGCCCGCATAACTTTCTTGCCATAGAGTACGCATGTTATTCCTGGTATCCTTGACCTGCTGGACTGGACTCCTGCTGGTCCTGCACCCCTCCTGCTCCCTTAGTTGTAATTTTCCTTGGTAGTCCAGTGATACGCTCCTCCCTAGCCCACTTCCCCCACCAGCTGGGTGTTCTTCTGGGTGTCTTTTCAATTATTACTCTTCTCACAAGTCTGGTTTCTACGGTCACAATATTATAACCCCTTACATGTGCAGGCAGGGGGTCACAGGAGGCTGTGACCAGGACTACAAAAAACACAACTCTTTAGAGAATGGTCCCATGAACCACATACATGGAAGCTTCACACCCTTTTCTACATGGTCACAAATATTTCTGCAGTTGCCTAGGAAGGGGTTGCAACCACCCTGGGTAGCAGAGTGGCCAGTGGCACTAAGTGGTTGCAGTTCCGACTTAGCAGCCCATACAGTGACTCTGCATAGAGGCCTTTCATCTTTTCTCTTAGATTTAATCAGTTTCCTGCAGCTTGTATTATACCTGCCCTAAAGTTACAATCTCTCTCTGTGACATTACTTCCACAGCAACAAACTGTGATAACACATGCAGAAGATTATGATGACCTCAGGCAGTTTCCCAACCCTTCCTTCTATCCTCACACCCCCACTTCACTGTCCTCTTCCCCCTGCCATCCTGGATGCAGTCTCATCCAATCTCCATGATTAAATCTCAACGCACATTGGCATCCCCTTCCACCCTACCCCCTTCTACCCAATTGCCCCATTCCCCACCCTTCATGGCAGCTCAGTGGCTCCCTTAAGATCAGTATCTCCCTGCTCCTTCTCATGGCATGAGACCTGGAGGCTAATCATGGTACTACCCTACTCTACTAAGCTATAAAAGGTCTAAGGGATGCCTACTTGAACATCCATAGCGTCCCTCAAAGCTGGATCGGTTTAATCTATTTGTGTTGAACCTCTAACTGGATTTTCTGGTCACCTCAAAGTCTTGACTCACCTCCAAGGTTAGTGATTCATCAGTAACCTTCCTTGGCTACTAAAATGCCAGGCAAGATTGTTAAAAGAGGGGTGGGTGAGTTGCAGTGTAGCTCTCCTCTCGCCCTAGTTCGAGACTGTGCAATGCTCTTCCATTCCCTTCCAACGTGAGTTGCTGCTCCTCAGACTTGCCATCCCTTTCTCAGAGCCCATCTTCATTTCAGCTAGTTTTCCTCATCTCTAAAAAGTTATGCCAGAATGTTAAATCTCTCAGATTCAGCAAGCTTATCTGTGAACCCATACAACTCAGCCTCACATCCTCTAATCGCTTCCTTCTCAACTGGGTCCTCACTTCCCATATACACTGCACTGTGGAAACTGGTACTCTCACAATGCTATCAGTGACCATCACACAGTCCACTGCAGCTGGCCCGGTGGCACAGAGGGTTGAGGCACAGGATGTCACACCTCGCACCATGCCGGCGACCTGGGTTTGGGAACGAATTTGGGCCGTCGGGGTTGGCAGGGTAGAGGGCGGATTGAGCATCCCAGGACTGCTTTCCTCCTCTGGGGTGGGTAAGGGAAACTGGCCAGCGCTGTAGCAGCCTGGTGATGACGAGACAGCACAGTTGCAGTGTCTGCAGTAGGGAGGAGCACGACAAGGCGTCAGCTTACACACCATACGTCATTGCACTGCCGGCTCCTAGGGGGAAAAAATGGAGGGAATGGCTGGGCGTGATTGAGATAGCTTGGTGGTCGAGCTCCCACCGACTTGGAGGACTGCCATGAAATTGCGCTGGGGGTTCAGTCTCAGTCCAGCTCAGGGAGGCCCTCCAGTGGGCTGGGGTGGCCATGGTGGATTCCCACCATGTGAGTGAGCCTGCTGCTCTCCAGGGCAGTGGGGGCCGGCGGCTGGATGCCCCCACTGGTGGCGCTGCAGAGGTGCATAAACAGTGACATGATAAAAAAAATAAAGTCTACTACAGAAATTCATGAAATCCACCAGTCCCAAAGGTCACCCCAAATTTATACAAATCTACACACCAACCTGTCCTTTACTAAATGGTCTTTCATCCCAGCAGCCACCAACATAATCTCTGCCCTCCTAAATTTACAGACAAAGAAAATCATGACTGGGATTCCCATGCACCCCTTAGGAGAATCGGGGCCAAAGACTTCCACCTTACCTAAGTCACAGCTATGTTAACTGCCTGTCTCAAAGCAGGAGACCTGCACTGGCACATTAACAAGCCTCCGGCTTCCCCAGGAGACCTTGCAGAATATCAGGCCCTATGCAATGCCTGCACCAAAGCAATAAGACTTGCCAATTCATAATAGTTTGCTTCCATTCTCCAGAAAGATATTAAGCACCCTCTAAGTTCTGGAAAGTCATCCATGCCTTTTTCTCTCCTCCCTCTCCTCTCATCTGTCCTTGTCCTCAAACCTGAGAACTCAGCTATTGCTGACCCTGCTAAAGTTGCTTCCTCTTTCAATAACTTTTTCCCTAACTGTGCTTTTTCACTGTTCTAGTCCTCCTCCTCTTCCCCTTACCTTCTGTCTTCTCCTAACCCTCCCTTTCCCTTTTTTCTCTTTGCAGTCACCTCCCCATCTGCTTCCCTAAAGGCTCTGTTAGTCAATCTTCATAAAGGTCACAGCTCTGATTGCCTCAACCCTAAACTCCTTCTTTCTGCCCCTGCTATTGTTCTCTCTTATCTCTAACATTCTCAACCTTTTCTTCCCCCAATTACCATCCCCAATGTGTGGAAGAGCACAACTGTCATCCCCTTCCCTAAAAGGGGTGACCCCTCTATCCCTGGGAATTATCAATCTATCTCCCTAGTCTCAGCCTTGGCTAAACCACAAGGACACCTTGTTCTCTCCTAACTTGTCCCCCCTTCTGGACTTCTCCTTCCTACTTCACCCCTTTCCAGTCTGGTTTCAGGAAGTCTCACACTGTTGCCACCTCCCTCTTCTGGCTCACTGACTCCATAATGAATGGTATGGATTGGGGCCTGATAACCTGCACCATCTTTGTTGAGGTTGCCAAAGCCTTCAACATGGTCACACACCCCATTCTCCTTGGCAAGCTGAAAAGGGTGGGAGTCTGACCATTCGGTTAGATAGTTCAGTTCCTACCTAGGAGGCAGGACCCAACCTGTCTGGCTAGAAGAAACCCTCTCTTCCTCCACTCCCTATTTGCTCAGGTTTTTTAGCCATGATGGAGGCTTTCATCACAGATTCCTTGGCAGATCTGGTAGACCTGGTTGGGGGATGACTCTGGCCCCATACTGGAGGTGTCTATTCCTCCAGACTACTCCATGATGCATTGTCATAGATGGAAGCACAGTGGTGGCGGGGTAGCCATCTGTTTTAGATAGGCATCAACACCTCTGGCATACCCCATGGGAGAGACCAGGTCGTTTGAATGCATAGCGGTGAAAGGTGGGCCAGGTACAGGTTAGGTTGCAAGATCATTCTCATGTACTGGCCTCCAGGATAGAGAAGCAAATTCTTCCAAGAACTTGAGAGTTTCATGGCTGATATGGTGGTGTAGTCGCCTAGACTTCTTGTTCTGGGTGACTTCATTTCCTGGGTCAACAATGAAACATCTCTTTTTGTAAAGTAGCACCTCCAGTTGATGTCTTCACTGGGCCTCAAACAGGCAGTTGCCATTTGCACTTATCAGCATGGGCATGCCTTGGACCCAATTTTCTCACTGGGTCTTGATATTAGTAATGTCAAGGTTGATCCAGTCATTTGGTTGGATCATCACACCATGCAGTTTCTTTGCGGGGCTCCCCATTTAACCTCCTTGGTGGAGATGGTCAGTTACCACCATTTTCAAAATCTGGAGCCTCAGAGACTCCTGGTGGTACTGGACATCTCGAGCATGGAGATGGCCTGTGCATTGGGAGTCAAAGGGGCCATGGAGGGCTCTAATATGGCTCTGGAGGCTGCATTTGACTCCCTGCCACCTCTCCACGTCCACCCATTGATTTCCAGCCGCAGGTCACAATGGTTTGATGGTGATCCGAGGAGGCTGAAGACAAATTGGTGGAGGTTGGAGTGTTGTTGGCAGATATCCCAGTCAGAGGATGATAAATTGGCGCTGTGGGCAATCACTCTGGAAAAAAAAAAGAATATTTCTGTCAAGGGTGACTGCTGCTGGAAAGAACCAAATGGCTCAAATCTTCAGTACTGTGAACAGATTATTAAACCCAATCTCTCTGCAGTCCAGTGGAGTTTATTTCCACAGGCAAGTATGATGAATTTATCTGGCTCTTTCTGGACAAGGTATTCAGGTTGGGATATCCTCCAGTGGACTGTCATTGACTGGCAATGTCCAGTCTTTGATGGGCAGAGGCACTCCATCTTTGTGGGTGATGTTTGAGCCAGTGGTGGTGGACAATGTCCTTTGGGTGGCTTCGGGACTGTGCCCTGCCTACTGTATACTGGATCCTGGGCCAACATAGCTTCTTTTAGATTGCTGGGGGATGCTACATTTTTTGTGGAGATCACTGGGTGTTCTCCTGGGGAGTGGGGTTTTCCTTCCACCCTGAAAAGAGTGGTGGTGAAGCCATTCTTACAAAAACATCACTGGATACCAAAGTTCTCCCAAATTACAGGCTTGTCTCGAACCTTCCCTTTCTGGGGAAGTTAATCGAGAAGGTGGTTGCAAAACAGTTGGAGCAACACCTGGAGACATATGGAAATATGACATCTACTATGTCAGCCTTTCCAGTCTGGTTTCCAGCATCGCCACTGTACAGAGACTGCTCTTGTCAGGGTGCCCCATGACCTCCTTCTGGCAAGGGATAGCAGGCGTCATTCCATCCATGTCCTGCTTGATCTTTCTTTGGCTTTTTACATGGTGAACAATGGGGTGCTACTGTTTCATCTGAGGCACTACGTAGGACTTGCAGGTACTGTGTTATGGTAGTTTGAGTCCTACTTATCTGGCAGGGTGCAGCAGGTAGCTCTTGGCTCTTTTATCTCAAGCAGTGCTGCATTCTGCTGTGGCATGCTTTAGGAGTCCATTTCAGCTCCGGTGCTGTTCGCCATGTACAAGTTGCCATTCGTGGAGATCGTCAGATGCTATGGCTTGGGTTTACACTGCAATATGGATTATATTCGGCCCTGTATATCTTGTGCTCCTGATGAAGATGTGGCAGTCTCGGAACTGAGTGAGTTGCTCAGGGAAATTCAAGACTGGATGGTGGGCGGCTAGTTTTGATTTAATCCATAGAAGACAGATGCGTTACTGGTGGAGCTGGGTCAGTATGGCTCTGTAACGGTCACTGTGGATTCCAAGCTGACCTTAGAATGCCAGGTGTTAGCTGTTGTCCACAATTACCTTTACCTCTGGAACATCTCCTGGATCAAACCCTTTCTTGAAATGGTTGATCTAGCAACCCTGGTGCACACCCTGGTTACATCCTGACTGGATTACTGTAACACTCTGTACCTTGGGTTATCTATGAAGTTGTTGCATCACTTACAGCCAGTTCAGAATGCGGCAGCCCAGTTGGTTGCTGGAACCTCCCAGTTCAAACATATCATGTCAGTTCTCCATGTTCTGCACGAGTTGCCACTGCAATGGTGCATCAACTTCAATGTGTGCTTGTTAACTCACAACGTCCCGCACAGTCTGGTTCCATGCCACCTGAAAGACCTCCTGAATCCTCTCACTCCTGGTTGCCCTCCCTAATCAACAAAGGCAAACCTCTTGTCTGTACCTCGATCTTGACTTACAGGGACAAATTCATAACCGGAGGCCACCATGGTCAGAATGCCTGTGGAAAGCTGTTTCAAACATGGTATTGAGCTCATCTGTAGCTGGAAGCATTCCACTAATGCAGATGACTGAGCCTGTTCAACATTAAAACTATATTGCAGCCATTTTTAGAACATTATGATGTCACTGAGAAACAAGCTGTGCCTAACTACATTGCGTCAAGCACAGATGTTCCTCAATGACATCACAATATTCTACAAATGGCTACAGTGTGGGAGTAATATTGAACAGACTGACTCATCGATTTCTCTGGAGTGCTTCCAGCTACAGGGGAGCCCAATATCTCATTTGAGAGTTTTTCATGGGCTTTAAAACTATGTCAGTCACTGAACAAGACTGTTTCTCTTTAAGTCCTTGAGGGGACAAGGCCTTCAATATGGCTGCCTTGATTCTAAGGATCGCCCTTCTCCCAGAAGTGAGAAGTGCTCCTTCACTGGCATTTTTAAGTCTTGTTTTTGTAAAAACTCATTAATTTACATATCATTTTTTGCCCGAAACTACAGTATAAATCCTTAGCGACAATATCTGAATCAGTATATTTAATCAGTATATTACATATAATTTAATGAACTGTTTTGTTGTGTAGTGTAAGGTGCCCAGAGCCCCCGGGATTGGGCACCATATTAATAAAATTGCCTTGCCTTCCCTAAGGCTTCATCCTTGGCCATATCATAGAAACATAGAATTTGACGGCAGATATGGACCGCTTGGCCCACCCAGTCTGCCCATTTCCCTACCTAATGGATAAGCTGCAGATCCTAGTTTACCAGCAGCCTACTTCTTTCTACCCCAACCCCCTAGAATTGCCTTATTACTGTCCCATGCATGCTTGAATTCAACCACTGTTTTTGACTCCACAACCTCCTCCGGAAGGCCGCTCCATGCATCCACAACTCTTTCTGTAAAAATACTTCTTACATTACCTCTGAGCCGCCCCAATCTTCAAATTGTGCCCCTTTGTTCTTGCACACCTCTTTTTTTGAAAGATGCTACCTCTTGGACTTTGTTGATTCCTTGAGGTACTTGAAAGTTTCTATCATGTCCCCCCTCTCCCTCCTTTCCTCGAGGCTATACATATTGCACTCCTTTAGTCTCTCTTCATATGTCTTCCGATGCAGACACTGCACCATTTTAGTTATCCTCCTCTGGACAGCTTCCAGTCTGTCTATGTCCTTGCGGAGATTGGGTCTCCAGAACTGCACACAGTACTCCAGATGGGGTCTCACCAGCTGTCTGTACAGAGGGATAACAACTTCCTGTTTTCTACTGGTGATGCCTCTCCCTATGCATCCCAGTATACCCCCAGCCCTCCTTACTGCCCTCTCACATTGCTTGCCCACCTTTAAGTCATCTGATATGACTACCCCCGGGTCCCTTTCCATTTTTGTTGTTGTTAGTATCTCACCCTCCATTTTGTGTACTCTTCCCCTGGGTTTTTGTTTCCCAGGTGCATTACCTTGCACTTCTTAGCATTCAATCTAAGCTATCATACATTTGACCATTCCTCTAACCTTGCCAAGTCCCTTCTCATCCTTTCCACCCCACCTTGTGCATCAACTCTGTTGCAGATCTTTGTGTCATCTGCAAAAAGACATACTTTTCCTTCCAGTCCCTCTGCAATGTCACTTATAAAGTCATTGAAGAGGGCCAGTCCTAATACTGAACCCTGCGGTACCCCACTAGTAACCCCCCTTTCTTGTTCTCAATATTTCTAAGCAACCTTCCTTAAGCCTGCATCTCCTCAGACATTCATGTATATGCTGAACCTCTGCTTTATGTTTCTGGCCCATCTGCTTCTGATCTGGCTTCTAGGCTCTAGAAGGATTTCACCAACATCCAACTCTGGCTCTGTTCCAATCAGCTCTCCCTAAATGCTAAGAAAACTGTTTCTATGACCTTTGGTAGCAGGCAGAAACAGGCCAAATCATGACCCCGGTCAACCTTCAAATCTCTAGACGGGGTTGATATTTAGGAGGTCACATCCTTCAACTACTTCAGGGTCTGATTAGATCATCACTTTGACTTCTCTTGCCATGTGGATGCCATCCGTCAAAAACTCTATCCAAATCTTGGTGGGCTCTACAGGAACAAAGCGTGTATGCCATTCCCCGTTTGTAGTGCGATCATCTTGAAAAATTATCCTAGTAATCCTGAATTACAGGGATTCTGTGTATAGTGCAGCACCTAAATCCACCCTAGTCAGATGGGACCTCCCTTTTCACTCCTGATGCTATGCCTTTGTCTGCCCCCCCACCTGCAATCACCATTGCTCCTTTCACTCTTCCCTCGCACTCCCCTCAGTGCGGTGGGTCACCAGCCTTGTTGGTCATGCAATAGCCTGTGGGAGAGAGGGGTGTATTTAGTAGCCCAACTATTTCCATTTTGTTGACAGGGGTGCTGCATGCAGTGGCAGGAGTGAATATGCATGTTATGATGCACATACATACCAGAAATCCAGCAGTGGCTCTTCCCTTACGTATGCTCCCACCAGTGATGCAATCCCACAGCAGAAGGCTTGTTCCCCCCTCCCAATGAAAGACAGCAGTCCCTTGGATGCTTCGTCTTTCCTCCCCAGCTGGCTCATGAAGAGCCATGCTCCTTTCTGAATGCAGGTCGCAGCGCAACATGCAGCAGCATTACCACTGTGCTACTGGGCCAGCTCCACCTTGGCTCCTTAAGCGCAACTGGATCTCTTTAAACCCTACATCAGCAAGGGCTGCAGATTCTACTCAGGTATTCATTTGATCTTCTCCAACTGTACTGAACATGGGACCCACAATTTGCAGCCAGTTTTGTTCAATACACTGCACACTTTACTGAAGTGTTATCTAGTGTTACCTTCACTGTACATTAAAGTGATTACTATGCCCTTTATGTATTTTCACTGTACGGTAATGTGATAACTATGCGCCTTATGTATTGATGTTTTTATGGACTGGTTTTCCGTACTTCCCCTTCACCAAGGACATATCAGGAAATGAGCTGCTGGTAAAACATTTTAAGTAAATAAACAAACAGAGTATAATGCCTAAGAGAAAACAATGCTGTTGTCCTGCAAAGTTCTTTGGTAGTAACAAACAATGGAAAAAATGGAATGCCATGAAACCCAATTTTGGGAAACCGAGTTCTGCTGATGCCAACTGTGTTTTTCTGCTGAAAATGGAAAATCTCTAAGACAGCAAATTGCACTGTATGGTTGTGTTTACATGTAGCAGTAGATTACCTTTCTCCAGGTGTCTGTTGGATTAAATGACATCATGACAATAATTAATTATCGCACATCAATCAGCCAAATCTCTGGTGAGAGAAAGACCTATTCAAATATCCTCCCTCCTTCACCCACTCTTTACTAGCCTTGTTTGCAGCATCCCACCCTCAAGGGGCAAAGGCCAATGGCCTCCTACAAGTCTGACACCAGGACTTGGGGCTCCATACATATTCACTGTTTTGTGGCACAAAATGGTTGGAATGGCACTCTGTGCCACAGCTCAAGTCTGCAACTAATTATGCCATACACAGTGGTGCTGCAAGCCTTTCCTACATGGCTGCACAGGGCATTGTGGCCACACTCAGAAAGGAGCAGGTGGAGGCATGCTAATGTGGTTCAGCATATACTGTAAATGGTATGCAGTGCTAAACTCAGTCACATACTGCCCCCCACTTACAACCCAGTGGTATGCCACAATGTCACCCAGGCTGTGAAACTGCTTCAAGCAGTTCTTGTTTTACAAGAGGGAGGATGCAGGCATGCAACAACATGAAGAAGAGTCACTGAAGGATGGAGACTAACAAGAGATTGTAACTGAAACTGGAGGGTGCAGGAGAATGGTACTACGGAGGGGATGCAGTAGATACTAGGGACTAGTTATGGGCATCGGTGGGAGGGCCACTGCACCACTAGATAATGGAGACCATCATTTAAACTGAAACTCATGTAAGCCCTGTGAAGTTGAGGATAAGAGCTGGATGGGTGGGTGGAGGGAGACTACAGTAATAATGCCGTATACCAGTGGCACTGTGCATGGCATAGCATAATGTGACTGGCACTATGTAATGCGCAGTCCTCCACGGTTGTCACGTTTCAGGTGATAGCGGCTGGGCATCCTGTTTGCAACCACTAACATCTAGAGACCATCATTTGCATTGCAATTTAGTCATAAGGGAAGAGTTCTCTTCCTAGCAACTACATTTTAATTCTGTATATAGCATCTCCTGGTGGTGGCATAACAGGGAGCCTGTTACATTCAGAAACTGCACCACCACCAGCCAGAACTGTGCATCAGATGCCTGGCTGAGAATCAGCTGCTAAGGCAGTGCTTTTCAGCAATACATGCTAGGCATTTCCCCCAGAGAGTGACTGCATGATGTGTGCACTTTCCATTAGCTTGGGGAGCAAGAAGTCCGCGTTTGCTTCTGAGCCCAGCTCTCTTGCCCTGAAGCACAATACACTGCCACTGAGCCACTAGGCCATCTGGGAAAAGTATTTCTATCAATATTCTACCAATGAGGGAAACCTTCTGATTGTAAACCATGTAGTTTTTCAGTTTCCCAACCAAACGAAGAAAATTGCGCTGGCACATAAACAAAGGCTGCTTCCTATTGATCAGTACCTATGATGATGGTATTGGTATTAAGTTTGAATAAACTGCTAAACAAAACTTGTTTCTAAAACTCTCAAAAACTTTCAGTTCTTCACATAAAATCAAAGATAATCCAATGTGTCAAATGTTGAGGAGATAAAGTACTTACTCTGGGAACTGGGGACGTCTGGGAACCCTTCCTTTGGCTGCTTGTTTCTGGTGTCACATCCCTGTGGTCTAGCTGAATGTGGTTCTCCAAGTCTTCCACACTTTCAAACTTGACACCACAGTCAGGGCACCTTAGAGTGGCACATGGTCTTTCACTCACCTCCTGTGGCGTCAAGCTTGAAGCCTGTCCATTGGTGCTTCTACTCATGCATCCTGCACACAGGCCGTATGGCAAGCCATTCACATCCAGTTTCACCAAGTCCTGCTTGTTCTTGAACTCTTTTAGGCACAAAGCACATTTATAGAGTTTTTGCAAAGACTGGCCATTCGGAGATGAGGATGCAGAACTTCCTACTAACTTCTGCATGTGGAATGTGCCGTGAATTTTCAGCTCCAGTGTGGAAGTGACGGTCTGCATACACACCACGCAGCGGAACCCAGTGAGGGAATTTCGCAAATCTGGATGCATCTGGCAATGCTCAATAAATTCTTCTTCACTTTGCAGGGGCATTTTGCATATCCTGCAGGTACCAGTATCTAAGCTTTTGCTGTGTGTCACTTTATGCTCTGTCAAGGTGAGTAGGGAGGGGAACCTCTCTCCACAAATGGGACACATGTAGTGCTTTGCCGGACCACGGTGTGTCTGCATGTGCTCTCTCAGGCCATTTTCAGAAAAAAATGTCCTTGAACATATGTTGCACTTGTGGCTACCTTTGATGAATTCAGCTTTTTTCCTGGAGCAGTCATCTTCACCTGGCTGAATGTTGTGATCCCTCAAGCGATGGTTCTGCAGGAGGACCTCCATGGTGTAAGCAGCTCCACAGATATCACAACCATACATAGGCTCTGAGGTATCGACATCATCTTCACTTGCTTCATGACTATTTGCTGCATCTTGAGTCTTCATCAGCATGTTCTGGAGATCAGCAGCTTCTGACCTCTTGTTTGAGGGGACCACGCCATTTGTAGCAGTAGTAGCATTTGTAGTACTAGTACCATTTTGAGTGTTGGTATCAAACACACAATGCTTCTCCCTTAAGTGTTTTTCCAACAAAATAATAGCATGGAAAGCCTTACTACAAAACTTGCAGTTGTATTTCTTGCTGTGAGTTGTGATGTGGCACTGCAGCTCCACCTCGGTGCTGAACGTCTCCCCACAGAATATGCACTTGCGAGATTTTGCTGGATTACCCAAATGACTATGCTTCACATGAATCTGAAGGTCAGTCTCCTTTCTGAAGTCCCAGTTGCAGGCTGTGCAGCGGTACATTTTCTTTTCATTGCTGTGCTTGACTGCCAAGTGCACTTGGATGGACACTTTGGAGTCAAAGACTTCTTGGCACAGGGTGCAGTGATACAGAACGAATGTATGCATGTCCAGCAAATGTTTCTGCAAATCATCGACGGAGGAAAATTGTTTGTCACAGCTTTCGCACATATAATGTGTCAAGGTTGTCATATAGTGAACTGTGAGGTGCTGCAAAAGGGACTCCTGGGACTCAAAGTCTTCCTTGCACTGAGGACAGGACTGTTTCCTCAACAGCAGTTCTAAATGGGATTTCAAGTGAGTCTGGAAACTTTCAAAACTTGGAAACTTCAGCTCACACTGATTGCATGGATACTCCCCATTGGAGAGTGATGAATTAGCAGACAGCCTCTGCCTTTTTGGGGAAGACACTTCAACATCCGAGGAAACAGGACTCTGTTCTGCCCTGGATTTCTTACTGTGTGCCAGTGGAATGTTCTTGTGGTTCTCTTTGATGTGCTTTGTGAGCTTAAGAATAGAGCCAAAAATGGGGGAGTTAGTACAATACGGGCAGGAGTAAACCTCCATGAAAGACTGAGATGCCTGCACAACAGGGGACTCCAGTTTAGAACTTCCGACATTGCAGTGAGCTTGCTGGATATGTTCTGTGAGGGATGTTTCTGTCAGGAATCCCATGGAGCAATGACTGCAGAAAAACGCATTGTTGCCATTTTGGGGTGTAGCATTTGGGATGCAGTGTGTATTTCGAATATGCTCCTGCAAACCATTTATATCTGAAAACATCTCAGAGCAGTAATTACAATGAAAGGCAGATGTATTACTGAACTGCAATACTGGATAAGCATTGTTTTTGTGCATCTTTCGGACATGCTCATTCAAGTTATACAGCGTTGGCATGGAATCGAGGCAGATCTGGCAGGTGTGGTTTTGCTGGGGCTTGTCTGCATGGATAGTCTTTAAATGGATCTCCAGTACTGCCAGGCTGTTAAAGTCCCGCTTGGTGCAATAAGGGCAGCTATAGGTAACTTTTGTGGACCAGTTCTGACCTTCCTCTCTCTCCAGTGAGGCAGTTTTTCTTGGAGCTCTTAATGGCTTCAAGGTTGAATCGGGTGTGGAGCCTCTTTCCACAGAAGCACTGGAATCTGGAGTTGCACTACTCATGGAAGCCACACTTCCCAGGACTGGGTCAGGGCTGATGCTGTGGTTACTGGAATCTGGTTGCCTATGACTGTCCAAGTGACAGTACACCTCCTCCACAGAAGAAAACTGTTCGGGGCACATGGGGCACTTGTGCTTTTTATTTGCATGGGCTTGGTCAATGTGGGACAGCAGCAAACTTTCATCTGCAAATACTTCAGGGCAATGGATACACTGTAAATCAGCTTTTTCCGAAAGCTGTGGATGGCGAATCATCACATGCTTCTCCAGCTCTTCAGTGTGCACAAATGTCTCTTCGCAGTAATCACACATAAAATCATCTTTCTTCACATCCTTCTCAGTCTTGGCCATATGTTCCTTGTTCTTTTTGTGAGCCTGCATGTGACTCTGCAGTGAGCTAGTGGAAGAAAACCCACGCTTGCAAATAGTGCACTTGAAGGGCTTGCTTGAGCTGTGAGTCTTCAGGTGAATTTTAAGATGGTCACTGCGAGAGAACGCCGCCTCACATTCATGGCAATGATATTTTTTATCCCCAGTGTGAAGTTTAATGTGGCGGTCTCTGCTTCGCTTGTGCTTGAAGAGACGGCTACAATAGGTGCACTTGAAAGGGAGCTTGTCACTGTGGATCTGCTCGTGCCTTTTCAGATAGCTCAAACGACTGAATGACTTGTCACAGAACTGGCAGGGATATGGCAGACCAGTTCCTCCTTCTTCCTCCCCAATGCCGAGGTCACACCCATCTCCGATCATCTGAGAGGGTGATGCAACATCTTTGCTGGAGGGAGATGAAGTCACCCATGAGAGTTGTGGGTCGTCATCACCATCTGCAGTGGGAAAGCAGAGAGAGAGATTAAAAAAGCAATTCCCAGTGCACCTGCGAAACAAGGACAACGCTTTCACAATACAGCAGGCTTTGTGCAACAACTCTATAAAGAGAAAGATTCACAGTAATAAAAAAAAATACATTAAACTATTCATTTATGTTTGCAGTAAGAAACTGATATAACAGTAACTTTAAAACTCATGAGGTTGAATAACAGGGTCTTTAATCATTCTCTTAACAAATAAAGAATTTCAAAGCCCTTGCACCTTTAACACACACTAAAGAATTAAAATAAACAGTTTATCAGTGATACAAATTCTGTCCATCGTTTCCAAGAGTCGACTGTGAAACCCACTTACTGTACAGTACCTATTACAAAACAGCTAATTTAATAACATACTGTGCAAAACAAGAAAATGGATAAAATAAATACTGCGTTTGAAACATCTGTCATCTTTCTTTGTTAATTGGGGAAAGCACGTTCAGATTCTAATACGGTTTTAGGCTGTTTAATCTTGTGGACAGCAACTGCACTTCAAAACCAAAACAGAATACTGAAATGAGAGAAACACGCTGCATTTAGTATTGTATAGACTGTAGATCGGCACTGCTAATATTACTTATGGGGTAATAACGTCTGATTGGCAAAGAGGATTTCTCTGAGGAGGATTCAACTGTGCCATCACCCAAATGCAATAAAATGGAATTCACAGGGAAGGTACAGCAAATCCCTTCACAACATTTCTGACAGGACTGCTTCTTTTAAAGACTTTCAGGAAATGCTTTTTTTAACCCTTGAAGAAATAGTAATACAGTTCTTGCTGATTTCAAACTGCTGTAAGATGATGCTTAAGAAAAACTGAAACCTGTATGCAAGTCAGACTTCACCTAAAGTGAACTTATAGTAAGTACGTCAATTAGTAAATCCCAAACAACCTGCCGATTGATTTTCTCTCCCTTAAATTGGATGCCCATAAAGCCTCATGTAAATGAGCTGCTTCCTAGATGTTGTCTTTCAGGTGACAGAACAGCTTTTCTGAATAAAAAGGAAACCAGTCAGAAGCTACCCCCCACCCCCATACACAAGGTCTCTAATACCAGAAGGTGGTACGCAAGTCTTGTTAAAACATTTATCCCCATCCTAACTTTGACAAACTCTGATTTCGAGAAAGTGTACACACATACACACCTGAAGCAAAAACAAGCAACTTCATCAACTTATTTCAGTATTTTTCTTTTTGAATGGAAAATACCAAGTGAAGTGGTTCCTGACCGGCAGCCCCTCTGGGAAGATTTCAAGCAAATCCACCATGCATGCAAACAATCTTTTTTAAAGTGATTGCCAGGGGGGGAAAAAAAAACCTAAGCAGCCCCTCCAAATGAGCAAACAAGCTGCAAACTCAGGGCAGTCAAGCCCTCACTCTCTCAATAACCAACAAGTATCTTCACATTTTTCTTACTATTTATATATTTAGTGTCAGTGGCTCAGCAGGTAGCACACTCTCCTCTGAGGCCGGAAGATCAGTAGGCTGTGGGTTCTATCCCCACATCAGGCACTTGGGTTAATATCCCAATACTGACACTGTAGTGCAGCATGAGGGGGGTGCTGCACTCCTGAGGTGCTGTCTTTCGGATGAAACGTTAAACCAATGTCCCATCTGCCTGTTCTGGTGGTAGTTCAGGTGGATATTAAAGATCCCATGGCACTTATCGAAAACCGCAGGGGAATTTCCCCGGTGCAATGGCCAAATTTCCTCCATTCATGAAAAATACCACCAACAGCTTAATGTGGTTCAAGGTCACTTGGCATTCATCTGTATCCCCCTCCCCAGGGTCGTGCCCGAAAATAGGCAGCATTTGTCTAATGCACTTACCCGGTCAACAAAAACTAACTAAATAAATATACCCAGAACAGCCAAATTAAGGATGGATTCTGTTTCTCATTTTTACAGCTGGGAGGACCCAGGCACAAGGTGGTCAATAAATACACAGGTACAGCAGACACACACACACACACACACACACACACACACACACACAGAGGTTTTAGTAAGCACTTGGCCGAGAACTTTATTTTGGATTCCTGTTTTACTCAAAAACTTTGATCAAATCCTGCTAAAAGCACAATAACAAAGACAGATCAGGTCTACTCACTGAGACAACAGGCACCTGCAGTGTAAAATGGGACACAAATAACACCCTGCATCTGGTGGGTAGCCTTAAAACCCCAGTAATGGACCAGCAGCACCTGATGTACTGTGCTGCAATACAGTTTGAATGCCAGGTGGGGCCAACCCCACTGTCTGAGTGCCTCCTATAGTTGGTTGCAGAGGCTACATGTCATGCTTGACCATGTCACATCAGCTGTTCCCCCATTTCCTACCCCATTCTCAGTCAGGTCAGGTGTTTCTGTGATTGTTCTAGAGTGATGAGAAAACTGCAGGTCTTAAAGGGAGGAAAAAACACAGTCCAACTAATATAACAGCATGAAGTCAGTCCCACATACATTCCAATGGCCTATTCACCCCCTCCGGGCCCCTGTCTGGGATCCATGTGAAGGGATTAGTGCCCGGCTGTGAGGAGGAGTCACACGGGTGTCATGGGAACAGTAACTGGACCAGGCTACTGGAAGTGTATTGACAGTGTCAGAATGCGAATTCAGAGCAATAGTGGAAATATGCAACCGGGGGAATATAAGTAATAAAAAGGAAAAATAATAAAAAAAACAGCTATGCACTGCTTATTATGTGGGACTAGGTGGCTGTTTTTCAGCTGTTGTGTTGGTGGCCATATCTGCATCAGTGTCTGAGGATTAGCATCATAAGGTATCCACAGTCCCTACTCCAGATTTTATAAACATTCTCTGATTTTACATCTAAAGGATTCTGCAACTGTGAGCTTAGAAGATCCAGCCCACAGAATGGTAAATCAATCCTGAGGGACGGAAACAAGTGCAGAAAACAGTCATAGTGTACGGCAGCATGACAGGGGAACATGCAATACAGAACAGTAAATAAAAAACAACTTCTACTGCTTTCTGATATGTAGTTGCAAGAGCCTTGTCATCAAGGGACAGATCAAGAAGAGAGAAATGGGATCAAACAAATTTTAAGTGAGCTAAAAGAGCACACCAAGTCAAGGAAGGGGAGGTGGGGGGGGCACCCTTGCCTGTTTTGTTGCCCACTGTTTTCATTTGTATCAGCTGCACTGTTGGCTAAAAATTCTAGCTGCAGACCTGGCTATGACTTGGTGAATATGGTTATGCTTAGCATTCAGTAGCTGATCCTCAACTCATCTGCCTGCTTGAAGCCTGTGAAAGGATCACACTTCCGCCTGTTCAGGACAGCCACAGTTTGACTGAGGCAAGCAGAAATGTACTGTCACTCACAATCACTCACCTCAGGGACCAGGTTTTTTTGTCAGTGTTTACTGGCCTCTAGTAGAGTCCACCAGAATATGGCTAATTCTTTCTTCGGCATTTTTTCAGCACATCCCCCTGCGTTCCCTGCAATTTCACGTCAGAGACATGCCTCCCAGTCAGCGGCTCCTTGCCCTTGTTCAACCATTGTTAATGCTCAGCTTTCTTCCTTCAAAGTGCCCTTTCACTGTGCTTCCACAGGAGCATCACAGGTGCCTACACACTCACTACAGTGCCCTGCCCTTTTCAACTTGTGGGGAAACAGGGTCTCCAGAGAACATGCACGGTTCAGGGCATGCAGAGGCTGTGCAAACTAAGTGATTAATTTTTTGGTACCTGTCCAAAGACAGGTGTGCAGCCTACACTGATTTTTTTTTTCTTTCTATTCAAGGGGGGCCAAAAAACATGAAAAATAATGATCACTTTGAGTTTGATTAAATACGACTACAATATTACTAGCACTAATATTAATCCTCAGATGCCTTCATTCTCCATACAAGATGGTCACCATTGAATCCCAGCACCAGTGGCTGAGCTGGGAATTTTATACTCTGAACAAATGCAGTTAAGCTTCAGAATCTTAGCTGTGCATATTAGAGCACTTTTTCTCTTCAGTGATGTGGGGAACAGGGTTCGTATTAGCTCACCAGACAAATAGTGATCTGAATTTTAGTAATAAGTTTTTTATGCAACTCTGCAAGCAAACACCACTATAAATCTGAGCCTACCCACAGTCTCCCTGCACATGCTCAGTGGGGTAGTCCAGCGTTAACACACTTATGTGGTATATAAGATAAACAATGTGGCATGGCTTCCATTTGCTACACTCCCCTTGACTAGTAGCCTCAGACCCCGTCTTTGACAGGTGCAACTGAAGGCAGTATGGGGGAGTTTGTTGTCCAAGACTGGTTCTTGACAGGCAGCTCTCTGTTTCACAGGGGCTTTCTTTTGTCAAGGGCTGCTTTTACCTCCTTTGGAATACTGCCAGACTGCACCCCCTACTTGATACTACAGGCCGCCATACATTAGTTCATGCTTTTTCTTTTCCCTCCCCTCCCCTCTCTACTGGATGGCCCCCACTCTTCCCCTGCCATCTCAGCCCCATCACCCCAACTTCCACTGGGACTTACCTGCCAGCCAGTATGCCCAGGGCTTGCCCTCCCAACAGGGTCAACAAGGCCCCCAGTCCCTGTCGAGAACCAGATCCAGTAATCTGGACTGGCGAGTCCAGCTAGTCGGTGTAGGCCTGCGGATGTCAGAGTACCATTCTACTGTCGGTGGGTGCTTTTCCCTTTTAGTTACCCCCAAGTGGCATGGCATGCAACGACACCATAACATGCACCGCATGTCAGCATCTGCCTTTCCTGCCTTCTGAGCGGTCCCAGGTGCCATTCCCCCAGCTGCCGCTAGATGCCAGGCAGACCTTGGGCTCTGCAACCCCCGAGAAGAGCAGTCCTCCAGACACTGGATCCTCCTCCCCCTGGGGTAGCCCTCTGATGCTCCAAGCTTGCTTCCAAACTCAGGTCACCGGCATCGCAAGACATAGCACTACAAATGCACCGACGGACTGCACGTGGTTCACACTTTCATCATGGTCACAGCTTAGCTACTGCAATGTGCTCTACAAGGGCCTATTGTGTGGGCAATTGTATCATCTGCAGCTAGTTTAAAACTTTGTAGTTAGGCTTCTGACCTCTACCTGGAAGATGAATCATATTACTCCCTTGTTCAGAGTTCTGGACTAAAGTCAGGTGATACATTAACTACAAATCCTTTTAATGTATAAGGCCTTGAACAAACTGGGCCCCCAGTATCTCTGTAGACTCCTGACTCCCTACAGTCCAAACAGGGTGTTGAGGTCCATGGGATGAAGACTGAGCACGCCACCCTCACGTGTAAAGTCCGTAAACGATCAGACCTTTGTGGTGGCTACTTCCTCTCTACAGAACTCATACTCAGTCGACGTCTGCACATTTGGCCCCCAGACCCTGTTTTAACATCTTTTCAGAAACCATCTGCTCTCATAAGAATTCGACCAAGTTGGATAAAGGGATTCAATTCAGCTGGACTTTAACTGATGGGGGGTTTACCTGGACTTTCCCATCCCCTGGTTTAATTGTTGTGTCCATGTTTCAGTGTTTTATTATTTTTTATTTATTTTTCATGTTGGGTGGTTTACCTGGGCTTTCCAGAATCTGGGTTTGGTTGTTGTGTCCATGTTTCTGATGCATTTTTCATTGTTGTTGTGAAAGTGCTCCAAGCTACAGTACGGAGGACTGTTTCAAATAAATTAAATGCTACTGCTACCACTACTACTAAAACTTAAATAAAAAAAAAGTCCTTGGGGCTTAGCCCATACAGAGTCCCCCTTAGTTCCATTATTGCTTGAATCAACAACAATGCTGTTTTCAACATCTAATTTCCGAAGGGCAGAGGCAGGAAGGGCCTGCACTCTGTGGTGCTGGGTGCAGGTGGTGCTACAGGGGTTAGCAACACCTAAACAAAATCCATGAGAGGCAGGAATGTAGTGCATGCCTTACTAGGGCTCTGTCTTAATTCAAAGGAAAAGCAGGAGATGCCAAATTAAGATGCAAAGCTGTTTTATCAATATATAGACAGACACAGATAGTACAGCAGAATGTAAACTTAACCTCCTAGGTGCCCCTAGCAGGGTATGGTTACGTTTTGCCATTTTGGCTGCCCTGGAAAAAGAGTGCACTGCATTCCTGAGTCCCATAATTTCTAGAGGGCTCCTTCATCTACTCATTTTTACAGTTGGAAAACTGAAGCACTAAGGACTTGATCAAAGCCACATATATGCAGTCAATAACCACTGCAGGATTTGAACAAGGCATCTACTAGTCTTCAGCTCCAGATTTTTGCCTTTGGATCACACTGTCCGCTTTTGCTGACTATTATTTTTTTGAAATGCTAAACATGCTGCCCTTGCCATTTAAATGGACGCTGATGGTGTATATGGTGAAGGAGTGCCATGATGATAATGGAAAAGCAGTATTTTTACAAATAACAGAATACTGAGCATCCCGACCATAACTCACTCGGTCCGCTTCTCCCGAGCATCCCCAAAGCTGAATTTGTTTACAAGTGAGTTACATTTTTTACAAGGCATACCATTTTAATGCCAAAAAAGAAACTAGGATGTATGCTGAGCTGGACAGAGTAACTTATTTTTTAAAACGAGCATTATATGATAAGAAAACTTGACTTTGAAAAGTGAATCCTTGACTCCGGATTCTGGGCATGCGCATATGCATCAAACCTTGATGTGAAAGCCCCAAATCACGGCTTTACTTTTCAAAGCTAAGTTTTCTTATCCTAGAGTGTTTGTTTTAAAACGTAAGTGACTTTGTCCAGCTCAGTGTACATCCTAGTTTGTTTATTTGGCATTAAAAAGGTATGCCTTGGAAAAAAAAGTCGAACTTGCTCATGAAGGAGTTCTGGCTTGGGGACATGCAGGAGGAGTGGACCGCGTGAGTTACTGTTGGGATGCTCAATATTCTTTTTTGTATAAAAAAAATACTGCTTTTTTGTTATCGTTATGACACTCTATCATCACACATGCAATTAGTGTACATTTAGATGGCAAGAGGTTTCTGTGCTGTTTAGCATTTCAAAAAAACACAAACAGTCTGCAGAAGCAGACAGTGTCCCTTTAAGTGCAGGTGGTGGGGGGACTGCTGGTACTCCAGATTCAGTCTTTTTGAGCATGTGTTGCTTTAGGTAATGCTGTGGGGTTACTACTCTAAAGGCCTGGGGTTACAGATTTAATTCAAAACAAAATGTAAAACCTGTTTATAAGTACACATGGCGTACCATACAAATGTTTCACAACACTGCTGCCCTGTAGCTGTGCTGCTCAATAAGAATCTGCAACAGCATGATACAAGAACTGCATTCTGCCAACAACTAATGTCCACGGGCCAAGAAGTGCATCAATGAGGGAGCTCCCATCTAACAGAAGCATTTGCTAAATTAAAGAGCAGGTATCCACCCCTTCAGTAAATCATTTTGGAAGAGCACTGTGTTCAGTTATTATTACATTACATCACCTTTATTCAAACTTCACTCATTTTGCAGTACATGTTGCCTACATTTCCAAGAAATAAAAGCGTTCATTGGGATCTTGAATTCAGGTGCTTACTATACCATGGCAACAGACTGATGTCACAGACACAGCAACTACTTTTCAACAGAACTTCTCCCTCAGCCATGTTCATCAAGGATATACCTTCTTCAGGCCAGATGCTTCCCTGCTGCCCCCGTCAGTCGCTGCAAACACCTCACTGGCTCCCACAGCTTTCTCTACATGTTTAGGGGCTGGGGGGGGGGCATTCTCCTCCTACCTGAGGATGTCCACTGTGTGAACAAAGGATCCAGTGTTGGCAAGCGCTTGGACCCAGGTAGTCCAGGAACCCCAGCTGTCATACAGATTGCACTTGGGGTCTTCTTCCCTTGTTTTCCGATCCACCGATGAAGGATTGCTAGAGATTCCCAGGGTGTGTTTGAAAACATTTTGTGCCCAAGCCTTTTCGTGTGAGGCGCCTACCCGGTGGAATTCTCTACCTCATTGGTTAAGAGAATGCCTGACCGTCGAAAGTTTCAAAACTAATTGAAAGACCTTTTTCAACAAGCTCTTCTCTGATTGCTTTTAGTCGTTTTTCCAGGAACTTGATGATTTTTAACCTATTTATTCATCTGTTGCATTTTTACTTGTTATATTTATTTACTTGATTGTGTGGTTTTATTGTGGTACTGTACAATGCTTTGGTATCTGAAAGGCGCTTTATAAATAAAGTTTATCTTACCCCCCCCTTCCGCCCTCCTCTTCTAGCATGGGTTGAGCCTACTGAAGGCCAAGGCTGCATGCAACAACACCCTATGGTGGTAGCAAGCTCACCTGGCCTGTCACTGGGACTGCTATGACAGCAGGTGACAAAATGCCATCCCTCTCAACCGCAATGCACTGCCGAGCTAGGTACCTGACAAGCGGATCTATTTAATGGCTAATGGATGACAAAGCCATAAAATATTAAGGACCAGTGCAAGTCTTAGAAATGAGATAACGATAAGCTGATTAAGTAATTTAGAATAATTAAGAGGTCAGGCTCCATCTGGAGTACTGCGTGCAGTTCTGGAGTCTACACCTCAAGAAAAATGGGAACTGCAGAAGGACTACACAAAGGTGATTCTGGGACAGCAGGGGAGGTCAGGTGGCAGAGCTCAACATTTTTAAACGGGAAGCCAGGAGGGAAAGAGGGATATGATTGAGACAAACAGGACAAGGAAACAACAGGGTGGATTCTAAGGACCTGTTCACAACGAATAAGCACAAAGTGACTAGAGGAGACTGGTGGTGGTGGCTGGCGGGGATTCAAGGGGGAGATGAGCAAATTGAATGGAATAGACAACCCAGAGGTGGTTGAAGCCAAGAATGTGACCAGACTGAAACCTGGGTGGAACTAATATAAGGGAATAATGGGGCCCACAAGCAAGAGTGGGGAAAGGATATCTGGGGAAGGGGCCAACAATCAAGCCACTAGGGCTATTAGAGATCTAAATCCAGCCCAGTGTTAGGCAGAGCATGGAACTAGGCAGAGAAGTGTGCAGACTGGTTGGACCAAGGGGTGTTTCTCTGTAGACATAATCAATGTTTCTAGGATTATTTATTTATTGTTAAACTCTATCCACATCTCCTGTGGTGGGTATTTACCCCACATCTCAAGCACTCAGCTGCCACTGCCCTCCACCTGGCAACCCCCAAGTCTGCCCACACTGGACGGCCCATGACTTATACCTCACAGCAGGGCTCCATGGGGGGGGGGGCAGGGAGAAACCAAGGTCTACCAAGAGAAACCCCTGATGAGCTCGCCTGGGCATCATTCGGGAGGAGGACTGTAGTTGCTTCCTTGGTGTCATCTGCTCAGGGAAGCAGGATTTTTCTCTTTGTAGTTGCCAACCCTGGTGGGAGCGGATGTGTAATGACATCAGCGCACACTGGTAGTGCATCCACCCTCAACGTGCAGATGTTCGCTGCTCTATCAATCCTGTGCCTCAGCTCTGGTCCCAGGTGCACTCACCGCTAGGAGTGAGCAACTGCGGGGCACCAGGACCCTTCCCAACCTGGAAAAGGAAAGCAATCCATGGGACACTAATCCTTCTCCTCACCAACTGGCCCTCCGACAGCCTGAGTTTGCTGCCAAACCCGGGTTATCTGGTGTTGCAAGCGGTAGGGCTACTACTGCGCCAGTGGGCTGGTTTATATTTTTAGGATTACTAAGCAATAAAATATGACCAGGGAGTTAGATTAACAGTCTGTTAATCAACCCCTAGGGGTGTAACATGGCATGAGGTACAGCCAAGTGCTATACTGCACCTAGGGGGTGATTAACGGACTGTTAATTGAACTCCTGGGAGTGCCTTATCACCATTACAAAAACTGATTTTAAAAGAAAAGGGCTAGAAGTGTACCTTTTGATGTTTTCCTCATAGTGAGGGATATTTTTAATAACATATTTTAATAAAATATTCATCCACCAATTTTTTAAGAATGCTGGTTCAGAATCTGAGCACATCATTTCAGTAATCCAGCAGTGTTAAAGAACAGAATGCTGACAAAGAATTCATGCACCATGGTGAGCAGGCTGTACATGATAGTATAACAGTGGTTAAAGGAGATAGGAAATTATCTTTACACAGTTAACTGTCCTTCCATCTTCCTTTCCATGCCATAGAAACATAGATTTTGACTGCAGATAAGGACCGCTTGGCCCACCCAGTCTGCCCATTTCCCTACCTAATGGATAAGCTGCAGATCCTAGTTAACCAGCAGCCTACTTCTTCCTACCCCCACCCCCTAGAATTGCCTTATGACTGTCCCATCCACCACTGTTTTTGACTCCACAACCTCCTCCGGAAGGCCGCTCCATGCATCCACAACCCTCTCTGTGAAAAAATACTCCTTAAATTACCTCTGAGACGCCCTCTTCTATCTTCAAATTGTGCTCTTGTTCTTGCACACCTCTTTTTTGAAAGATGCTGCCCTCTTGGACTTTGTTGATTCCTTGAGGTACTTGAAAGTTTCTCTCATGTCCCCCCTCTCCCTCCTTTCCTCGAGGCTATACATATTCAGCTCCTTAAGTCTCTCTTCATATGTCTTCCGGTGCAGACCCTGCACCATTTTAGTTGCCCTCCTCTGGACAGCCTCCATCCCGTCTATGTCTTTGCGGAGACTGGGTCTCCAGAACTGCACGCAGTACTCCAGATGGGGTCTCACCAACTGTCTGTACAGAGAGCTAATAACTTCCTGTTTTCTACTGGTGATGCCTCTCCCTATGCATCCCAGTATCCCCCCAGCCCTCCTTGCTGCCCTCTCACATTGCTTGCCCACCTTTAGGTCATCTGATATGACTACCCCCAGGTCCCTTTCCATTTTTGTTGTTGTTAGTATCTCACCCCCATTGTGTACTCTTCCCTGGGTTTTTGTTTCCCAGGTGCATTACCTTGCACTTCTTAGCATTGAATCTAAGCTGCCATACATTTGACCATTCCTCTAACCTTGCCAAATCCCTTCTCATCCTTTCCACCCCACCTTGTGCATCAACTCTGTTGCAGATCTTTGTGTCATCTGCAAAGAGACATACTTTTCCTTCCAGTCCCTCTGCAATGTCGCTTATAAAGACATTGAAGAGCACCGTCCGAATACTGAACCCTCTGCGGTACCCCACTAGTAACCCCTTTCTTCAGAGTGGACTCCATTTACTATTACCTCTGTGTCCTATTCTCCAGTCAATTCTTACCCAGGCTGTCATCTTGGGACCCACTCGCAGGCTGGCTAACTTGTATATTAATCTTTTGTGTGGGACTGTGTCAAATGCCTTGCTAAAGTCTAGGTAGGCCATGTCCACAGCCCCTCCCTGATCTACTACTTTGGTCACCCAGTCAAAGAAATCTATCAGATTTGTCTTGCATGACCTTCCCGCTGTGAATCCATGCTGCCTTGGGTCCTGAGCCCCTCTGGCCTCTAGATACTCAACAATTCTTTCCTTCAGAAGTGATTCCATCATTTTCCCTACCACTGAGGTTAAACTAACAGGTCTGTAGTTTTCTGCTTCTGCCTTGCTCCCACTTTTGTGAAGGGGAATCACATCTGCCCTTCTCCAGTCCTCGGGTACCACCCCATCCTCCCATGATTTGTTAAAGAGGGTAGTCAGTGGTGTCACTAATTCTACCCTTAGTTCTTATCCAGTAATGTATTCTGATATGCTTTGACCAATTTTTGATTAACAATCAAGCTTTAGGGTACCCTCAAAGCTACACAGAGTTCCACTCAACTCAACAGCTACTGGTCTGCTTTTTTCATATTTCTAAGGCATTCTATGACATCAATAACACCATTCCATACTATTCTTGTGAATGAGAAGAGAGGGATTTGGGTAGTTAAAAGGCAAGAAAATTAGATTTTTAGCAAAAATAAAAGGTCAAAAACATATGAGAATTTTGGATAGCCACTAAAGGGAAACCAGGAGGGCATTTAGAGGTGTAAAAAAAAACTTTCCTATCACTTTTAATGTAAGGCTGCTGGAATGTTGACAGTCAATTAGAATGAAGCAATTCTAAGACCCTTGTAATAATTTTAGTAGTTACCTGCTCCTTCAGAACAGTCCATGAGTAACTGGCCTGTCAGTGCAGCGGTAGCGCTACTGCTCGCAACGCTGGCAACCCAGGTTCAGGTCATCGGGGGCTGGCTGGGTGAAGAAGGACAGAGCATCCCTCAGACTGCTCTCCTCCTCCGGGGAGGGAGGGCAGCCATCCCTGCTGCAACACCACCACCTGGGTGACCACAGGTGAAGGTGCAGCTCAGGGATGCCATGGGTGGGGAGGAGGACGTCAGTGAGCTCTGGGACAGCCGTCATGTTGTGATGCGCCTATGTCCCTTGGTGCTCCCAGTATGCTAACGTCCTCAGGGATGGGAGAAAACAGCAGAAAGACCCCATGGCCGAACCTGGTGATGACCTCCGGCACATAGCCCTATCACTCTGACAATCCCCCAGGACACCTGACGAAGACATAAAGCAGGTGGTGGGGGGAAGTAAGGGGAGACCACTCCTACCTCCTCACCAGGGGCCAAACCTAGACAGCATGGAGTTGGCCCCAGGGGAAGAGGTCAGACAGCAGCCAGCCCTATGCCTCGGAGGACCTGAGGAAAGGTGGAAGAAGGGGCATAAACAGCCTATGAGTAAATGCAAAGTGCTTACATGCCTGGAGTCTGAGTAGAGACCTTAGGCTATGAAATGGAAGCTGGGTGGTCAGTGGTAAGGGAAAGGTCAAACAGTGAGCCACTGACTGGATTCCCTACAGAGTAGACCAGCATTTTATCCTGCACAGAGAGCTACTATACCACATAATAAATAAAAAAACAAACACACTAGAAAACACATATTTAATTGCCTAGTATCATTAGGAAAGTACTGGAATAATGGATTTTGAAAAACAATTCTTGCTAGACTTATAAATCAGACTCTATATTAAGAAATATGGAGCCAAGAAGTTTGCTGAGAAAAAAGATGACAATGCTCCTGTGTGTCGTGATTTTGCTTTCAAAATCTGATTGGAGACCAATTAAGGTGTCTTTCAAACAAAATGTTTAGGCAAATAAGATAAAAATCTAATTTTCTCTATGAAAAAGCTTTTATTGCCATAGTCATTTCCTTTTTCCTTGGTGTGCTCCCTTTAGACAGAGATCTCTTTTTGTTATAGGTTCCATATCCAGAAAAACTAAGTATTAAGGTATATTTAATGTAACTTAATAGGACCTCTGCAGGGTGGTTTATATATATATATATATATATAAATTAGAGCCAAAAAACTCAGTTTAATGCATCAGTTAGGGTTGTTCCACAGCGACAAAAGTGAGGAATTGTGTTAGGGTTGAACACCCCCTTGGACCCCCAACCACCCCCAACCCCGGCGTTGGGGAAGTGCATTGAGGTCACTGGCCTAACTCTCACCCCATCACATGTGTAAGAAGCAGAGGTATAGGAGAATGGGGTGAGAGTTGGACCGAAGACTATCCTTTCAATGCCGGGTTAGGGGGTGGGCTGGGGGTCCAAGGAGTTTTCAACCATAACACCAAATTTCTCACTTTTGTCGCTGTGGAACAACCTTAACTGATGCATTAAATGGAGTTTTTTTGCCTCTAATTTCCCTTCTTTTTGAGAATGATAACAAGAAATAGTGAATGTAATGTGGTGGCAGAGGGCCCCGCGCTCCTGCCACATGATGTCTTGTGACATAGTAACAGGAACACCAACGCAAACAGAAGCGCTAACAGTGGCGCACATGGTAACACAAGCACGAATGAGAACAGAAAGGGTAACGCACATGGCGGCGTAGACGGGAACGGTCCGCCACGTGATGTCTTGTCACATAGTAACTTGGTGCCCGCAAACGCAAATGGTAATGGGCATGGTGACGCAAAGCAAAACAGAAAGAGAAACTGTACTGTAGACACAAATGGTAAAAAATAATGGAAACGCAATGCAAAGGATAACGCACATGGTGGGGTAGATGTGAATGGTAAGTGAAACGGGTACGGAACCGCAAGCGGAAAGGGCGAGGGTAACAGTAATATAAGCACACAGGCTGGTTTTCCCAAAAAGCATCATAGAGAAAGACAGTGAGTACAAAGAATGTATGCATAATAATGGGTCTCGGAGCAGAAAATGAGGAGTTGGAATACTAAATTGCTTATATCTCAGGAACCGTACGACGTAAAAAAAAAATGTAAAATTCATATGATTTATCACTTTCCTGGCTAATTTTGTACTTAGCCCCCCCCAAGCCTTTTTCTGATGAAAAGTCTGTATCTCGCACCGTTTCCGAGATACGGGCCCTGAAAGGCTCGGCGAACGCCATAATGTTATCCTGTGGTGAAAAAAGAGAAGTTTGGAGTGCCATAACTTTGGCTCCCTGTAATATTGTTTCACCAAACCACTAAAAGGCACATCTGTGTGATGTTGGCTGTCTTCCCTCCAAATTTCAGCCCAAAAGACCAAGCCGTTATTTTGCAGCAGGGCACCAAAGGATTGCTGCAATGCGTCGGACGCTGTAATGTTATCCTATGGGAAAAAGTGTCAACTTTGGAGTGCTGTAACTTTGCCACCATGTAATATTTTTTCAACGAAATACTGAAAGGCACATCTGTGAGATGTCAGCTGCGTTCCCTCCAAATTTCAGCCCAAAACACTAAACCATTCTTTTGCAGCGGGGTGCCAAAGAATTGCTGTCATTTTCCCACAGCCTAGAAAAGTACTGTCGCAATCTGCGAAAGCTTTCGCAAATTCATTCGGCAGTATCGCAAGTGCGAAAGTACTTTTTCCAGAAATGTGAAAATCATATTTCTGGGGTGCTTTACCCCAAAATAAAGACATGGCTAGCATCCTCAGGGTCCGACTAGGTGAATACAAAAAGAATTAGGTTGTTAGGGGTCCCAAATTTAAATGCCAAGCATTTTTCTGATCACCAACTGAAAACAAAATGGCAGATTTACGACAGTAAAAGGGCCATTTGTGAAAGTAAAAACTGCATTTGCAACACTGTCGAACTTTTTGTTAACTTTTCCCATTGACTTATAATGGGAACTTGTTTTTTGAATAACTTTTGAACCATTTAATATTTTTTCACGAAATCTTTGAAAGGCACATCGGGGACCCCGGCCACACATTCCCTGAAGATTTCGGAATGGTCACGCAAACCGTGCGACCTGTAGGTGCGACAGTAGAATTTTTTAAAAAAAAGCGTAAACACACGCGCAGATCATGCTTAATAACTCCGCAACTATATCCGACCGGTACAAAACTTGGCAGATCCCAAGGCATATGGGTCTTGATTGTGTATTCCAAATTTCAGGCAAATCCATTGAACGGTTGCAAAGTTATTAAGGTGCAAAATTTTAGGTTTAACATGTAAATGGCTCCTCAACCCTAACTATGGTAGCACTACCGTGCTACCATAATATATTTATTTCTGTTTACTCTCCTCCCCTAGCCCCCTACACTCCACTTTCTCGGGAGTTGCCAAGGCATCTGTCCCCCTCTTACCTCTCGGTGCTCCCCCAGGTGGGGCTCGTACACCCCGAATTTTAGAATTCTGTCGGGCCACCACAGAGGTAGAGGTCGGGGATCTGTGCCAGTGCTCCATCTTCCCTGGAGCGTAGGAGGCTGATTTTCCATTTTTTGGGGGCACGACTGCGCCCGGATGGCAAAGCGTGAATGTCGATGTCCGCCAAGCCCCTCCCCTCTCTTTACTGCTGACGCTGGCTGTACCTTTGGCAACCACCAGAGGCCAGCCATGCACCGAGCCTCATTCCCCCTCCCTTCCTGGAGAAGGGGAGCGACTCAGGACGCCAAGCCTCCCCACCTCCTCGTCAGCCCCTGTCTGCAGGGTGTTTCTATGGTATGGAATCTGAGCATGAGATTTTGGTGAGAAGGCCACAGAGGCCTATTAACTCATGATTCTATTCATTTATTTCACTAGGAAAAGGCTCCGTTGAGACAGCTAAGTTACAAAGAGACCCTGGGCAGGACAGCATACAATGTTTAGAAAACAGTGGTGCATGGTACAGAGATATATAAAATATAAAACAATATTCACAGCAAGAGAGGTTTATAAATATAGAAATTTGTATACAGAATATGACAGGATCTCTCTCTAGCAGTAAGTTCAGTTAATATATTTTTTTTTTTTTTACCAAATCACAGAGAGGAACTACACCATAAGGTTAATAACCAGTCGGTGAGAGCAGCAGTAGCCAGCCACATGAGCAGGTTTCAGTGTAT
The DNA here is from genome assembly GCA_016271365.2 of Neoceratodus forsteri. NCBI lineage: Eukaryota > Metazoa > Chordata > Ceratodontiformes > Ceratodontidae > Neoceratodus > Neoceratodus forsteri. The sequence goes on from CM028130.1 coordinate 1,509,950,187, forward strand.
AGTTTTTTTGATGAGCATTTTAAAGGTGCTGGGTTTCACTAGTGAAGCGAGTTTTAGAGAGGCTTGTAAATCACTTTAGTCAGCTAAAGTGATTCATAAAAAGATCTACATCACAGTTTTTTAATATTTTAAATTTGAATCTAGTCATCCTCTCCCCGCTCTTAAGTGGCGCACTCCACTCCTAGCGTTCCTGCACACGAGACCACTTTACTCAGGATAAGAGATACAGTGGCTCTGTGCCCTGATTGGCTGAAATCATGCAAGTGATTCATAATCATCACAAACAGCACAGCAGTTACCCAGGATTTGTTAAGTAACACTGGCTTTCACCTCCAATTTCATAAATGTTAAACTAAAAAGCTCCACTCATTAACACTAATGCAACAAATTAATGCCTACCATGAAAACTGTGTAGCATATAGTGAGAGAACCACAGTTAGTATTCCGATTCCCCAAACTTGCCTGAGGTTTGGGCAGTCTGCAGTCAATCAGCACTGAAGGCTGACAATTATTTAGATGTAAAAGTACCCAGTCAAGACAAAACAATCATGAAAACATTATTTTAATTTATTTTACTCAGTATACGACTTATACTTGAAGATTGTTCTAATGGAAAAGGAGTCAACTGAGGCCAATCAGGTAGTGTAGCATTCAGTCTTTGCAATGACAGCTGGGATACCTGGGACTGGAATTTGGAAATGGACTATGGCTCCCAGCCTCCCCCCCTCCCCCCCGGATGAGCACATCACAGGTGATATGCTCAGTCTCTAGGGCACAATGCCATCTGCCCAGCATGAGAGCACCCCAGCCAGCTGGTCAAGGACTGGCAGCAGCAGCTGAGAAAGCTGTTTATCTCCCCCTCTGAGTTGGCTAGAGGCAAGGTAAAATCAGATGGCTGCAACTGTGGGAGAGGCTGTGATGGGGTTTAGGGGAGTGAACTAAAGCTGCTGCAGAAAAATCTAGAGACCTGTATTGATATGGTGTGTTTGAAAGCAAAATGATACCTAAATTATAAGCTTTATACTATGAAATGCTTACAAAAACACTTGGGAAGCAATGGCACCACTGCAAGCTCTCTCACCCCGCCCCCAACCAAGTGCTATCCTAATACCACTCCTGTTTCACTTATTGATAGTTATGCTGCAGGTCACAGTATGAGTGCATATTGCAAATGTTTCACATCTTGACAGTGAACTGTGACAGGCATCATAAAGCATACAGTACACATGCTCAGTAGGTGTGGCCACTGTAAGCTATTTCAGTTCCCGGCTAATGCCAGAATAGCCTGAATAATATCTGGTGCATCTGCCTTTGCTGTGGCACAACACAAGGTTCCTAAAGTAGCAGTTCCGGTTGGCCACCATGATGCAGAGAGTATCATTACTGTGATGTGGGTACTACTATGAGGAAAAGTTGCAGGTGCTGGGCAGCCTCTACACCAACCCTGAAAATGCCTACACAAACAGCTCACCGTGCGAAGAAGAATTTCGCTTCTGGGGTGTCAGTATTTGCAAGTTCCTAGTCAAACTCTCCCTAACCTTCTCTGTTCCCACTTTCATTGCTGACATCTACTGCTGCCCTAGTTCCAAACCAGATTCTATCACCAGCCTTCTCTTCTCTTGTCTCCTCACTGGCTGCCTCAGGTGAGCTCCTGGTTCTGAGTGATTTCAAATCTAATAGGTCCTAACCCTCCTCCCCATACAAACAGTCAAATATTCAGTCCCTCTAACTCACTCAGCAAATAACCAAGCCTACATGGCTGAATCCCTTATCCTCTAAATGAATCTCTTATCTTCTAACCATCTCCTCACAGTCTGTGGTTTGTCATCCTACTCCCACCATATTGTGAAAGCTGGCACACTCTCTGTTGTAGTAGAGTCAGTGGCTCAGCAGGTTGCACACTCACCTCGTAGGCGGAAGTTCAGAAGGCTGTGGGTTCTATCCCCACACCAGGCACTTGGGTTAAATCCTAGTACTGACACAGTAGTGCATCATGATGGAGCTGCTGCACTCCCTAGTTATTGTCTTTCAGATGAGACAGTAAACCGGGGTCCCATCTGTTCTGGTGGTAGTTCAGATGGATGTTAAAGATCCCATGGCACATCTCGAAAAGTGTAGGGCAATTTCCCCGGTGTCCTCGCCAGATTTTCCCCATTCACTAAAAAATACCACCAGCAGCTTAATCTGGTTCAATGTCAGCTGGCATCCATCTGTATTCCCCCTCCCTTGGGACGAGGCTGAAAATAGCACAATTGTCTAGTCCTCCTTTCCCGGTCAGCAAAAAACTAAATAATAATAAATAATGTACTCGGTGATCACTGCGTGGTTTACTATGCATAAAAGGTTTACCTCCCCAAAGCTTCAGTCTAGGTCACCTAGCTCGGGTCCTTCAGGTCGCTTGACTTATCTGCCCTGCTACCTGACCACAACACGGGCTGGTCTTTTGTATCTCCTCTCCACTTAAGTTAATGGTTCCCTCTGCAATTTTTAATCTAAATTCATGACTTGCTGGGACCTACACATTCCTCTCCAGAGGCCCTGGTCACACCTGTCCTCAAACTTAGGAGTTTCACCATCTCTGACCCTACTGATGTTGCCTTCACCTTTTTTCCTCACCACCTGTGACCTTTCACTACTCCTCTCCTCTTCTATCCACCCTGATCTACTCTCCCCACTTTTCCTTCCCCCTGACACTCCATCAGCTACCCTCACAGCCCTGCTCAGTATCAGGCACTCCAAAAGTGGAGACTCAGTCATTCCAAAGGTAGCAGTTGTGATCGGCTGTACCCAAATCTCTCTTTGCTCCTGCCATTATCTCTTATCACTGGCCTCTTCAATTTTGCCTTGCACTCTGGTACAGTTCCTGGTATATAGCAGAGGGTTAGAGTCATTAAGAAACCCCTGCCCCTGGTAACTACTGCCTCATATTCCTCCTTGCTGCCTTGGCTAAAATCCAGCAACACCTTCTCATTTTACTTTCACCCTTCCTTGAGTCCTCCCCCTTCCATATCCTGTTTGACTTTAGAAAATACTACTTCACTGTGTCTTCCCTACTCAGGCTCACTGATGCCATCCTGAAGGGGGAAGGATCAGGGCCTGCTCACCTCTGCCATCTTTGTCAACTCTCGTCAAAGCCTTTGACACTGTAGCTCACCCCATCCTACTGGACAGACATGCTGGAGCAGACTATCTGACCTCAAAGTTAAGTGCTTAACATCCTACCTTGCAGCTAATTCTCAAGCATTCCTCTTGGAGATCTCTCACCCCTTTCACAATCACTTCAGGTGTACCCCAAGGCTTTGTCCTCTGACCCATCCTGTTCTCAATTCTCCTTAATCTACCCAAAGCATGCATTGCTCCATACACCTACATATGCATGGATGACACTAAACTTTTTCACCAGAGTTCCCTCTGCTTCTGATGTGGTAGCTCAAATGGGACTTCTACAATGTCCAATGCTGGTTCTGTATTAACCAGATTATTGTCAACGCTAAGAAAATAGTGTCCATGACCTCTGGCACTATGAGGTAACTGGCTAAAATCCAGTGTTCCCTGGTCTGCACAGCCCTAAATGTCTCTCAGCTGAAAGAAGTTGCTTCCTTCAATTTCCTCAGTGTTTTGTTGGATTGGTATTATGCTATGGTGATGCCATCCACAAGAGGCTCCACCCTAAACTTAATGCACTGTGCAGGAATGATGCCTCCATCCCACACCACACCCTCTGTGACATTGTTATAAAAAATTAGCCTTTTGGCTTTTGATTATAGGGATGTTGTGTATAGTGCTGCTCTGAAATCCACCCTTTATGGCCTGGACCACATCTCTTACTCCTTCTGTCACTTTACAATTGACTTCCTACCTTGCAGTCACCACTGTTCTCTGTATACCTCCCTCAACAGAGGGCAGACGCTTCTCCCACTGTGCCTCCCTTATCTCTAAATTCTGGTCTGGAACCAAAATGCCAGTTCCACTGCAGGTCAAACTGTCTTCTTGTATAGGTGCTCTCAGCTCACGTCGAACTTCCCCTTCCCATTTGTTCATCATCTTCTCCCTCTGTCCTGAAGGCCCTATTCCAGCACACTGCTCCTCTCTGCTCCTCATCCTTGAGACAATACTACTCTCCTGTCTGTAAGTGTCTGTGGTTTACTGTTCTATTGCTGCTGATTAAAATGTGCACCTTGTAATTGTCAGAATGTATTTCTCAAAGCACAAATTGCTCTGTCCCACACACTGCTAAAGACATTTGTTCTGTTTTTTTTTTGACTGGTCCTTGATTACACTTTTGCACCTGTATCTTGTTTTATGCTGAATTTGCATGTTAATAATTGTAAGCCTTCCTCTCCCCTTCGAACACAACACATCTGGAAATAAACTGTTCTCTGCCAAGTGTGCTTTCCCTGGTGAAAAGCATCTAAATAAATCAGTAAATAAAGTTTGCAGTGGAGCTGGCATTGTCGTAGCATCAAGACGCTGCAAAAAGATGCATGTAAGTTCACCTAGTGATCAGTAACAGTCACATTCAGTAGTAGGCATACAGTATGTCAACTTTCTATCCCCCAAATGTGCTTCACAACAACAAACCCTGCAGCCAGGAATTCTAACCGTGAAAGTGAGCACACCGATGCATTGCAGAACAACTGCAAATGGGCATATCTTTTCACATCTCAGTAAATGATATGGAAGCCCATCCTCTGCACGTGAGACACTGAAGAGGTAGTAGGGTCAAAGGGATGAAATGATAATGTAATAATGTGACAGAAAAGGAATTTGGATTCATATAGGGCCTTTCATACAAACTTATATCCCCAAACTCTTTACAATTCTGGAAAGTTTGTTGTCATTTTTAGCAAACAAGGCAATTCAAAGAGCACCAAGTCACAGTTCTGTTCTCTAGTCACTAGGGCAAACTGCCTCCCAAGGCAAGCTGCATAAGAGTAAATATATCCTACCATTCGGGCAGGAACATAACCACTGTGAATTTTACAATTACAGAGGGCTTGGCTTAGATACCTGCTAATAAACCCTGGGTTCTTCCACATGCGAATGTATGGAATACACTGAATAATGTAGGAGGCTTGCAGTGCAGTTCTACTTTCGTCATAAACCTGTGTGCCACCCCCAAAAAGCACATACCCACTACAGCAGGGTAAATCAAACAATATAATTAAAGTCCACAATTTACATTACAAGTACGTAAAATGCAAACTGCACTTCATACTGGTGAATAATGTAATTAGCACTACTGTTAGAGAGAACTATTATGTAGCTATTCAAATCAATCTATTAGTTAAAGAAAACACATTTTTTTTTAATTTTTTTATTATTCTTTCCTGGTAACCGGTTAAGGCTGATTGGGCACAAGGCCCATTTATAGGAAAAAGCCGGCAGCACTATGAGGTTAAGTGACTTGCTCAGGGTCACACAGCATGCAAGTGAAGGTTGTAGGAATCAATCCCAGGTGATAACAGTTGTTATGTTTTTGAAAATGTTATTGTTACATCCAAATTAATTTGTGTTTATATTTTAAAGGATATCATAGAAATATAGGGAAAAAGTAGATCTACTGCTTTGGATGTGGATGTCCTGACAGTGAATGGCGTGGATTACTGACTACGCAGGTTCATATCCTGAGCTTGGCTGCCACAAATCAGGAGGCACAAGCACTGCCAATCATCCATTTTGGAGGCCTCCAGTTTCTAGATGGGTGGATGGCTCCCACTGTTATACATCTAAGCCTTGGTGACCTGTGGGGGGGGGTAAGAGTCATGTGGTCACCCTAATGGAGTGGTAGAAGGAAAAAGGGGGGTACAACAGGCAGAATAGTGGCACTCAGGTGAATGCCACCACTATGCTCTCTCCACCCAAATGCAAACCCTGGACCACCACTCCCCCCTCAGATCGAGAACACTCTGGCTGACTCTGTTCCCAGCTGGCTCCACACAGCCGGGTAGGACCAAGATGGCATACGAGGGTACAGGCAATGCGAATCTGGTGCCCAGTTCTTCATTCTTGGGGGCAAGTGGGTATAGGCACACTTCTCCATGATCTGCAAATTCACTCAGCATTTGCATCATAACCCCACATGGATCTGCTGTCCAACAGCTTATCAACGTTCAGTCAAATTCTCCCCCTCTTAGTGGCCCAGCAGTAGTACATACTGCCGTGTGACTACCTGGGTCCAAAAATGAGCCTGGGCCTGCCACAATCAGCAGCTTCCTCGACTGGGTGGAGGAGTTGCCTTAGTTGTTCCTACAGTGGCCACCTGTGGTGCAGCAAGTGAGCAGATAAGACTCATGAGTCAGTCACATTCCTTCACATGGGCTGCTATGGAGCACACATGCAACAGTAATGGGAGGGAGCCGGAGTGTACAACTTGGTCAGGGAGCAGCAATCCCTTGACATACTGGGGAATCAGGCACAGAGAGAGCCCCCAACTTCAGGATGGTTCAGCACTAGCACTCTCAGTCCCGACTAGCTGACCCCCACCCTCAAGCACCAGATGCTGAGAAGCTAAGGGTGGCAGAACCCACCATGGGGGATGGGGGGGGCAAATCCTTGAGGGAAACGAGGTGGTTTGACTGGAATGGAGATAGGAGGTCACTAGTGGCTGTATGAGGACTTAAAAGGGAAGGTGCCAAAACAGAACATGAAAAAAAATCTAACTATTCTTTTGCAAGGTATTGATGGTTTACAAAGTCTGAATGGAGCCCCACTCCACCATTTTTATTTTATTTTTATTTAGTTTTTGTTGACCAGGTAAGTGCACTAGACAAATCCTGCCTATTTTCAGGCACGAACCGGGAAGGGGAATACAGATGTGATTGCCAACTGACCATGAACCAGATTAAGCTGTTTTGCTGTTGCAATGCAGTTTTATCTATGTATTACTCTTTTGGACAGGTGGAAAACTAGACACAGAGGTTCCATATCAAATTTTGTTTTTTGCTATTCTATCTCCCACACAAGATTATTTTCTTAATTTCTTGCCCCGACCTAGTGCCATCAGGTGCCACTATCAGCAACGATCATGAGGAGATGGTGACAGAAAATGGGAGGAACTTAATTTAATGAGGCCTTGATTTCTGAGGAGAAATGTTGGGGAAAAAAAAATATTTTAGACACCTTTAATATGCTTCATCTGCTCTTGCTGCTTGCACACATATGACATGACAGTGCCCTGCTTGTGCCATCACAGTCTGTTGCTGTGGAAATGATTATGATGTTAAAAAAACCAAGGAGGATTATGATATCTGGTCTAGGCAAGTAACCAGAGCACACGAGTCTAATGGACAGTGATCCTGTTTTATGTAAATGGACACAGTAATGAAATAAAAATTGGAAGCAAAGTACAAGAAATATGTGAAATATATGCAGAGTTGTGTTCATGAACTCTCTTTCTAAGTTTCTTTGTGACATCAGGAGCTCCATAAACCACTCACTGGATAGTGTTGCTGTGCTGATGCCATGGGGCTACAATGGCTTTAACCAGCCACTGTTGGAAATTTGATTTTCGATGAACTTTTTTTTAACCTGGATAATTTAAACTTGATTAAGACTTTAACAGAATGAATTGCAAAGCTAACTGCACAAACACGGCTTTTTTGCAATAAGAGCATATTAACACAATTCCCTTGTTTTAAAGGCTTGTAGAGGCAAAGTAGTTTGCACACCCGTCCCACCACCTTGAAATGACAAGAAACGTGTCTTTTGTCTCATTCTCACAACGGATATGGAGTCTGCGAAGCTCCTCTAATAGTGAGGACCCTGGAGGCTGTTTTGCCCTGTACCGGTATAAAATGTTTCATCCACATCATTCCTCCAACAGGTATTTAATACATCAACCTCTGAAGAGCGGATTTGTTTCTTTCTGGGTACAATACAGCAGCATCTATATGAGACAGCCTTGAACACTTCTTCTAATGATGGGCTTTGCTAGGAATTACCAGTTTATGCTGAAGCAATCAAAGGAATGTAAAAGAATGTGAAAACAAAATCAAAAAGGAGATTAAAGTCATTAAAAATGGCTAATCCGCCAAAGTGGGACTGTCCTAAAATGGAAGATCACATGTCTCGTAGAAAGCTTTTGTCATCTGCACACAAGAGGATCAGAAAGAGTATTAAGAGAGACAATTCAATAAAAAAAACTTAATTACCCAAAAATGGGTTTCAAAGTGCATGTCGTTTTGCAAAAATTAATTGTATTACAGAGGTTACGAGACAAAATGTGATCAATCATACGCTGGTACAGTAATTTTACAAGTCTTTTTCTTAAATCAAAGTGCGTGTGTGTGTGTGTGTGGTGCCGCTAATGCTAAGCATGATTTGGAAACTAATTTCCAACTGGATGCCGTCAATAAATACAGCTCTGTTAATAAATTAGAACTCAGTTGGTGCAGCATGTAAATCATTCTTTATTTTACACTAAATTAGCCTAAATTCTTGAACTTAGTGCTTGATACAGCAAAACATGAGGCAGAATTAGTAGGACACTGCACTCTGAGCATTCAGCTCAAGAATCTGATTTTATTAGTCAAAGCCAACAGCAGCTTTGAACAACTATACACTATGGGATCAGATGGTGGTACACAGATTTCAAAATTGCACTATTACTGTGTAAAGAGTATATGAGAGAGAGAAAGAGAGTGTGTGTGTGTGTGGGTGTGCGTATAGAATCCACCATATGGGAATACAGGCTGTGTCATACGCAATTGTCACAACCCCACTCAGCAGATCAGGCCCTCTGCTCCCACAGTGCCAACCTCCGAGCACAGTATTGTGAACAGGGTAACCCTCCTGCCTGTTTTGGGGGTCAGAATCACCTTTGGTCTCAAGTTCTGGAGGGATTCAAACTGTGAACCTTATGCTAACATACCCAAATGTATAGGCTCAGATAATTCTGCTCTTCGGGGAATGCCAGACATCTTTCGCCTATGGGCACCTAACCAGGTATACAAAATGACCCTTAAAAACTGTATGAAAGACCTTAGATAAATTCTTACCTTTTCCCAGTTTGGTATACCATTATCTTTGAGGGGAGAGCCACAGAATCACGGTACATTAGATTGTAAGCTGTTGGAGTCAGGACCTCACAGGAAGCTTTTGCATGACACAGTCACCCAGAACAATGTGCCTACTGTATCTGCGCCATCACCAGCATGCAGCATTATTTATACAATGTTAGCAGGTCCCAACCACTTCAGTTTCTCCCTGGCAGTGAATGAGGTTCATAAAACATCCAACAAAAGACTGCAGCCATCCCTGTCAATCAGGCACAGAGAGTCAGGGGAAGAGAAGCAACACACATCACAACATAGCTAGTGGCAGCACTGATGTAAACAACAGAACAAATTGGCAGCTAAGTACTGTAGTTAAAAGCAAAGGTCTGCCACACCAGGTGAACGGCAGGTGGGAAAAAGCTATGGCTCTATGGAGTTCCTCTTGAAGAGCTACTGTTACTGATAAGTAATGAACCTTTGTTCTTCAAAGGTGTCTCCATATAGCTGTAACATACTGGATGATTACCGGTTAGTACCAACCCTCACCAGGTGGCCAGTAAAATAGTGGACCAATCCCTCCCAAGAGCAGGTATTGCAAAACAGCCTAGCCAAACATGGCCCTCCTTCAAGAGGCCAGACACAAACTTTAATGCTTAAAGGTAGGGGATCCTGTGCCAGGTAGCAGCACTACAAATGTCCGAGCTGAAAGAGACAGAAACTAGGCCATGCAACAATACCAGGTAGGTCCTGCTCTGCCTGCCTGTAGCAGAAGATGGGCAGGGATGGGGCTACAAGAGGAAAAGCCATCAACAAATGGAGAGTAATGAGTACCAAAGCCCATAGTCTGGGTAACAATCTTCCTGAACTAGTGGCCTTGATGGAAGAGGAACATCTGAATATCGTGGCAGTCACAGAAACATGGTACACACAGAACCATGACTGGGTTGTAAACATACCAGGGTACACTATCTACAGGAGGGTAAAAGAGGAGATGGAGTAGCTCTCTACATAAGGGAAGGAATCAAAGCAACAGAACAAAAGGGTAAACGGGGAGGAGAGGAAGCACTGTGGGTCAACTTGGAGACAGGCAATGGCACCACAATCCGCACAGGGGATGTATACAGACCCCATCTCAGGAGGAGGAAATGGACAAGGAAATGATAGAAGATATCCTTAGAATGGCAGAAAAAGGGGAGATATTGTTGATGGGGGATCTGAATATGCCAGATGTTAACCGGAGTGCATTTGCTGCAGCCACATCAAAGAGTGGGGTCATTCTAGATGCCCTGCATGGGGCTTGCCTTAGACAACTAGTATTGGAACCCAATCAGGAGGGAGTAATCTTAAACCTGGTACTCTCAAAAGGAGATGGAGAGAGGATCACAGATGTAGAAGTGGGTAGCCATCTGGGAACTAGTGACCATCGAACAGTATGGTTCACGATAAACAAAGCAGTAGAGTCAAGCCATACAAAGGCAAAGGTCCTGAACTTTAGGAGGGCTGACTTTGCCGAAATGGGTGAGTGCCTAAGGAATGCAATAGTAAATGGACAGGAAGTAGGGGTGGAAGAACAATGGGGAATAATCAACACTGCCATCACTAAGGCAACAAGCCTTTGTGTGAAGCAAATAAACAAAACAAAACTCTGTAAAAAAACACTATGGTTCTCAAAGAAGATGTCAGGGAAGGTTAGGGAGAAAAAGACAGCATTCAGGAAGTACAAGGAATCACAGAAGGAGCAGGACAGAAAACTGTATCAGTTAATGCAGAAGGAAGCAGAGAAGGCAGTCAGAACAGCAAAGGCCAAAACCAAGGAAAAGATAGCCAACTCAGTTAAGAAGGGGGATAAAATCTTTTATAGGTACATCAGGGAGCAAAGGAAGACCAAGGGAGGGATAGTGAAGCTTAATAAAGGGGAGGTGGTGGGCAGATGGTGACTGTGAAAAGGCAGAGATACTAAACAAATAGTTTTGCTCAGTATTCACAATTGAAGAAGGGGAGGTACCTAAACCAAACAACAGAAACACTCTGGATAGCGGGGTTGATACGAGCCCATTCACAGAAGAAAGAGTTCTGAAAGAACTCTTAAAACTGAAGGTGGACAAAGCAATGGGGCCTGATGGGATTCATCCCAGAATTCTAAAAGAACTAAGGGTAGAACTAGTGACACCACTGACTACCTTCTTTAACAAATCATGGGAGGATGGGGTGGTACCCGAGGACTGGAGGAGGGCAGATGTGATTCCACTTCACAAAAGCGGAAGCAGGGCAGATACAGGAAACTACAGACCTGTTAGTCTGACCTCAGTGATAAGGAAAATTATGGAATCCCTTGTGAAGGAAAGAACTGTTGAGTACCTAGAGGCCAGAGGGGCACAGGACCCAAGACAGCATGGATTCACAGCAGGAAGGTCATGTCAGACAAATCTAACAGATTTCTTTGACTGGGTGACCAAAGTAGTAGATCAGGGAGGGGCTGTGGACATGGTCTACCTACTTTAGCAAGGCATTTGACAGTCTTACACAAAAGATTAATATACAAGTTAGCCAGCATAGGAGTGGGTCCCAAGATGGTAGCCTGGGTAAAAAATTGGATGGAGAACAGGACACAGAGGGTAATAGTAAAGAGTCCACTCTGAAGAAAGGGGGGTTACTAGTGGGGTACCACAGGGTTCAGTTCTAGGACCAGTCCTCTTCAATGTCTTTATAAGTGACATTGCAGAGAGACTGGAAGGAAAAGCATGTATCTTTGCAGATGACATAAATATCTGCAACAGGGTTGATACACAAGGTGGGGTGGAAAGGATGAGAAGGGACTTGGCGAGGTTGGAGGAATGGTCAAATGTGTGGCAGCTTAGATTCAGTGCTAAGGAGTGCAAAGTAATGCACCTGGGAAACAAAAATCCATGGGAAGAGTACACTATGGGGGATGAGATAGTAACAACAAAAAAAATGGAAAGGGACCTGGGGGTAGTCATATCAGATGACCTAAAGGTGGGCAAGCAATGTGAGAAGGCACTAAGGAGGGCTGGGGGGATACTGGGATGTATAGGAAGAGACATCACCAGTAGAAAACAGGAAGTTGTAATCCCTCTGTACAGACAGTTGGTGAGACCCCATCTGGAGTACTGTGTGCAGTTCTGGAGACCCGATCTTCACAAGGACATAGACAGGATGGAGGCAGTCCAGAGGAGGGCAACTAAAATGGTGCAGGGTCCGCACCAGAAGACATATGAAAAGACACTTAAGGAGTGTAATATGTATACCCTCGAGGAAAGGAGGGACAGGGGGAACATGATAGAAACTTTCAACTACCTCAAAGGAATCAACAAAGTCCAAGAGGGTAGCATCTTTCGGAAAAAGAGATATGCAAGAACAAGGGGGACGGCTCAGAGGTAATGTGAGGAAGTATTTTTTCACGGAGAGGGTTGTGGATGCATGGAACAGCCTTCCTGTGGAGGTTGTGGAGTTAAAAACAGTGGGGGAATTCAAGAATGCATGGGACAGACATAAGGCAATTCTAGGGGTTGGGGGTAAGAGGAAGTAGTCTGTTGGTTAGATTCAGTGCTAAGGAGTGCAAAGTAATGCACCTGGGAAACAAAAATCCATGGGAAGAGTACACTATGGGGGATGAGATAGTAACAACAAAAAAAATGGAAAGGGACCTGGGGGTAGTCATATCAGATGACCTAAAGGTGGGCAAGCAATGTGAGAAGGCACTAAGGAGGGCTGGGGGGATACTGGGATGTATAGGAAGAGACATCACCAGTAGAAAACAGGAAGTTGTTATCCCTCTGTACAGACAGTTGGTGAGACCCCATCTGGAGTACTGTGTGCAGTTCTGGAGACCCGATCTTCACAAGGACATAGACAGGATGGAGGCAGTCCAGAGGAGGGCAACTAAAATGGTGCAGGGTCCGCACCAGAAGACATATGAAAAGACACTTAAGGAGTGTAATATGTATACCCTCGAGGAAAGGAGGGACAGGGGGAACATGATAGAAACTTTCAAGTACCTCAAAGGAATCAACAAAGTCCAAGAGGGTAGCATCTTTCGGAAAAAGAGATATGCAAGAACAAGGGGGACGGCTCAGAGGTAATGTGAGGAAGTATTTTTTCACGGAGAGGGTTGTGGATGCATGGAACAGCCTTCCTGTGGAGGTTGTGGAGTTAAAAACAGTGGGGGAATTCAAGAATGCATGGGACAGACATAAGGCAATTCTAGGGGTTGGGGGTAAGAGGAAGTAGTCTGTTGGTTAACTAGGATCTGCAGCTTATCCATTAGGTAGAGAAATGGGCAGACTACGTGGGCCAAGCAGTCCTTATCTGCCATCAAATTCTATGTTCCTATGTTAAGATAATACAGGAGGAGATCCATTTGGATATAGGCTTACCCTTGGTGCCAGGATCAAGCAAAACAAACAGCTGGGAGGATAGGACACTGGACACAGTCCTCGTTATCTCTAGGTAGTACCTAAGGATCCTGTGGATGTCTGAAGAGTGCAATAGCACTTCACCTGGGTTCTGAGGTAAGAGAAGGAAACTGTCAAATCAGCAGACTGATTAAATACAAAATCGGACACCATCTTAGAAAGAATTTAGGGTGAGTACAACGCCAGTCTATCTTTGTAAAAAACACCAGAAAAGGAGGTTCCTGAACCAAGGCCTGCAGTCCAGATACACTCCTCGTCGAGGTAATAACCACAAGAAACCATGACTTCCAAGACAGATATTTTAAGTCACGGGAAGATGCGAGCTCAAATGAGGCTTTCAACAGGAATTTAAGCACACAGTTTAGGTCCCAAACTGGAACAGGCTTGTGGATCAGAAGGGCCACATGCAACAGGCACTTCAGAAACCTGGGGACCACATCCAGCTGAGCCACCATCTTGCCCCTGATAGAGGCATGAAGGGCCTAAATGGCAGACAGGTGAACTTTCAAGGAAGTGTGCTGGAATCCTGATAGAAAGTGTCAGGAGGTAGTCAAGAGCCCCCTGTACAGGCAAGTGAAGGGGTGCTACATTGCACCACACAACTAAACGGTTTCACTTCAGGGAGTAGTGGTGCTTGGTGGAAAGTTTCCTAGCAGGAAGTAAAACAGTTACGGCCTTGGTTGAGACTCGGAACTGAGAGACCTCTATGTCATCAGGAGTCAGGCATGGAGCTGCAGGGTGCAGTTATTCTGGGACAGAAGGCTCGGCTAACAGGCATTGAAAAAAGCTTTTTCTGCTAGTTCTGACACTAGTGGAGACCAGATCTGCCAAGGTCACAAGGGCACTACAGGATCATTCCGTATGGTTCCTGCCTGAGCTTGGTTAGGACCCTCTGCATTAGTGGCAGAGGAGAAAAGATGTAGATTAATCTCCCTTTCAAATAGAGGAACATGTTCTGAGGAAAAAAAAGAAAATCCACACCTGAAGTGAGCAAGCAGAAAAGCGACAGTTTTACATTGTGTGGTGATACAAAAAGTTCCAGCTCTGACCTTCCCCACATGTCAACCAGCTTCATATCTGACCTGACTCAGCTCTCCCTTGTGGGGCTGACATACAGACTGGTTTAGGCTGGCTATCAGGATATTTAGTGATCCTCCGACATGGACAGTAATAAGCTAGACCTCCTAGGCTACTGCCCATTCCCACGTCCTTGCTGCCTTGCAGCACAGAGGGAAAGTGTGGGTGCCCATGCTTGTTCAGGTAATATACATCCCACTCATTGTCTGACTGTATCAGAAGAGATGCCCCCTAAGCCTGAGTGGCTAGGTCTGGAGTCCATACAGAATTACCCACCTTTCCAGCATGTCTAGGTAAAGACCTTGTTCCAGGGAAGACCAGGACCCCTGGGTCTGGTGAGAGCCAAAGTGGGTGTCCCACCCCAGGTCAGAGGTGCCCATGGCTAGGGTCATCTGCAGCTGAGGCTGTTGAAAGGGAGAACTCACAAGCCAGTGACTCCTGTCCTACCACCACAGCAGGACGTCCCTGAGGGGATGGTAATCAGATGGTCTAGCAGCTGAGAGGCTTATGACTAGTGAGCATGCAGTTACCACTGAAGAATCTTTATATGCAAGAGAGCCATAGCAACCATGAATGTGGAGGTTGCCATGAGATCGGGGGAGGGGGGCATGCTGTGGGCCGAAACCTGGTCGTTGCAACACACCAAGGCTGCTTGGGCCGCTGAGGCTGAGGCCCTGTCCTTGGGGAGAAAGACTTTCACACCTGGACCATATCTGGGACGATCCCTATACTGGAACCTTTGCCAAGGAACCAGAAGAACAGGTTACTCACTTGTAACAGTAGTTCTAGGAGTGGTATATGTTTTCATCCGCACTCTCTGGCATGTCCCTTTCCCCTTTAAATCTGGCCAGAAGTCTTCAAACTGGCTCCTCCCACTGACCCAGGTGGTAAATACCTCGGCTCTGCCCCATGATGCCAGATCTTAGCCCACTGGAAACAAGGTTGTGCGCCTAAAGCCGGGGAGGTCGGGTGGGTGCGTGTGGATGAACAACATGTACCACTCCTAGAACTACTGTTATAGGTGAGTAACCTGTTCTTCTAGGAGCGTGGATATGTTGTTCATCCACACTCTCTGGCAGACTCCAAGCAGTTCTCCATGAGGAGGGAGGCAAGGCGCACACCCCCTACTTGGGAAACAGAGATTGGAGAACCGAGGCCCCAAAACCAGCATCCCGGCGTGACTCAAGGTCGATGTGGTAATGGGCAATAAAGGTGTTTGCTGACTTCCAGGTAGCAGCCCGGCAGATTTCCTGGATAGGGATGTCCCTGGAAGCAGCCACTGATGCAGCAGTATGGTGGGTAGAATGAGATCTTATCCCTCTGGGAGGCTCCTTGCCTGCCAACTCATAGCACAGACCTATGCATGAAGTAATCCATCTCACAATGGTCCGTTTGGCTGCAGGTCTGCCAGAAGCAGCTTCAGCATAGGTGACAAACAGCTGGCGAACCTCTCCCTGAATTTCCGCCATCCTCTCCTTACAATAGGAAAGAACACATCTGAGGTCCAGAATATGGAGCCTGTACTCGGCGTCCAAGGTGTAGTTAGGGTAGAATACCAGCAGAGTCAACACCTGGTTAAGGTGAAACTCTGAAAACACCTTCGGAAGGAATTCCGGTTGGAGGCACAGGACAACTTTGTCCCGCGGAAGACCAGATAAGGGGAGTCCACCGAAAGCGACTTGAGTTCCCCTGTCCTTCTGGCTGACATGATAGCCACCAGGAAGGCCGTCTTCCACGACAAGTGTGAGAGCTCACACTTGTGCATGGGTTCAAATGGCTTGCCCATGAGCTTTGCCAAAACCAGCAAGAGATCCCACGGAGGTGGAGGTTCACGCACTGGAGAGGATATGTGATCCAGGCCTTTGAAGAAGCACCCGACCACTGTCTCCTGAGCCAAAGTCGGCTGACTGGCCCGCCCTCGGTAAGCAGAAATGGCTGCCAGGTGCATCCTAAGGGTCGATAACCGTAGACCACCTTTGGAGAGAGACCAAAGGTAGTCTAGAATGTTAGCCACAGAGAAGGATAAGGGGTCCAGACTCTTACCCTGACACCAAATGGAAAACCTTTTCCATTTAAAGGCATAACATTTCCCGGTCGATTCCTCACGAGATGCCTCCACCACGGTGTAGACACCCTCAGAAAGACCCAGAGCCTGGAACTCTAGCCACTCAGGTACCAGGCTGTGAGGTGCAGGGATTGAAGGTCCAGATGGTATACCTTCCCCTCATTGAGTGATATCAGGTCCGGGCATGTACAAAGCCGCTCCAGGGCCCTGCAGCTGAGGCTGAGGAAATCTGGATACCAGAACTGGCGTGGCCAATCTGGGGCTACCAGAATCATCTTTGTCTTGTCCCTCCTCACCTTGAGTAGTACCTTGTGGATCAAGGGAAATGGAGGAAAGGCATAGATGAGGCCTGGGGTCCACGGCCTTGAGAAGCCATCCCCCTGCAGTATGCCCTGCTGAGGGGGTGGGCATGGTACAGTCTCAGCTTGGCGTTTTCCCTGGAGGCAAACAGGTCCACCAACGGTTTGCCCCAATGGGAGAACAGACTAAGCCACCTCAGGATGGAGAGACCACTCGTGGGACATCTGGCCTATGCGACAGAGCATCCACCAGTTGGTTCGAGACTCCTGCCGCATGGATGGCTAGGAGATCCGCCTCCCACCAGCTTACGAGGGTCCAGATGCAGAGTGCCTCCATGTACAGTAGACGGAAGTGCATGCTGCCCTGTTTGTTGAGGTAGTACATGGTCGTGGTATTGTCCGTCTGGACTTGAACCACTTGACCCTGGAGCTGAGGAGCGAAAGCTGACAATGCCAGTCTGACTGCTCTGAGCTCCAGCAGGTTGATGTGGCATCGGGACTCCTCGAGGGTCCAGAACCCATGGGCTCTGTTGTCCCCCATGTGGGCTCCCCAGCCCATGAGAGAGGCATCGGTCGTGAGAACGACCGTCGGCTCGGGGCGGACAAACGGGATCCCTTCCTGCAACTGGTTTGGGATGGTCCACCATTGGAGAGTGTCACACATCTTCTGGGTCACAGTGATCAGCTGGTCAAAATGACCATGGTGCTGAGTCCACTGAGCGGCCAGCTCCCACTGGAGGGGGCGAATGTGCCACCTGGCCAAATGGACCACTGAGGTGCACGCCGCCATGTAACCCAGAAGGCGCAGGAAGTCCCAGGCAGGGCGCAAGTGCCCAACCGGAAATGATTGGGCAAAGGAGGAAAGAACCTCTGCCCTGTCTGCCAGGAGCCGAGCTGTGGCTTGATGAGAGTCGAGCTCTGCCCCGATGAAGTCCATCACCTGAGAGGGCATGAATTCCGACTTGGCCTTATTGATAAGGAGGCCTAGTTGGGAGCAGGTTTGAAGAGCCAGATCCCTGGATTTCTCCACCTCCTGGAGGGAAGAACCTGCCAAGAGCCAGTCATAGAGATAAGGGTAAATTCAAACTCCTCAACGCCAGAGATGGGCTGCCACCACTGCGATGCACTTGGTGAAGATCTTCGGGGCCGATGACAGACCGAATGGCATGGCTCGGAACTCATACAGGGTTCCCTCGACCCTGAAGTGGAGGAACCGCTGATGAGACTGACAGATTGGGATGTGAAAGAACGCGTCCTGTAGATCCAGTGAACAGAACCACGTTTCGCTCCAGGGATGGTATGATCTGGTTCAGAGTTACCATCCGGAAGGTGCGAAACCTGAGATACTGATTCAGGTTGTGGAGATCTAGGAGTGGAGCGCCAACCCCCTGTCTGCTTGGGCACCAGGAAGTACCTGGACATGAAGCCTGGGTCTGCAGGAGGATCCGGCACTGGAGCTACCGCCTCCTTGCAGAGGAGCTGAGTTATGTCGTCTCGAAGAGCCGACTGAGTGCAAGCTGAGATCCTTTCCTCCTGAGGGGCGCGGGCTCAGCTGGGAGGGTACTGCTCGAATTCCAGAGGCAGTCCCTGGCTGACCACTTCTAGAACCCACCTGTCCGAGGTGATATCGGACCAGGCGGAAAGAAAGTGGCTGAGCCAGACCCCCACAGGAGGATCCAGAGCAGGCGTGACGGGTGTAGGAGTGGAAACCCTCGACCCATCACTGAGCAGGCTTAGAGGAGGAGGAGAAGGCTCCTGGACTGGCACCTCGGCCTCCTTTTCGGGGCTGTTGAGGACCCTGCTTGGGCCTGGGGCACCAAGCATGAGCCTGCTGTTGCTGCTGCTGCTGCTGTCCTCCTTGATAGGAGGGCTGCCTAACTGCAGGGGAAGAGTACCAAAAAGGCTTCTTCTTGCACTTCTGCTGGTTCTTGCCTGAAGAACCCTTCGCAGAGGCAGCATTCAAGGTGGCACTGGACTGCTCTATGCGCTGGAGGTGACCAGCCACTCCTGGACTGAAGAGGATGGTGCCTAGGAAGGGCACGTCAGCCAACTTGTGCTGGATATCTGCCAGGAAGGAGGATAGCCTCAGCCAAGCCCTGCGGTGAGTGGCCACTGCGACTGCCAAAGAGCGGGCACAGGAATCTCCAATGTCCAGGGCTGTCTGGAGCTGCGTTTTTGCAACAGCACGGCCCTGAACACGGACTTGCTTCACTGTGGTCTGCTTGTCTGCCAGGAGATGAGGGAGGACTTTGTCCAATGACCCAAGAAGGGCATGAGAGAAGTGTGCCATGATAACACCCGAGCTGGCCTGACAAAGGCCTAAGGAGGAGGCTGCATAGACCTTACGGGCAGAGTGGTCCATATTCTTGGACTCCTTGTCCGGAGGTCAGTCAGTGTCGGCCAAGCTGCCAGTACGTCTGAACACAGAGGCAGTCACTAGGCTTTCAGCCGAAGGATACTCTGTGAACCCCACCAGGGACCCCATGGTTACCGTGTACTTGCGGGCCATGCGGGCAGACAGAGCTGGGCAGGAAGCAGGGTGCTGCCAAAGCTCAAGGGCCAGGCCAGTGATGGCTTCGGCCACTGGAAAGGCCTCTGTTGGGGCATCCCCCCTTTTGAGGATATCCGTATGGGGGTACTCCGCCTTTTTCTGGATGGGCTCCAGGGGCATTCTGGTGGACTCGGAGATCAGGCGGAGAATGCCCTGGAAAGAGGAAGGGCCTTCCTCTATCCAGCCATGGATGACTCATCATCTCCTGGATGAGAGTGTAACCCCATGTCATCGGAAACCGAAGAGTCAGGGTACAATTGTCTACCACCTACGTCCCCTTCGATCCACCGGGGCAGTCGGGGGGTGCCCGTAATGGACAGACGTTGGGGAAGCCCTGTGTCTGTACGGTCCTACTTCGAGGGAGCCCCTCCCTGAGGCTGCTTAGGTGGTGGCTCCACCAAAAGTGGCGGAGAAACCTGAATAGGCTGAGCCGGAATGAGCATTGGCCCCACAAGAGGTGGAATCGAGGTCTTCGGTTCCGGAGGGGTCGGCGTCGGCTTAGGAGGCAGGAGCCAAGTAATGGCCGGGGCGGCCAGTGGGGATGGCTTCTGCCTGGTCAGAATCAGCTGCTGCCACATCAAGTCCTCATAGCGTCAATGGAGTTTCTGTCGAACCCACTCCTCATCTGAGGAGGATGAGGACCGGCAGCGCCTCTTTTTTAAATGTTTGTGGCCCTTTGTCGGCCGTTCGTCTGAAGGGGTCCTAGTCCTCCGTAGAGACCGACGGGGTCAGTTAGTTCAATTGGAAGACACCAGAGTCTGTGAAAACCGAGGTTCCGCTACCTTTTCCTCAATTGGGACACCCGAGAGCAGTGTCTCCTCATCGGGAAAGGAAAGGACAGATGTCCTTTCTAAGGAATTGTCGACCAGAGTTGGCGACAAAAGCTCGATTGGGTGGAGAGTAATCTCGACTGGTTCAGCCATTTCCTCGGTCTCGGTGCCTTGGCCCGACAGAAGGTCCATGAAGCCGGTGGTCGAGGAAGCGATCTCGACCGAAGTCGAGACCGCATGTTCCTGGGACTCGGACCTCTCCCGGTCCCAGGAGCATCTCCTTCGAGAAGAAGACTTGGGGTTCTTATCACTCTTCCGAGGGTGGGAAGAGTGCGAGCCCGAGGGCGCCTCACCCCTGGTGGGGAGAGACTGGCACAACTCCCTAAAAGAGCCTGAAAAAGTTGAGCCAAGGTTAAGAGGAACGAAAAACCCGTGACTGGCCGAAGCCTGAGACACTTCCTCCTCAAAAGCAGCCATCTGCTCTAGCTACTTGGCAGATCCTGGGGCCGCAGAAACCACCCACCTTGCCTCCTTAGATTTCTTCGGTGGGTTTCTGAGCTCCAGTCTCCCCAATTTTAGGCACACCTTGTGGTCATCCAGAACGTTGGGATGGAAGACCAAACAGAAGGTGCAAGACATGGTGTCATGACCGACACCTAGGCTATAAATACACGAGAGGTGGGGATCGGTGCATGACATTTTCTGGCCACAGGGACACTGGCAAAATCTGGGGGATGATTTGTCCTCCATGTCCAATGCCCTGTGATTGGAATAGTCAACTCTGATGAGTTTCAAAGTAATTTGCGGTGAAAACCGACATTGCAAATCCAGGGCCTGCGAATTGCTAAAGTAGCACGAGAGAACCTGAATCTTCCAGCGGAAAGGAAGATCTGACATCATGGGGTGGAGTCAAGGTATTTACCACCTGGGTGGGTCTGAGGAGCCAGCTTGAAGACTTCTGGCCAGATTTAAAGTGGAAAGGGACATGCCAGAGAGTGTGGATGAACAACATATCCACACTCCTAGAACAGGCTTTTCCACATTCACCAGCACCCCCAGACAGTCCAGTAGTTGTCTGGTGCAGAGCAAAGTATATTCCACACACTCGTGCATACAAATTGCTGTCCCCCTCCCCACAAAAGAAAAGAAAATGTCACCAGTTGTATTAAATAAAACAGGGATGCATATGTGATAAAGTATAGTACAAGACATGTCAGAAGTGGGCTGAGTAGGGGAGCCCCATGACTAGAAGTTTTGTTGGGGTAAGAATAACGGACAAAATGTCTGAAATAATTACCAGGGGTAGAACGTAAATCAACAAACCTCCATCTCCAAGCACAGGGCTGCCCAGAAAAACAGACAGACACAGACTGCTGGACCTAATCTTGTCCAATAATAGACAACTCCTTATTTTAGAGGCAACTGGCTAATTTGGCTACTGATCAACAGAACGCAGGAGGCACAGTACAGTATAGCTACACCAATACATTCAGTTATAGATCTATCACCACAAGAGAGAGAGTTGTTCTACTGAGTCATCTGCCGAGTCCCATAAAAAGAAAGAAAACAGCCATCTGGCTTTATATTGTATGAGCCGTGGAGCCACTGTAGACCCTGAATCAGGCCCTCCCAGGTACTGGTTGTGTGGGAGCATGCAGCTGCTTCAGTACAAGTCCCTTACCAGCTCAGTTCAATGAGGGGACTTGGGAATTATGAAAACAGATGACAGGAATTTTCTGTCTCTACTTGTATGTGAAAAAAATCCCAGAAAACAGCATTGCTTAGTCTGTCAGTAAAAAACGGAAACTTCTGTGCATCTCCTTTGGACACAGTGAGCAGGAACTGGTCTTGTACAGCTTTCCTTCAAATGAACCCAGACCGAGCCCCTGTGAGCTCCAGCCACCAGTTTCCTACCACGGATGAGAATGGAATAGATTTTACTGCCAAATTTCCTCAGGACAACTACCTTCTCATTCCAAGGAAGGTGAACCTACGGTGACATGGCCAAGACCTGGCATCTGGCTGGCGGGGCAATCCAATTTTCACACAAAGCCTAAGCAGTAGCACAGGACACTGTAATTATTCCATGTTACAGAGGTCAATGGTAAACTAATCAGATGTGCTACTGCACCAACTCTATTTTGAGTCTCATTACAGATTCAATAAAAATATTACACTAATGATGTAGACTTTTTTTTTTTTTTTTTGAGAACCTCAAAAAGTTCCACCCCACTCGTCATGAGTACCAAACCAAGAAAAGTAAATACTTTCAGGGCTAAATCACTGTTTTTCTTTACTCCCTTTGGAAAAGCAGCAAAATACTATATTCTGTTGTGCTTCGTGGAACTGGGACCAGAAACAGCTGCACTCTAATTACATGTAAAGTGTACCAAAACATTCTTTTTATCACAGACTGTAAATCTGTTAGCATCTGTCTCTCCTTTGTTTCTTCCACAAGATACAAGCTTGTTTCTACATTTTTTCACCTGTAGCAGTGATTAAAATTCATTACAAATGAAAGGACTGAACGCTAAAACAAGTTCCTCTGTGTACAGTTCAAAACTGAAAATTAGAAACAGCTGTTTGCTAATTCATGCCGTGATGTTTTGTCCTGCTCTGTCAATTGGCAATAACTCATCCCATTCCTACAGAAGTCATGTGGCAACACCCACAGCTAGAGAGGTACTTAACTTGAGCACAGCTACAGCTGGCCAAATTTCATGAGTCCAGCATCCAGTTTATAAATGCCAAGGTCCCCCAAAACAAATTTTCCTGAATCAAACTGCCCAGAAGACTGAAACAGGGATCCTCCTCACCCCCTCATCCTTCCCGTCCCACATTTTCAAGCAAGAGCTAGCCTATATGTGGTTTTGAAAGGTCACTGACTAGCTCTGACAATTGACTGCATCAAGTGATCGTACTCCATTCTCAGTCCTGCTTCTCAGGGCAAAAATTACAGTTGCTACAGCAATGGCAGGTTTATGTGTTCTGAGACACCAGGCTAAGGTTTTTTTTCTAAAAGAGTTGCATTCTGGGAAGAGAAACAGTGAAGGAAGAGTTCCCAATGATCTTGCATGACCACATTAACACAAGCCATGAACAGCATAGCAAGGAAGCCTGCAGGAGATCAGTAACCCATCACAAACAGGTGTGAAATCACGGATGCAAGGGAGATGGAGTTTGGGTGTTAAGAGATACTGAAAATGAGGGTGGGAAGAGGTGCTCAAGATAATCAAGGCATGCTATTTTTTCAGGGAGACAGAGACAATCTGGACTGTATAATGGGGCATGCTGATCTTGCAGGGTGAAGAGGGGATGTAATGAGTCAGGCTACTTCTGGGGAGAAGGGGGATCCAGTCTGTAATAAGCTATGATGTTACATCTGGGGGAAATACAGAAATCCCAACTGTAATGGGGTATGCTGCTTTTTCAGGGGAGAAAGAGAGAGAGAAGCACTGAAATGGGGCATGCTACTTCTGCAAGGGAAAACAGAGGATTAAGGCTGTAATGAGCAGGGCCCTTGAGAGGGTGGGGGAGCCGGAGATAATTCCCAGGGCCCGGCGCCAAAGAGGGGCTCAGGACACCTAGCATACTACTGTATGTAGCTGCATAAGGGCCTCAGAATTCCTCTCACAGGGCCTGATACTGAGACTTGCTACCTTTTCTAAGTAGAAAAGGGGCATCCGGACTATGATGAAACATGCTACGTACCTCTAGGGAGAAAACGAATCAGGACAGTAACAAGTCATACAACTTCTTTGGGGAGGGGGGATGGGGATCAGGACTGTAATAAGACATGCTACATCTTCAATAGGAAATGGGATGAGGACAGTAATAAGGCATACAACTTCTTCGGGGGTGGGGGAGATCAGGTCTGGGAAGAGGCTTTCTACTTTTTCAGGTGTTAAACAGGATCAGTACTGTGACTGGGCACGCTGTTTCTTCAGTAAGGGAAACAGGGTCTCAGGACTACAATGCGACATGCTACTTCTCAAGAGGACAAAGGGATCCGGACTACAATGGGACTTGCTTCTTCTACAGAGGGATCTGCAATGGGGTATGCTACTTCTTCAGGGGGCAAGAGGGAATCAAGACTCTATTAAGCTATGCAACTTCTAAAGCAGGAAACAAGACATCAGGATGGAAATGAATCAAACTGCTTCTTCAGGTGGGTTGGGGGAATTACGATTGTGTCAATACATGCTACTTTTTCAGATGAGAAATGAGATCCAGACTAATGAGACATGCTATTATTTCAAGAGGGAAAGGATCAGGACTATAAGGAGATATGTTACTTCTTCATGGGAAACACAGGATCAGGATTGTTATCAGGCAAGCTATTTCTTCAGGAGGGAAAGGAAATATCAGGATTCTAATGAGTCGTGCTATTTCAGGGAAAGGGGGATCAGGGCTGTAATAAGACATGCTACTTCTTCAAAAGAGAAAGTTTGGACACAGACTGTAAGGAGACATGCTATGTCTTGAAGAAAAAAGATTGGATCAGGATTTAATGAAGCTTGCTACTTCTTCATAGGGGAAAACAGGATCAGAACTGTAACGGGGCAGCCTTCTTCTTCATGGTGGGGGTGGGAGACAGATCAGGACTATAATAAAGACATGCTACTTTTTTGGGGGGAAATGAAATCAGAACTGTAATGCGGCATGCTGTTTCTTCAGGGAGAAGGGGTTATCAGGACTCTGATGAGACATGCCACTTCAGGGGGAAAAAGGGAGATCATGATTATAATGTGACTTGCTACTTATTCGGGGAGAAAGGGAGTCAAGACTGTGATGAGATATGCTACTTCTCAGGGGAAAAGACACATACTGTTTCTTTTGGGAGGGGGACTGTAATGGTACAAGTCATGTATTTGTTTTTGGGTAGGGAATCCGAGAGCCAGTAGGATATGAAAAAGAGCACTGAGGGAGCACATGAGGAGAAAAAAAGGAACATGAAAAATAGTAATAGCAATATTTGGGGTTCTTAGGCAGAGACTGCAGACTGTGGGAGAAACAGTGGTTAGAACAGTAATGAAGGAGGAAAGCAGATGAAGTCAAGGCAGCACAGAAAAAGACTTCATAAGGGGAGCATTCTGAGAGAAGGAAGGCAGCGTTTTCCTACTTGCATGCTGCAGGTCTTGGAGGAGGAGTGACTGTATAGTCAAACTGAGGCTGGATGAGAGAGGAAGTGCTTCTGGGTTGTGGGGCACCTAGGAAGTATACAAACAGCACATCATACAAGTGGTAGTGGCCATGCAACTCAAATAAGTGCCTGGAGTTAAGGAAACAGGAACTCTGCCTGTTTAAAGGTTAACAGGTAATTCAGTCCACATGTCATAAGCCCTCCTACAGAAGTTGCTGAGGGTAAGTGCACCAGTGCAACATAGGAAGATATTGAGGGATAACAACTTTCACTGCATTCTTGCATTTACACAAAAAAAGACAGTACGAACACAGTCAGGGGGCTGGGCTTGCCAGTTGCAGGGACTATGATGCTGCTGGTTTTCAGAGGGTGCCTTGGATGAATAAGGGCTGTCCAGAATGCAGGAGGTTTATGACTCTTGCTTCGGAGTTGGCTGCCACAAGAACTAAGATACTGCTAATGCGGCACAACCCAGGGCAGGGAATCAGGTTGGCTATAACTTCACTGCCCCAGAGGACACCACCAGTGCGAAATGGGGATTGAAGGGAAGTGGGGAGGGGAGGAGTTGCGCAGCACTTGTGGGGAAGGGGGGCCCTGGGGTAAGAATTGGAAACGCCTCATGCCTGTGGCAGAAATGGTACAGGATACTTCCTCCAATTAGGAAGAGACAACTGATACCGCAAAGCCAGTGACTCACCCTAGAAAGGATCAACTATGGGAGGAGAACTGATCAGAACAGAAATAAGAACCCACAAGTGATAGCTACAGATGATTCCATAGTAAGTGACAGGGAAGGTAGAAGCTGGTGTGTACCTCAAACCCAGGGGAAAGATCTGTTAACTGTCTCCCAGGGATGAATGAATTAAATACAGGTAAAGTTAAAATAAAGTTACAGTTTTTACCCAAGCACCAGCCCCCCTCAGTTGACTGATCTTTTTACCCAACTGAAGAATGAACACATACAGTACTATACTGCAGTAAATAAACACAACATTCTATTTTTAGAAACACACATTGCACACCACTGCAGTACTGTAAGATGAACAACAGTAGCTATCCCAAGGAACCGCACTGTAAGAATGAATGCCACATGCCAGCTAAAGCAGACATTACTTAATATGAACACTGTGACGCTTGGCCAGCTGGTGATGATTACTGTATGATATTTGTAAAATAAAAATATAGTATGTGATTGTCTCACATAAGACAGCCTGTGCTTCCATGGGTGCCCCACAGGTTTCAGTGAAGCTACAGGATACAGGTATGTAAACTGACCAGGAGATCTCTGTAATGAAATTAACTTCCTTGAGAAACTGCATTTTATGGCCTTTTTATGACCTCATGCTTCTGAAGTTGGAAACTAAATATACATTTTATTACATTAGGAAAGGACATCATTTAGCTGATTCCTGTTGGATACCTCACACCTGGGTGATGGACTGCAGGGTTGTAAACCTCAAAGGAACTGGTTGATCAAAGACTCAGTTTGGGAAATGGGTCTTTGCTGATGTTCACATTATTTAAAATACCTCTTGGTAGGAAAATCATAATTGTAATTTTATATTCTAAAAGGAGGAGCTAGATGACTCACAAAAGGGGTGTGGAGACACAGAGTTTAAACTGATACTTGTGTCTGAAATGTAGGTCATATTGTTTTGGGACTCCAAGAGAAACAGGTCTCTGATCTAACTATAAGCCCTTCCAGAGGTAATACCTTAAACAGCAAAGGTCTAACTGTATTGTGATAGGAGTTTTTGTTCTGTACTTTTTCCCTGGTTCCTTTATGTGATTGTGAGCTCTTTGATATATTGTTCTGTGTTTACAAGTTTCATATTTTTATCTTCTTTTAGTAAAGTACCTTTTCTTTGAAAGACTGCCTGTGTGTCTGCCAGTTCTTTTTTTGCATGTGACGTATAGATGGTTAAGTCTGACAATTGTTCAACAGCTTGATGGTGTTACTGAGCTTGAGTAAAAAGGTAAGAATATACCTAAGATCTCTTATAGAGTTTTAAGGGTTCATTTTGGAAGCCTGGCTTGGTGCCCCTGGCAAAAGATTGTACTGCAATCCCCGAAGAGGGTATATATCTGAGCCTGTACATTGGGTACACTAGCATAAGGTCCACAGTTTGAATCCCCCAGAACTTAAGACTAAAGGTGATTCAGACCCAAAAGCAGACTGGAGGGTTACCCTGTCCATTACTTGTTCACACTATTGCACTCTGAGGTTGGCACTGTGGGAGCAGATGGCCTGACCTGCAGAGTACATTTGTGACAAACACAACTGAAAATCACCAAGAAGTCTGCCATGAGCAGTTTCCAATGTGTACGTATGTATGTATGCATCTTATTTCTTCTTCACTGCTGCACACCCAGTCCTTAGGACCAGGGACATATCACACCACAGACCAAGACATGCTCATGGAGCTGAATAGATGCAACCAGCACAGCAGAGGGAAACCTCAAACATGAATGCAACAACGCAAAGTAGTACACAATGAGGATTCCTGTGCAAAATCAGTTTTTTAATAAAGTGCATAATGAGCCATAATGTCAAGCACTCTGGTGCATCGAGTGCTTCAATCCGTACAGGACTTCTATCAGGGTGTACCACCTGGCAGCATCCCTAGTCCTGTCCTCCACTAGCCCCACCAGTAAGCAGTCACATGGTGCTGGGCCTGTGGACATCTCTGCATATCATCCAGGCAAAATTTTTGTCTCCATTTTTCTCCTCCCAACCACCTCCCTGACATTGGCTACAGCTTCATACTGGCAGTGCATGATGGATTCCAGCCCCTCACAAGGCAGCAGGCTCTCTGGCCCATCATATGGGAAAAGTGAGTGTTGCAACAACAGGAAAAAGAGACCATTATGGTTCCTGAAGGAAGTGGCTGAAGAGGTACAGGCCAAATGGTAGTCTTTAGGAGGTGAAAATAGACACAGAGGGAAGAGGCCAAGAGAGTGCATCAGAAGATGCAGAGGGAGGAAGGAAAAGTGAGGAGGAGTGCAAAGCTGCAGACTGAGGACAGTGCAGCCCAAGGAGTAACGAAAGAGAACACCAGTTTTTTTTTGTTTGTTTGTTTTTTAACTACATAAGTGAAAAGAACACTAGAGGAGGGATTGTGAGGTTAAGAAGGATAGGTGGGGACTGTGCAGCGAAGGATCAGGAGAAAGCAGATATACTGAACAAATATTTTTGTTCAATCTTCACAGAGGACGGGGAAAGAGATAGGATACAAAAAAGCAAGAGGGCACTAGAGAGGGGTAGCCACAAGCCCCTTTACAGAGGAGGGAGTCCTGAAGGGATTTGCAAACCTGAAAGTGGACAAAGCTATGGGGCCAGATGGGGTACACTCAAGAGTGCTGAACCAGTTCAGAGGGGTACTGGCTACACCTCTGACAGTCCTTTCTAACAATTCACTGGAAACAGGAGTGGCTCCACAGGACTGGAGGATGACAGATGTAGTCCCACTTCACAAAGGTAGCAGCAGGGAGGAGGCTAGCAACTACAGGCCAGTCAGCCTGAAATCAGTGGTGAGGAATTTCATAGAATCACATCTAAAGGAAAGGACTATGGAGGAGTATCTCAAATCCAGTGGGTTACAAGACCCGAAGCAACACAGATTCGGGGAATGGATGATCATGTCAAACAGATCTGATAGATTTCTGTGTCTGGGTGACCAGGGAAATAGATTAGGATGGGGCGGTGGACATAGACCTGCTTAGACATCAGTAAAGGTTTCAACACCATTCCACACAGGAGGCTCATAAGGAAACAGGGCAGCTTATGGGTAGGTCCAAAAGTGGTGAAATAGGTAACAAAACGGACAAAAGATAGGCGACAGAGGGTGATGATAAACAGAGTGCACACAGGGGATGGGAGGATGACCAGCAGGGTGCCACAGGGATCAGTACTGGGACCAGTCCCCTTTAATGTCTTTATAAGTGACAATGCAGAGGAGCTGGAAGGGAAGGTCTGCTTCTTTGCAGATGATATCAAAATCTGCAATAGGGCGGACTACAGTGTCCGCCCTATTGCAGATTTTGATATCATCTGCAAAGAGGGGGTGGAAAGAATGCGCAGAGACCTGAGGAAAGTCAAAGTGGTCAAGGGCATTCCAGCTGGGTTTGAATGTGAAGAAGGGCAAAATCATGCATTTAGGGCACAGAAACCCAGAGGTGGAGTACAGTATGAGAGAAGAAGCAGTACTGATGGTTACCAAACAGGAAAGTGACCTGAGACTAATCATATCTGATAATCTCAAGGTGGCAAGGCAGTGCAACGAGGCAGTGGGATGTTTGGGTGCCTAGGGAGGGTCATCACCAGCAGAAAGAGAGAGGTGGCATTGCCACTGCACAGATCGCTGGTGAGACCCCACCTCAGGAAGGACATTGACAAACTGGAGGCAGTCCAGAGGAAGGCAAATAAAATGGTGCAGTGTCTGCATCAGAAACTCTATAAGGAGAGATTGAAGGACCTCAACAGGTACACCCTAGAAGAGAGAAGAGTGAGGGAGGATATGATGGAGACCTATTAATACCTCATGGAGGTAAATAAGGTACAGGAGGAGAGTATTTTTCAGAGGAAAAGATGCACAAGAACAAGGGGCATGTAATGAAGTTGGAAGGGGGTAAACTCAAGAGAGATGTGAGAAAGTAAAGGTTTCAACGTGAGAAAGAGAAAGTGAGAATGTTGATAGCGGCAACAAACCTTTCTCAGATGGTTAGCTCCCCAACCAGGACAAACTATAAAACGGGTACCAGCACCCTTCTGGATTAGACCATAACAAGCCATCCCGCCAGGATCACAAACACCACTGTCCTCCCTGACACACTTAGTGACCACTCCCCAGTCATCTGCTACTGGTCCAATAAATTCATCAAGCCCCCCTCCCCAAAACCATTACTAGCCAGGTTCTACATAGAGGCAAGCTACCTCATCTCAAAACCTTCCTTCATCAACAGGATTGGTCCCCAAGTCTCACTACAACCAATGTGAGCACCGCACTGGAACACTTCATCAGGATCTTCAACCAAGCATGCAACATATTTGCACCCTTCAAGAAGCGCAAGGTCAAAGCCCTACGTAACCCCTGACTCTCCGGAGACCTACTTAGATGACTAAAAGCTTGAGACAGCTGGCCCGGCGGTTGGATTTCCGCTTGGGCCTGTGAACCAGGTTGAGGCAGGCCAGGGAGCTGGAAGAGGCTTACCCGGGGAGGGAGGACTGAGCATCCCAAGGACTGCCGCTTCTCTGGGGAGGGGAACTAGAGCTCGCTCTGCCTGGCCCCGGGTGGAGACCCGAGGTACAGCAAGCCCGACACTCAACAGAGGGGCGACGTGCCAGACGTCAGCGCTCAGCGCCTTGACGTCCGGGGACTTGGCATGCCAAGAGAACATCAGGAAAATAACTTTGCAGCCTCCCAGTAGACGGAGCACCAGGGCCCCGACCTTCAATGCCCCTACCTGCCCGGAGACAGCATTCCGACGAGATGCATCGGGGTGTAAGGGCTCCCATCCCATACCCACTTGGGGGGTACAACCACGGCTCCATGGGGGACGGACTGCACCGGTCACCAGGTAGGTGAGTGAGGGCGAATCTGACCATAGGTGTCTCCCGAAAAGGGGAGAGCTGTGAGGAGGGGGAGAATAAAGAGAAAGTAAAAAAAAAAATAAAAGCTCCAGACCACCTTTGGGAGATTGCCAGAAACACCTGGAGACAAGTTGATATTGCTAACTATAAACGTGCACGAAATGACTGCACCAAATATATCTGGGATACGAAGACCACCTATTTCCATAATGCTCTCACTAACTCATGGGGCAACGGTAGGGACTTCTGGAATAACATTAAAGAAGTCACCGGGAAGCAATCGAAATCACCCCTGTCAGTACTCAGCATAAATGGTGAAACTACACTTGACCAGAAACTCATTGCTGATACATTCAATGACACCTTCATGGACCTCAGTGCTGTACTCCCACAGGGTTTTTTTGATGAGGTGGTTCCCCTTGCCCCCCTAGCCACCTCCAGCCACCCTCCCTTCTACTTTAAAGCAGTAAAAATGCATTAAGTCCGCACCTACGTTACCAAAGCCATTTGCAACTCCAGAGCCAGCAGTGACTCCCTCGACCTCAAACTGCTATCACTCACACTTGAAGAAGTACTCCGACCACAGACCAGGATTGTCAACCTCTCCCTCAGCCTCAGCCAGTTCCCTGACTTATGAAAATCTGCCACGGTAACCCTAATTCATAAAAGTGGTGACAAAACAGCTACTGAGAATTACCATCCAATTTCCATCCTACCTCTACTCTCCAAGGCCTTAGAACGGATTGTGTCAGACCAGCTCACTGACTTCCTAAACAATCACAACATCCTGTGCAAGGAGCAACATGGCTTTAGAAAAGGTCATAGCACCTCCACGGTGCTACTTGAATTCACTGATGCAATCCATCACTCACTCAATAACAGTCATCTTACTGGGTCCACCTTCATCGACTTAACTAAAGCCTTTGATACAGTCAACCACA
This sequence comes from Neoceratodus forsteri, assembly GCA_016271365.2. Classification (NCBI taxonomy): domain Eukaryota; kingdom Metazoa; phylum Chordata; order Ceratodontiformes; family Ceratodontidae; genus Neoceratodus; species Neoceratodus forsteri. The sequence goes on from CM028130.1 coordinate 1,509,982,052, forward strand.
ATCTCCTACTTGCCCAGCTTCGACTAGCAGGGCTCTACCTAACTTGGTGAACTGGTTCAAAAGCTACTTAGACAACTGCTCCCAAAGAGTGAGAATTGCTGGCACACACTCTGACTAAAGACCAGTCCGGTCCGGTGTCCCACAGGGCTCAATCTTGGGCCCCCTCCTTTTCAGCCTTTTTCTGAACTCACTGCCAGAATCCTGCCCTGAACAGATCCTACTCTACGTGGATGACGCTGTCATCCTGGCATCCCACCATGATCCAGTCCATCTACAAGGTAACCTCCAACAGGCCTTTCTCTGCAGTCGAAAACTGGTTCACAAAACACAGACTTATACTTAACCAGAAAAAAACAAAGACCATGATCTTCTGCAGCTCCCAAAACAAGCACAAACAATATCAGCTCTCCATTAAAACCAAGCAAGAAATCACCCTCGAACAAGCTCATACCTTCAAATACCTCAGCCTCACCCTCGACTGTAATCTCTCCTATGTCCCACACATCAATAACGTGGTAAAAGTAGCCAACACCAGGATGGGCCTACTATTCCTACATAGGAAACATCTAACCCCAGAAGCTCTGTCCAGAGCTCCATCATCAGCATCATTGACTACGGTCTCATTATCTATGGATCTACCACAACCTCATTTCTCAGGCATGTTTCGACTTCCCTCAATCAAGCCTGCTGACTCGTTACTGGTTCCCACCGTCTCACCCACACCTGCGACCTCTACTCCAAAACAGGCTGGCTGCAACTGAACCACCAAATCAAATACCAAACCTGCATCACTGCTAAGAAAATCATGATGGGAAAGGCACCACCAGGAGTCAGCACCCTCCTCAAACCCAAAATCACCAACCGCAACACCAGGAGCTCTAAGCCCCAAATCCTTCAAATCCCCCACTGCCGCTCGTCCCAAGGCCAAAGGTCATTTGCATACAGGGCTCCGAGTTGGCTGAATGAGCTCTCTAGTGACACCTTATCCACAGCAACGCTTGGAGCGTTCAAAAAAAAAAGCTCCGCCATTCCATAACTGGCACCCCCACCTGTGCTTGCACTCCATAACATCTTCATTCCCTACACTGTTTCTGCCCTCTCTTCTTGCACTTACCTGTCCAATGCAACTTCTAATGCACTTGCCCTGTGTCTGACCAGGCCCCTCGGCTGCCTCACCCTGACCCTCTACACCTATGCCTATGCCTTCCCCTACGCTCAGCCCTCTCCCCTTCTTGCCCTCTTCCTCCTATTGTTTCTTGAGTTACTCATCGCTCAGTCTGATTTTGTCAAGCAAAGTTACTGTCTAAAACCATGTACCTGTAACTGTTTTATGTTTTAGTGTCTGTTACCCTGTAACCAGCATTACATGGAACCTTTGTAAAAGAGCCTTGGCTCAAAGATACTTTGTAATCCTAGACACAAATAAATAATAAAAAAAATAAAAGTACCTCTTCATTGAGAGTGGTGGATGCCTGGAACAATCTTCCAACAGAGTTGGTGGGAATGAAAAGAGTGGTGGGCTTCAAGTATGCATGAGATACGCACAAAGAAATTTTAATGGGAAACGGGGGGCCTAGAAATCAAGTAGTGTCTGCAGTGGCAGTATAGGCAGGGGGACAAAATGGTCAGACTGGGTGGGCCAAGTGGTCCTTATCTGCTATCCAGTTCTATATTTCTATATGCACTGGTATACACAGGCATCTCTTTCTCCAGGCTGGTTCACACTGCAGATGGTAACGCTCCCCAGCCTTGGCGAGTCCGATCCCAATTCCCTAGTCCATTCCTGAACCAGGGTTCCTGGTATGGACATGCTTCTGCTGGACCACTGGATGACCATCATCTTACTTCTTACCATGACAAATCATGATGCAGGGATGAGCCAGTACTGAATTTCCACTAAGTGAATGTACTCAAATTCTGCTTTCGGGCAGCCATGAAGCAGGTCCGAAGAAAGCTACTTTTCTTTCAGCATTTCAGCACTTTGATGTCATGGCACAGCATTTATTTTTATTTATTTATTTATTTTAAACAGAGAGCACACGCTGAGCATGTAACAAGTTGGGAGCGCGACAATTCGCTCCCAACAATTCGTACCCTGAAAATCCGCTCTTGTCATTTTCACTCCTTACCACCTTTTGGGCCGTGTCTTTTTGCTCCCACTTATTGCACAGTAACAGAACCAGTGGCACACATAGCGGAGGGTAAACATCATTATTAATTTACACTAGCAGCATTTCATTTAACTGTTCCACTTCCAGGCTCGTACCTGTATTATAACATAACACATAGCGGAGGATAAACAGCATTATTAATTTACCTGTTCCACTTCCAGGCTCAGCCTCTGTCTCGATCCAGTAACAAAGGATACAATCCCGTCATCGTTTGTTGTTCGGTGTTCAGTGTTTAACTGTTGCGATGCAGCCAGTAGATGTTGCGATGCAGTTAAAAACTAAATCTTTATTTATTCCAATAAACGTTTAAAAGTTTAAAAACACGCTGTTAGAGCTAATACTGGAAGCAGTGGCGCAGCTCCTCTGTCGAGCGCTCTTCGCTTTTCTGCAGCACCTTTTCCAACCTGACAGCACTTTCCTTGTACTGCCTTTTTGGCTCACTTCTGTAATTCCCAGCAATCAACTGCTCGATTTCAGCTTCTCTCTTTCTTTGTATCTCCTTAAGTCCCTCTATGGATTTCCGTATTGAAGGGCCATTCATACACAGAATGGACTGCATCCCTCTGTGGAATACTTCTACTGCATTATTAGTTTTTGAGTGTTTATCAGCCACAGTGTCACTATGGTTCCACAGAAGGATAGCATACTGAGGTTGTCTCTGGCCAGTGCCACATCTGTTTCTCCACCTGATCCAGGTGTCCTCGAAGTCACCAATTATTGGTTTGAGCTCAGAAGGAAAAATATTAAGAGATTCATCAGTAATCTCGAACCGTGAAACTACTTGGTCGGGCAGATAAAAGGCAAGTGCTGGGAGATATCTGCATTTCAGGCTGAACTCGCTGTCCTGAGAGTACTATTGCCCAGACCCTCTGATTGTATCTTACAATAAACACACTGAGCAAAGTGGAAAAAACACCCCACCTGACGTGCTTGTGGAAAAACATTTTTGAAAGCCTGTATGGTGGCCTTTTCAAAGTCAGTCAATTATGACTGCAGGATCTAGACGTGGATTTAGTTCCTTTACAGCAGTCAACACTTTTTCATAATGCTTCCTCCTTTTGCCTGGTAGTAGAGCATATACTGCTGGTTGTAAATTTCCAAATCGCTCACCAAGTATTATAAACATTTGATAAAAACAGAGGGGGTGTAATGCTAAATGTGCCATCAGCAAACCAGTTATTACAGTGCTCTAGATACTGTAAATTTGTCTCAGTCCCAAAAACAAGTATGCGGTCAGGCCCCGGTCCACTATCGAGCAACAAGAAATTAACTTCAGTGCCTTTACTATTTTTAAATGTAGTGCAGTAGTCAGGCAATGCTAGTTCAGTTAAATTATGTGGATTAGGTGGCGCACCGTGCACCCTGACCCGCTGAATAGTGCGTTTCATGTTTTTATTTACTAGGCACCCCAGTGCAGCCAATGATATATTTTGCTTTGAGTACAGTAATACTTGTGCTGTAGTGTCTTGAGTAGTTCAGCTCTTTCTTTGGCTACATTTACTGCTTCTGCTTGCTCAACTGCAGCTGGGTCAGGAGCATGAGAGTGCTGGCTGAAGGTGGCAATTATGGCAGGGTTGTCATAGCTTACAGTGTGCACCCTTGTGTTGCATTGCCCATCTTTTTTCACTGCAAGTTCACACTGTCGAACCAATTTTCCATTGTAACCACATTTGTGGTGTGTGTATATAAAGTTCTGCAAATCAACTAGCTTTCGCTTGTTGCGCTCAGACAAGATGAACCTCCCTTCCATTTCGAACTGGTAGCACTGAGTATGCGCTGCAGAAACCATTTTATTTTAAATGCTGCTGATTGCTAATTGAAAATGACAGACAGCAGCAATTGGCAGCAGCAAGTAATTTTCAGTAATTTTCCATGGTTACTGGACCGAGACAGAGGTCGAACCTGCAGGACTGAAATGTGGATTTAATTCTGAAATTCTGCTAATGTAAGTTAATAATGCTGTTCAACACTCTGCGTGATGTTGTTATGTGTTGTGCATGCTGGTGTGGCAAGGGGATATGCTCCATGCGCCACTGCTTCTGTTCCTGAGAAATGAGTGTACGGTGTTTCATTCATAATGCTGCTTATGATTTGAACTGGGAGTGAAAAGATGCGGAGCATGTAGTGCAGGAGCCAACTGTCTAGGGAGCAAGTCGTTGGGAGCGAATTGTCATGGTGCATACTGACAGGAGAGCGAAAAGACATAGACCCGTACAAGTTGTTGGCAAGCCATGTGACCTACAGCAGTCACAATCAGTGACCCAGGAGACTGAAAACTCATCATGCCATGTGAGCCCATCAGCACAGAGGTAGCACTACAGCGTGCAATGATGGTGATCCACATTCAGGAATGTGTGGCTCATCAAGGGCCAGCTGGGGGAGGAAGGACTGAGCATTCCAAGGACAGCTCTTCTTCCTCAGGGAAGGGGGGGAATGTTGCTCCCACAGCCTGACTGCCAGCTGCTGGAGACCTGTTAGCAACATAGTTAGGAGCACCAGAAAGGTGTGGGGGGGGGGGGTTGCCACCGGATGCCTGTCTTGCATGCATGCCGATGCATGCATGCTGGCTCCCCAGGAAGTAAACCAGGAACCAAGGACAAACATGTTAGCTATTCATGCCAGCACTCCCTGCAGGCTCTCACACGACTGACCCAGCTGGCCACCTATCAAATAATGGTCCTGAGCAAGTGGTGGATAACCTACAAATCTATGGAAAACTCAGTGACTGGGCTGGGGGGGCATGCCACTGGAGAAGAAGCAAGAAAATACCATGTGCTGTGCACATTTCTGGGACTTTTCCAGCTCCCTCAAAGGGGAAAGATATGACACTTCCTTTATAGGATAGGAGCTTCTTTTATGTGAAGAGGAGGGACTTTTAATTAGAAAACTTTCAAAATAATCACCATTCCAGTTAGCTAACTCTCACTACATTTAACTGCAGTTTTAAGCAGGCAGGCAGGCTAGTGAAATTGTGCTGGAGAGGAAAGGATGCACAGTATAAGCCCGGACAAGAAGCTACAGGCCCTGCAGCAGTAGCAGGGCAGAGTACATTTAGAAGACTGAGAAAGGGGCAGAGGGAGTTCTGAAATGTTTATTTGGCAAATTATTTTTACTGAGTGCAAAGTAGAGGGCACAGAATTCCATATATATTTATTTTCTGCCCCCTGCAGCAAGACTAGGGCACAGTGAATCTATCACACTGGGAAAGATGCAGGGGGAAGTCTGAAGTATTTTTTTGACATATAATTTAACTGCTGGTGGAGTGAGCTGGGTCCACAAAAAGGTACAATTTCATGGTTTTATATCTTCTGCATGTAAGTGATGTAAATGCAAGTGAACTAGTCTGCCGCAGTGAGACACTAGGTCTCTCAGTGACGGTGAGGAGAAGGGTGTGTCAGAGTGGGTAATGGGCATGTGTGTGGGGGCATCTGCTGCCATATTATCTTGCAGAAACTATGAGGAAGTGAACTGGAGGAGAAAGGGATGCAGGAGAGGAAAGAAGCAAGAAAAAGGTCCACCACACCAGTTCCAGCAAGTACCAGTTCTGCAAACAGTGGTGATGGAGGAGTCAGGACAGAGACTGGGAGGAAGTCACACTGGTGGCACTGGGCTTACACATGAGAGGAGGATCAGGGATGGATACGTGATACAACAGCTAAAAAAAAAAACTCTAGTTTATTAGTCCCCAGATGTCTACCTATTTCACTTTCGCTTCAAACAGCTTCCCCAGCTGTTTGTCCAGTGCATCTGGTGAGGAAACCACCCTGAGCAATTCAGACACACAGTGGTTCCATGCTCTTCCTTATTCAAGTGCTTCTAGTTTCAGAAAATTCTCCAGTCCTCACTGACCTCTAATTCATGTGAAATGAGGTGAAGAAGTTAAGACCATCCCTTTTTCTCAAATTACATTTTCTTGGCATGCTCTTCCAATCATGTATGAGGCAGAATGCAAGCAGATGGAGCTCCTTCTGAAGAATAGGAGGGGGTGTATGTGCAAGGAGGGAGGTTCTCTACCAACACCAGGAAGTTTTTCTTCACAGAAAGAGTGGTGGATGCCTGGAACAGCCTGCCCCAAGAGGTTGTGGGGATCAACACTGTGGGGGGATTCAAGAATGCATGGGATAGACACAAAGGAGCCCTGACTACAAAGGGCAACTAGAGTGTCAAAATAGGTCCACAACAAATGGGCAGACTAGATGGATCTAGCGGTCTCCTTCTGCCATCAGTTTCTATATTTCTAAGTGTCAGTTTACTATATCTGGAGTAGAAATGCAAGCCAAAGCTTCACAAGTCTCAGTGCACATAGGACTGTTTCCAAATTAAGCTCGACCATCATTCCCGTCCCACCATTGCCACCACCAGCCTATTCAGGAAATGTATTGAAGCAGACAGCCTCACAGAGGCACACTGATAGTGGAAGTGTCAAACTTAATGCATCAGTCGTGGATGGGAAGCACAGTGGGCAAAACATTCTGCAGTTCATCCAATCACTGCTAAACATCTGGATATACCTTTACAATCTGAGGTAGGGAATCTTCATGATAGAGAGTGGCACCAATGTGCTGAAGGCACAGAATGATGGAATTTCCACTATGCTCCTTGTTTTGCACACACACAATAAATCTGGTAGAAAAATCATGTTCTGGATAAACATGCAATGTTTAAAGAAACACGACACTGCACAAACCACCTCTAGATAATTTTATCACTCCTCCAAATGATCCTCAGAATTACTTAAAAATGTTTCCACAAGGTGGAACTCTGTCTTTCATACGATGGAGAGATTTGTGAAACATAAACCTGTGTTCAGTGCTATGGGATTCAATTATTTGGGCTGCTGGACATATCTATCACAGGTGCAGTGGTGTGTTTTGCAAAAGCTTGTTCCTCTTTTGCGACCATATGAACATGCAAATAACTTTCAGTGCTGAATCAGCATCCCTTAGCATGGTCATTTTCATGGTAAGTCTACAAGAAAACCACATTGGCTTTATTTACGATCTTCTACAGCAGCCCAACAAAGCAAGGCTAGTGGCGACTATAGCCAGAGCGACACTGGTGATGGCAGCAGAACGGACACTGATGATGGCAGTAAAGGAGTGTGTGGTGACACCACCAGTTCATCCTAGTAATCATAGCAGCAGTAGGATGCAATACTCATTAATGAAGTGGCAGAGCTCTTTCTGACAACTTGCAAACAGACCTGACCGCATGACACCACACACACTATTATGGTATGACAACACTACTGGATCTCAGATATAAAGATGTGTTCATTCCCTCTGGAGCCAGAGTATATTAAACCAATCCAGTCCAATCCATCTTTATTTTTATAGCGCCTTTCAAAACCAAGGCACTGTACACACCATAAATACAATACAATACCAAAAAACTGATTTACAGATATATAAAACCAAATCATTGTAAAGAGAAAGTGTTGTAGACACTTATGATGGAGCAGCAAAGACAGCTTGAAGAAACTGGCAAGCATATGCATGCACATCCTCCTGGTTGTACTGTTCCTTGTCTTCTGCTGACTTGGCTTGGTGCCAGTGAAAGGTATTAGAATGACATGGAAGACAACGACTAGGATAGTGACGATCCAGAGGCAACCAAGGACATTTGGGATCGTTTTGATACTGAATGCTGGCAGTGCTCAGACATTTTGAAGGAAGAGTCAGACCAGTTACCAGAGTACATGATTTAGCCTTATTTAGCACAGCCAGTGACTAGCAGCAATACTGATCCAATCAAATTCTGGCAAGACAGACAACTAATATGGCCTGCACTGGCTAAAGTGGATTTATATTTTCTTGGAGGTCCTCCAACATTTGGAAAGATATTGCAGTACCTCTTGGGGGATATTACCTCAGTACATCACTCAAGGCTAGACCCTGAGAATCTTGAATTCTTAGCCTTTCTCAAGCTCATCTTACCAAGGATACATTTTTTTGTCTGCCCCACGTCAGTCCAGCTGCACTGCCCAGCCCTGGCAACCACCATCCCCAGAACTGAAATCTGATCCATGCTCCCCACTTGGATGACTCCCAGATGAAGGGCTACAGGAAACTGTCCCAACTTCTCTGGTAGAATTGTAGTGACTGTGCTGGAGTGGGGAGCCTAGTCGGTGCTTCAGGGCCTGCGGCGGGTTTCCATTCAGTTAGGGTTTTTCCTTTTTCTCCCCAGCCCTTGGACATCACATACACCCTGACTGATGCACAAGGTGCATGCAACGCATGCTATGTGTGTCAGAGCAGCAACACTCCCTCCCTCAATTGCTGGCTCCAACCTGCACTGCCACCTAGGGTCACCCAGGTGGCGGTACTACAGTGGAGACCAGAAACCCTCCACTTGGACACTCCACCATCCTACTCAGCTGGCCCTCTGACCACCCACAGGAATAGATAAAACTGCACTCGAGGAGAGATGGAGACTATGAAGTGAATTTATACATTTACTAAAACATCAAACTGGTGAGTATGCAAAAATAATAAATCTTGGAGGATGCTACACAAAACCCCCGTGCTTTGACCTGGTTGGTCTTCATCAGGGGGTCATCTGATCACCCATGCTTGTTCCCAAACTCAGGATGCTGGCATCACGAGTGGTGGTGCTACCACTGCACCAACACCGCCGGCCCCGCCAAGGATCAATTTTAAGTAGCAATTCAGTTACTCTCATGTCCAACAAGTGGCATCTATTACTATTTCCATCTATACCTCTACACCTACTGGTGGCACAGGCAAGTCTCCCCAAACTCCTCCCATAGACACTACAGTCCAGCTCACCACCCCTAACAGTAGTGGGGCAACTCCTACAACTGAAGATACTACAACTTTCACACTGTTATCACCCAGAAACTCTGTATAATCAGGTGTGCCACTGAGCACACACGAGTTGGCATCTGTTATATAAGGTTCAGCATCTGACCCCACCCACCCACTGTGAATGGCATGGCAATGGAATGAGACGCCTGATGAGCCACACACGAGCATGCACAGTAAAGTTCTCCAGTCTGACCTCTTGTCAGTCATTACTACCGCTTTTGCTGCCAGTGGCAGTTTCTGGGTTCAAACAAAGTTCAATTAATGTAAAAAGGAAAACATAAAAAAAAAAAAAAAAATCAAGCAAAAAGTATCCATTCATGGATGGAAAATACTGTGAAGGGTAATGTAATGCTTTACATTTAATGTCTTTTAATCTATTTATATTAATTTTGTGATGCATAACTTTTTCCGGGGGTAGAGATTACTGCATAATCTAAAAATCAATGCAGCCAGAGGGAGTACAGTAATTGGCATGGAGGTAAAACAGGGGGTATATGCCTTGAATTCAGCAATAAATGGTAACTATTACAGTAGAGCGCACTAGGTTGTAGTGGTCTTACTATGTAATAATACCACAAACTATAATCCACAGCAGTTACACGTCAACTGAACCTGCTGCACGTAGGATGTAGTAATTAATATCTCCACGGCTGACCGCAAGGCTTCTTTGCCCTCTGTTTGTAGTCTGCTTTGCCCCACGCCACCTACTGCACTGGGAGCCAATGAGGTTCATCGGAATTCACGAAGCCAAACAAATTTAAGGGCCACAACATGTAACCAAACTGAAGTTGCCAATGGACAACTCCTTTCACCCTTACTATGATGCCACAAACACAAAATCTGGGAGTTCAGTTGGGGACAGTCAGACGCGCTTCTAAAAAGTTCAGTGAAGTACTGAATTAGCTTAGTTATTTAGTGGACCAATAACATGAAAAAAAAAAAAAATGAAGTTTAACTTTATCATAAGTATATTACTTCTAAGCCTTTTGTTTTAGTAGATACATTCTTTTCAATATACTGTAAGGCCCTTGTCCCCAAAGACAAGCAGTCTACCTCAGAATATAAAATAAATGATTTTCATAAAACACACATGATTGATTTATACAATCACATCTCGCAAAGTCACTTAAAGTTGCCTTGTTCAACACCACAGAAAAACATACAAGACTTTAGATAAAATAATTGTTTACATTTTTCTTCATTGAACCTTACGCGATGGATACAGGCAAAATGCAGAGTGGTACATCAGCTTCTACAGCAGTTCTATACGAGAAGCCCATTGAGGCCTAGCTTGTTCCAAAATACACTTGCACTGACAATGAACAGCCTGTGAATAGTACTGCTGCTCAGCACAAACTTGGTGTCCACAGAGTCATTCAGACAAGGGAGCCTGCTCACTTCACTTCACAACGATCAGGTGGAGCAATCAGATGGGGAAGGGGGCAGGAGTGCATATTATACTGAATAACACATTTCAAAGAAATCATATGGCTGTAACCAAGTGCTCCAAACAAAGGACTGTGACTCGAGTTTACCTGTGACGCATGTGATTTCTCCAGAGTGGTTGTCTGACTCACATTCCATTTATGTCTGGAAAATGCTGCACATCTTTTGGCTGTGGCTATTAAAATTAGAAGTTCATCTTAGCAGCCACTGCATTACACACCCCAGCAAAGATATCCAGGGAAACATTTCCGTCACAACAGGTAAGTAATCAAGCTGGCCAACCAAACAGAAATGTAGTCAGCATTTCTAAAAATGTAGGAGTCTACTGGAAAATTTATTTATTTATTTATTTAACTTTTGTTAACCAGGTAAGTACACTAGACAAGACAATTGCCTATTTTCAGGTACGACCCAGGAGAGTACAGGAATAACAGATTTAAGTACATAAAACAACACTGTACAAATCAGACATGTTACAGTTCATGTGAGAACAGTATGATTACAGGTTCAAAACAGCATACAAAACATAGTAAGGCATAGATTTATACAGTATGTACACAACAAAATAAACACCTTGTAGCAACTAAGAGCAGTACCAGAGGTACAGTTTAGAGATACTTCAGATATGACACTATATACAGCTTAGCGACATCATGGAGTTAGGTCTTTTGTCCAGGAAGACCTCCAGGGCAGAGAAGTGCTGTGATGAATCAGTTTTCGGGGGTTTGGGGCAGCCACAAGCTGAAGAAAGTTTAAGGTGGTTCCATAGGGTGGAGCGAAGACACACCTGTGAGTGCGAGGAACGGACCTGGGCAGGGAAAGTGTTTCACAGTCTGGGAGTGCACGCAGCAAAATCCTGACTACCCATTTGAGTCCGTGTAGCTGGTATCTTAAGGAGGGCATGTCCCTGGGACCTGAGGGAGTAGGAGGAGGAGGCAGCCAGTACGAGGAATTTCACCAGCCCTGAAGGGGTGCCAGTGCCAAGGACCTTTCCGATGAAGCACCCTAGGACAAAGTCTATGTGGTTTGAGGGTGAGAGCCAGTTTAGCCTGCTACAGAGGTCGCAATGGTGAGTGAGACAGGGGTTAGCCAGCGCGAACTGGCATACATTGTTATAGGCAATTGACCACCTAGAGAGGTGTATTTTGGATGAGTGGGCAAACAAGAGCAGCCCATAGCAGAACGAATGGAGGAGCACCCCTCTGGCAAGTGCAATCCTCGCTGCTGGAGTAAGACTGCTTTTGGCTCTGTAGGCCAGACCCAGATTGCAGTTAACAGTCTTGCAAATATTCTGAATGTGGCGGCCAAGGTCAAGCTGCGGGTCCAGCATCACCCCAAGGTATTTAAAGTTGTCAGTAACTGGGATCGGGACCCCGTCAACACCAGGCACACATAGTGGAGCAGGGGCGGCCTTAATCTTGGCCTGAGACCCAAAGAGCATGGCCTGGGTTTTTCTGAGATTTAGAACCAACTTGTGGGACAATATCCAGGATTGGGTGTTTCTCAAGACTTCACTCAGGTGGTGATTTATGACCCCTATCTCTGGGAAATGGGTCAAGATGACCAGGTCATCTGCATACAGGATAAGCTTGCAGTGGACAGTGGTAGCCGGGAGTTTGTTCATGAACATGGAGAAAAGCAGGGGCCCCAAGACCTATGGACCAAGGCAAACTCTCTAGAGCTATCTTTATAGATCTCTCTAAGGCCTTCAATCTTGTTGATCACACTATGCTCTCCACCCAGCTCAATTCCTTTGGTCTTATCACCTGAGGTGCTCAACTGGTTCTCCAACTACTTAAATGGCAGAAAGCAACTTGTTAAGTATGGGAAGGAGCTAAAATGAGTGCCAATTACAGAAATTTATAGCCAACCTATACAGACGCATGATATCAACAGATAGTAAAGGCTGGTGGTATTATGTTGCATACTGAATGCATGTGAACATTTGCCTTTATCACCCAAGATGCATTTGCCAGAGACTGTCTGATAGCTGTCGCATAGCCCAGTCAACACATTTCTAGAAATCTGTGCAATGAGCCTCAGGTCCATCAATGACAATATTTATTTTTGCTGTGTCCATCCTTTAAGTACATGGCAACCACCTCCCCACCACTGAGACGATACCCCTAAACTACTTGTGATACAATCCTAATCACAGGTACACCTAAACCAGCGGTATTCACAATCCAACCAGGTCCTTTTCCTCGAGATCAGCAGATGACTTAAGGTATAATCTTATCATTCGGCTTGTATGTAGGACAATAACCTGGTTCCTGAGTGAATAAACTATGAGGCTGACAGTAAACATAATTTATGTTGAAGGAATCAGGCTATTCCCAAGTTTACCACCACACAAATCTGATTATGGTTATTATAATACAAGTAGAAGTATATAAAAAAAAAAATTTGACTGACAAGACATACACTACTACTTAATGCCAGTTCAAAATGCTAACAGCTGGGAAAAGCCTTTGAGCACCTAGCTAATACCTGGCAGAAAATATATGTGGATTTTTATTTGTGCTGAAGATCAGTGAGAATTATGTCTGTGCTATAAGAGTTGCCTTGACATGGTGCGGAGCTTGACCATTTGATTTAATTTGAATCCATGTGTACAAAGAGTCCTGAAATGACATTTTGCTTCTGTGGTTAAATTTGACACACGATTTCTTTTGTGTCTGCTCAAAAGAATCTTATAAAAAATGTTAAATGGCCACCCCAGTGATGAGGTGGTAGTGGTACCACCCACCACGCTGGCAACCCGGGATTGGGAGTGATCTCAGATTGTTGGGGCCAGCCGGAGGAAAATGAAGTGTTCAAGGACTGCTCTCCACCACTGGGGGCTGCGCTTCTGTGGCAGTGCAAGCCTGCTAGCAGCAACAGAGGATTGGGTGCAGTGAGACTCCACAATGTGCATGTGCATACACTGAAATGTGTGCCCCAGTAACGGGATCAGGAGAGAAGACAGGTGCAAAATATAGCAAGGCAGGAGTTCATGACACCCTATGCACTGAGCCCTCACACGCCTTACCACCAGGCCTAACCTGCCACTTGACACCAGGTTTGGATTTCGGGGGGGGGGCAACCCTCCCTCTCCTGACCCTGCCATGGGTGGAAATCAATGGGGGTTACCAGCCAACCAAGGTAAGCCCAGGGAAGGTGTTGGACAGTGGGGGTCAGTGTGGCAGGGCAGATGGAAGCTCAGCCTGCCTCGGCTAGGGAGTACAAACAAAATATGGAAAAATAAACAAATACACAACTGGAGCAGAACTGACAGTCAGTGAGAAATCAAGCTGACTGCCAAGTAAAACAGAGAGAGTGTTCCACTGGCCCAGAGGTTGACAGTTCTACTGCTATTAAGATGTACGGTTCTAAAAGTAGCAGGACAGTAACCAGGGGATAATGTGACAGTGACTGCATAATCTGGTTTTATGACAGAATCTAACTGTAGTATAATTTAAAGGGACAATGTCAACCTCTCTAGGCCTCAAACTGTTCCTAGTTTAAAAATGTATATTAAGATTATTTGCTTTCTGTAGAATATGCTGATGTGGCTGTAAGCTTAATTCTGATTTCCTCTTTTCTTTCTAATAGTGTGAAACAGACTGCCACCCACCATACTGGTGTTACCACACCAAAATGTGTTTGTTTACATTCCTTAATCAACTCCCACTGCATCTTTCCTGGACTTGGGAACACCCCCAACACAGTCTAGCCACTCAAGATGCAGTGGGAGTGGAGAAGACTATTGCATCGTGGGTGGCTGCACTTGCTTGGTGGTGTTCCTGATGTTCAGGAAGTGAGCAATAAGAGCAGATCAAGGATTTGAAACAAAACAAGGTTGGGTATGATTACAATGCATTTCTGTTCTACTAAGAAATGAGGCAGATTAAACCCCCAGCAACACCAATGAATTTTAGAGTAGGTAAGTAATCATAAAATGTGGGTTTTCAAATTGGAATAGTAAGGTGCAGAATGGGTTGACAGTGTCCCTTTAAGCAATAATACACTACAGGCTGTGTGTTATTTTGAGTTGCAACATGGTAAATTTCAGTAACAGTAAAGCAACAGAAGTAATTGGTGACAAAGCATCACATGGGATAGTTTGGAGACGGCATTAATTTAGCAATAATGCCATCCTCAAACTGAAATACCGATGTGTGCCACGGCGTCCAGAAAGAGCAGTAACGAAGCAGTCGAATAGAGGGCGCCCAGCGGAAGTGTTGTTCTGTCCCACCCACCCACCCAGCCGAGTATCAGAGACTGTCGCAGCAGAGATGGGAGTCCGACGACTAGGGAAATGTGTCTGGCAGATAGAGGCACGAGCTAAGGGGCGGGAAGGCAAAGTTGAGAACCGTTCAGCGGAAACCGAGTGGACATGCAAGTGGGAGGCACAGCGGAGCATGAAATGGACATAGGGTGCAAATGTGATCGGGAAAAGTAGCAGAGGAGTGAGAGACTCGTGTTGAGAAGTGCTTGCATGACATCAAATGATTGAACAGAGCATACTGAGCAGGTCAGCAAATATTTAAATTAGGTGATATGTTTTCGGCAGTTCAGATCACAGCAGGAAGAGAATCAGCAAATTGAAACCTCCTAACCACTGTAGTTAAAAAGTGCCGCACATAATTGAGAAAGAATGAAAATAAAACGTCAAGTGATATCTGATTGTACCAGATGAGTGGATTGTTGCTGTCAACATCAGTAGTAGAATAAATGTATGTAGCTAGAGCCGAGGCGTTAGAAAAGTGCAAGCAACATATTTGCACACAATAAAGTCAGTCTCTTCCTGATGTATGTAGCAATACAGAGAACATGCTTCAAACACCGAAGAAAATATGACCATGTTACAAGCGCATTAAGCCACTCCGAAGGTGGCATCTAATGGGGAATTAATGCATGGCTGGGCTGTTGTAGGCACTCAGCAACCCTCCAAACCATGCATTAATTCCCCATTAGATGCCACCTTTGTCGTGGCTTAATGGTTACACATCACCACTGTCTGGAATAATTCTTTGCCCATCAGATTTCAGGATTTCTTATTGCAGCTTCAAAGTCCAAAGAAAGGACCACAGAAGTGTTAAAAAAAACTGCCAAGCAGACATATTCCCATGCACCCAGCTGTACTATGCTAACATAACATGCAGATAGATGGATAGCAGATACAATGGAATGACACATCGCAGTTCAACGATGCAAAGGTTTAGGTCTTTAAAGAATAAAATATTTCATCAGCCAGCCTTTAACGAACTGGAATTGCCCTCCCTATCCTGCAGTGTAGCTTCAAAGACTCATTCTGCTCAGTTACCATTCACTAGGCATCTACTAGGTAAGCCCAAGTTTTTACTCAGGACAGACCAATACAGGTGCAACACCATATTTAGAGAGGAGTGCTACTGGAGTGTCAGAGGTTCCGTAGGTACTGTAGCATGCTCACCTCTAGCTTGAAACAGCAGAAGGCTGTGGACTCTAGCCCCATGTGTACCTGTAACTGATACTGCAGTGCAGTATCTGGGAGTACTGAACTACTGAGGTGCCGTACTTCAGATGAGACACTAAACTGAGGCCCTTCTTGCCCGTCTCTGATTACTGTTCAGGTGGAAGTAAAAGATCCCATGGCATTTACTGAAGAAGAGTAGAGGAGTTTCCCCGTTGTCTCAGCCACACTGCTTGTCAATAAAAACAGGTCCCTGTAACCCACCCCAGTGATGCACCTGGATGCAGTCACAACTTAGTATGACTTTCCTGGCCAACACAAAAATGCAAATAAATTGCCCAGGTTATCATTTCTTAAGTGGTACAGAATGGTGCCTTCTTCATCTAAGAGGATAATAACTGGCGGTCGCAATCTGAATTGGCAAGATGTTATTTTTGAACTTCATGGACCCTTGTAGTGATAATTGGGAAAAAAAGTATCTGTACCATGATCTGCTTAAGAGTCAGCAGGCTGGGGGCTTGAAAGTAAAACAGTTGTATCGCCTCAGTATGGTTGCTCTGTCTCTCATACCTAAAATTACTTTCGATCCCACAGCTACACCAAAAAAGTACTGCAACATCATGCTGAAGGTCTGTGCACAAATAGGATTCAAACAAGTGACACACTCATCCCTCAAAACATGCTAATTCTCATGTTCATTCTTTGAAGCAGGCATTTCAGATATACTTTTTTTTTTTTTTATCTTAGTTTTTATTGACCGGGTAAGTGCACTAGACAAATCCTGCCTATTTTCAGGCATGACCCGGGGGAGGGGCCTGTTTAATTTGTCTGCCCAGGATGCCCCAGCTGAGATAATGCAACACCTCCATTTAGTGGGACCATGCTTCTGCCTAATTTTACAGCTGGAAGGACAGAAACACAGGAAATGCAAGTGATTTGCTCAAAGTCAAAAAGTGAGTCAGTGACAATCCGGGATCATCTGGGTTCTCTAATCCAACCTTATGTTTTTTGGGGGGCCACACCAAGATTTGTCCTTTCATACCTCTGCCTCTGATGGGTTGGGCTGTACCATCTGGAGCATTCTTACAGCATTATGACACTTTGGAATTTTCTCTCCAGCCCAGTGGTGTCCATTGTGTGCTGTTTTAACAGGGTACAGAACATGAAATACATTATAAAAAGTTCAAAGTTCAAAGACTGATAACTTGTACTAGTTCTTGCCCCCAGTGAGCCTCCGGCTGGCACAGGTTCTGAGGGTTTCAAAGGTCAGCTATGAACCTATGATGGCCAGGTGAGACAACATTACAGGACTTCTGAAGAATGCATAGGAGGAACGGATGGCTATTTTGTGCCTCAGGTTTCCAGAGGTTTCCACCGCTGATGGTTTTTCCTTTCCTACTTGCTCAGGTTAATAAAAAAAACAAATACTTGCAGAGAGTTGAGAAAACCCTAAACTGTTTTGGTTACATAAACTCTACACTGTAGGTCATGCGATGGTGGGAAACAAAATGAATTGTGTACTTCCTACATTTCCGTGTGTTGTTTCTTGTTGGAACATTCACCAGTATCTTCCAACATTCAGTTTCTATTGTCTCCAACTCCCTCCTACTTGAAATCCCTCAACAGCATTGCAGGTCACAGGGAAGGATTAATGACACTTGAAAGAAAGTTTAAAATGTGAGCTACTTCTACCACTGTGGGTTGGGTGATCATGATCACACGCCATTGCCACAAAGGTGCAAGCACATCTTTAGTGCCAGTGTTTTTAAGTGCTCATGCTAGAGTAAGCAGAGCACTTCCGCTTGTGTCTCATTTCCCGTGCAATGCAACCTACACACCAGTCTCGCTTGTGTTTTATAGACCTGGCAGTTACAAGTGGGTCAGGTTGCTGCACTCCCCAGTAAGTTTAGCTGCTTGCTGCTGCAATTTCAAAGGAATGGTTCCCAAGTGGGAAAACCTCATGAATAAATAAAGTAATAATAAATAAAGAGTATACATGGGTGAGGTAGTTAGACAATAGTACCAGCCGATATAAATGATGAGGGTTATGAGGGGTTGTCAAACTACAGACAACTCAGTCTATATCAGTAATGACATTTAAAAATGTTTTATATATAATTGTTCAAATTTCCTACTTATGTAATCTGGTTATATGATAATTTGTAGTAAGTAACAAAATGTTACATCCACCATCAAATCATGTTCCTCTTATCCACCATCATACTGTCCCATATCTATCAGCAAGATAATAACAAGTGTCCTTAATAATAAATAAATAAGCAGATACTGGTACCGAAGGAACATAGGGAATGTTTAAGAAGAATGATGAATTGTCCATTGAGTTGGTCTTCTGCCATCCAGGCAGCTGATTTTATTATTATGTAAAACACTGGAAGCTTCTTGGAACTTTTCCTTCCCCAATCCGTAAGAGCAAATCTTGTACCCAATAATGTTATTCTTCATGAGGAACTGATCCAACCAGAGTCTAAAATCTTCACCATTCCCTGCGTGCAGTTTCCTTTGGGAGCACGTGCCACACATGTACCACTCTCCAGGTACTTCTCCACATTATCACTAAGTCAACACACACACACACAGCCGCACAGTATGCCCTCTATTTCTACTGCCCTAAATAGATGGACAGAGTTCCCACTGTGTCCCCTTAGCCAATCACTTTGAAAGTTATACAACTGGAATTATTTATATTTTATTTCAAGAGTTTCACCAGGAAAGGTATATTAAGCTAATAGTTCATTTCCAGATGTATCCTGGGACTCACAGTACACATAGTAATTATACAACCTCTTGGCATTTTATTTTCCAGAAAAGAACATACCAAGCCTGTCAAAATATATAGCCTAACCTCTCCATTCTCTTGATCATTTTAGTTGCTCCCTACTGCAGCCTCTCAATTGCTTCTTTCTTCCACTGTAGAGACCAGAACAGTACACAGAAGTCAAAGGGCTGCCTTAAGAACATATAAATTTGCCGGCAGAAGGAAACCTCTTAATCCATCTGGTCTCCCAGAATATCTACCCCCCTTGCTCTTAGACCATTTCCTTTTTTGTGTGTAGTGTTTATCCTACGTTTGAATTCCCTTACATTTTTTGAGTCTACTACCTCTTGCGGGAGGCTATTCCAAGGGTCAATCACCCTCCTTACCACAACTCTATAATGGGGAATAGTCCCATCACATTCAGGGCAGTTTATGCCTATTAATGCAGCCCAGTATTAAATTTGCATTACTTGCTGACACGGCACACTACTGTGTCATCTTCAACATTCCGTCACTGATGACCCCGACCTTTCTCCTGGTCCATTGCTGCTACTTGTTTTCTAAAAGTAGTGCTTCTAACCTGTATTCTTCCCAGTCAAAGTAAAGGACCATATACTCATCCACAATGAATTTAATTTGTCCTTTGTTGTCACATTACCACAACATATTCTAGTCCCTTTGCAGACTGTCTTCCTCTTTCCTGGAACTCCGCTATCCGCATTAGATCTGTGCCACCTGCACATTCAGATACCTTATTTAAGAACCCTGGGCTGGATTTTTACCCTGTCCTGGGACTAAGTCCTTCTCTGCAACAGCTGCTACGGACTGAAATCTCAGCACCTATGGAGTTCCCTATTTTCAGCCAGCACAGCTGTGGGGGGATGTTATGCTAGGTCCCATCAGGCTTAATGTTTCCCCGCAGCTGCACCAAAAACTCGTCCACAAGCTGCCGTAAATCAGGGAGCAGGTCGTAAACTGGCTCCCCCTTTGAAAATACCACAGCTGTGGAAAAAACTGCGGCTCCGCAAGAGGAGATCCTCTCACGCCAGTTTTTTCCTGTAGCCACAGGACTGACAGGGGCTATAAAAAATCTAGCCCCCTGTCTCCAGGTCATTACTAAAATACTGAACAGTTGGGCTCTCAATATCAAATCATAGGAAACCCTGCTGGAAACTTGTTTCCATTCTGATGTCCCATGCACCACTACTGGCCAAGCTCTACCCATTTTGCTGAACTTCCTGTAATGCCAAATTTTTTTTAACCTCAAAACAAACTTCCTCTTGAGAAACTGTGTTGAATGGTTTGCCAAAATCCAAGTATGTTACATTAACTGCCTTTCCTGTCTAATTCCCTTCGTTACTTCCAAAACAAGACCAACAAGTTGTATGCTTTCTCCTTGGTGAAACCATTTTTATTCTTCTTTAACAGCTGTAATTAGCCCAGATGGTCCTTAATCTGATGTTTGATAACTGCCTCTACTATTTTCACAAAACTGAGATCTGGCTTACTTGCCTATAAGGATATAAACAGGTTGGAGGCTGTTCAGAGAAGAGTGACCAAAATGATCCCGGGCCTTCAAGGGCACTTGTACAAGGTGCGCCTGGAAGAAATAAATATGTTTTCATCGGAGACAAGGAAGGAGAGGGGAGATATGATTGAAACATACATGTTCCTGAGAGGAATAAATAAGGTGCCATCCTCAGACATGTTCAACAGAGTCTCCGACTCTAACACTAGAGGGTACGAGTTGGAGTTGGGGGGAGGATAGCTTCAAGAGGAAGCTTAGGAAACACTATTTTACAGAAAGTCATGGAGCCATGGAATAAACTGCCAGCTTTGGTAGTAGAAGCAAACTGGGGTGGGACAAAGTTAAAGCACAACCAAAAGCAACAGGAGCAGTAGGAGGCATTAGGCAGAAGGGGTTGTTAGGCCCTGGGATCTGTGAAGGTTCAAGGAATACACTGGCAGTCTAGATGAACCCTTGGTCTCCTTCTGCAATTTTTTTTCTATTTCTATAGCTACCGGGGTTGTTTCTACTTACTTTTTTAAAATAGAGGTGTCATATTTGCCCTCTCCAGGCCCCGGGTACCTCCCCAGTTGCCTAATATGTCTGGAATATTACTGCCACTGTACCCACTACAACATCCTTCAGCTCACCGAGTACCCCAAGATGCATCCTTGTGATTTATTTACCTTCAATATACCTAGTTGTGCAGTTATATTTATGCTGCAAACATCATCTTCCATCTGTAGAACAAAGGAGAAAACTGACATTCCTGGACTGTCTCATCCAGATGAGGCAAATCTCCTACCGCCTCTGTAATAAATACTGAAATGAAACATTCACCTAGCCTTTTTGCTACCTGGCACTGTGCTGGAGTGGGAGACATTGGGTTTTTGTGGCATCTCTTGGCATCCTTGGGGCTATCGTTGCTGCTACCATTTTGCTCACCTGGCATCTTATGCACATCTCATACTGGAAATGAAATTTTTAAATCATCTCTCAAAACAGCTGACTGTCCTTATGTGGGTATGAATGCTCTCTTTTTGTTCTTTGGTTACCTTGTATCAGAGAATAGTGCCACCATACTTTGAAGACATACCTCCTATACTTTTTTTTTTTTGAGCCTAACCTGAACTTGTACAAGCCCTTAAACATGGTCCCACATTGACAAAGACAAGTGCAAGCCATGTCTGACCTCTTACACCATCAAAGCATGAGCTACAAAAACAGCCCATGAACTTCAATGGCTTAGTATGCAAAAGGTCAGTCAGTTATGTCTCTTGTGCGCCTAGTTAGATGGGGCACATTTGCCTGCTGCGTGGCTGATGAAGACTTCCTTCACCATCACCCACACAAGCATCACTGAATATGGCAAGGGTAGCCCATCTCACATCTGATGCAATGATGGGCCACTTATTCAACATCAGGCTTCTAATGTTTACTCTCTTTATAATTATGTGGAACTATCTTTCTTTTGGCTTTGTGATTAGAGTGCAAAACTATGAACATGGAGATCTGGGTATAAGACCCAGAAATGACACTTACTTGCTCAGTAATCTTGAGCAAGTCACTTAATATCTTGGTGCTTAACCCCGCTGTAAAAACACTCTGTAATTTCTTTCTACACTGTCTCATTCCTAAATAGGGAAATTAAGATTCTTAATAAGCATAGGGTGTCAACACATCAGCTGTGTAATGTGCCGTTTCATCTGCTTTTCAGTTTGCTTCCTTTTTATTTAATGTTTCTAATGGTGACAGACAACACTGAAGACTGAAGCCCTGTGTTTACTGTCAGGTCAAGAAAGGTACAAGTAGGCACAGAGCTTCAGAAAATTATCCTGACTGTACCTACGAACAGGCCAGTTAAATTTCACTGACTATTGGGTCATACTGCCACCACTCCCAATTTCTTTGGAAGAGAGCATGCTAACAATTTTAAACCGTGCCAGACATCAAGCTTGGTGGGCGTTTGGTTTTTTAAGTTTTCATCCCTATTATCCCCAACACACACACACACTTTTTGTCCTGGTCTCTTGGAGATCTTCATGGCCACTCTTTTCCTTCAGCTGGGGGTGGGGGGTCAAATGAGGCCCTTGTCTGAGCAGGCTGAGGTGATGATTTGTGATTGGGGTAGAAACATCAAAATTCTGCCCCATACCTGAATGTCAGTCTAAAGGACAGGTGTGGGGGGGGGGGGGAGTACTGAGTCAGAAAAAAAGCAGAGGAGGCAGGCTGCTACTGCTTTCTACGATGTCAACTTCTACGCATGGGTTGCTGCTGCTGGCTCCCACAGCCTCCACTATGGGAGGTACAAAATAGACTGATACAGTAACTGCAGAAGAAAAGTTCCACCACCTCTACCCCTGGGCTACTGGGGAGCCAAAGACTTAATGCAGTAGAGCTTAGTGTCTGACAAAAGGACCTGAACTCTTTGACTCCAATTTATGCCCAAACAATTTGTTACCCTCTGAATTCAGAATAAACTGTTGAACATCGGGTTTAAATCCTGCCACTCAGTCAAAAATATGTGCAAATATATAACCCAGCTGCTTCTGCCCTGATTCAGCATCATAACCATCATAAGCAGACCACAGCAGGTGTTAGCTTACTTCTAAGGTTTGAGCACTACTTTTTTGACCTCAGTTTTGCAGTCCTCCCTTAGGTAGGGTATCTTTAGTGACTACCACAGATTTCCAAAGGGAATTCTGATATTCAACCAGATATGCCTGATAATTAGTAATCCAGAGACCCAGAGAGGCTGCGTCAGACGCCCATTTCCCCCATCACATTCAGCTTTCTGGATTCCTTATCCAGAGACCTGGAATTCATATGCTAGAGTCTCTCTGACTTGTCATAAGCAGCAATGCTTATCACTGAACTATTTTCTGGCTGTGTAAAGTAATAGTTCTTGTCCCTGGGGGAAGTTACTGTTTGTCAGTCTTTCTAAGCACAGTGAGCAGGGTGCAGGGCCTGCACCATGCTGCCCTTAGACTGTAGCATTCTCCAAGGCTGGGGAGACTGAAGCAATTAGCACTGAGGAGACTGAAGGGTCCTCCAGGAAATCAAAGAGGTACTTTCTTGAAAAATCCTCCTCTACTGCAAAATTCAAGGTGGTCTGGACAGACTAAATCATAGTCTGAAAAGACACAGCCCCAGGAGGTGACCTGGGTGTAAGATACTGAATCAAACCTGTCAGAAGAGCCAGTGGAATCAGAAGTGTCTTACAGGGTAGACATCTTCCTTCAGTAAGTCCTTCTCCATATACTCTGGGTTGTACTTCTCTTCCTCTTAAGAGAGAGGGACAGGCTTTTCAAACCTTAGCGGAACCAGACCCACTCCAGGAAGGACAAAACTGTTGCTACTGCAGTGACTGCCAGTGTCAAGATCTGTAGGGCCTTTGACAGATCAGGAAATGGCACTGGGGTCTCTGCAACTGGGATTGGCATTGAACCGGTGCACCATCTTTTTTGATAATTTATACCACAGAGCAGCCTGGTCTAGGCAGATGCCCGGAGGTGTAACCAGGCAGCATGAGACAGTGAGAGTAACAATGATCCCACCGATTGCTATGGTATAGCAATCATTGATGTTACAGTCAATGGCAATGGAGGCAAGACAACTGCTTGCACCAAGTGCAGTGTCAACAAATGCTTTTCAGGCCTGATCTCAGGTTTATTTTTCCCTGGAGTAGAGGCTCTGTACCACATGGCCTTTACATTTTGGCAGTGGGAACCACGAACAGAGTTAAGGAGAAAGTCAGCAGGGTCTCTGCAAGTCCACATTTGACCTTAAGAACACTTCTGCTCAGCCCTCATTGTTACGCTTAATAGAATGATGTTGAGAGTGAAATTTTCTGCTCAGAAGTGATTCTGACTTTCTTACTGACAACTTCTTGGCAGAACAGCAGAGCACATCTCACTGAGCACTACATGGCAATGGTTTGCCATCTTTTCTTTAGAAGGATTTCATTAAATGCCTTCCTCCTACTCTTTCAAGTCACCTTTATAAAGCACTGCAGACCGGATGTTTCACATCATCGTCAACTCCCAGACACTCAGTGCAGCAGTCCAATGATTTGGTCTGTTCAGTCTTGTTGTGACACCTACAGTGATGAAAATACTTGACCTTCTTGACTGACAGTGACTCCAACAACATAAACCACTGGAAAAACACAAGAGGACACTGCCAGCTGTGGCACTGGATATGCAATGTTGTGTACTGACAGCAAAACCACTTCAATGAACAACATGGATGATGGAGATGGAGTCTCTAAATGAGCTGATGTTTGCTCAATAGTGGATATAAAAGAACTGATGCGGATCTGGCCCTCCCACATTATATAGGTGGTGCCGATGTCCATTGTCTTTCGCTTAGAAGATTTGTTTCCCACTTTTTTACATTCTGGCCCATACCCATGTCAATTAAACTCCAGGAATGAGTCAGTAAAAATAATTGGGTAAAAGCTCTTTGCATTTATTCAATTTAAACACTGTTTTGGGTAAACTTCTGACATCGGGCAGCTACGACTTGTGAGTCTGTGTTGGCATCCTCTATTACTGCTTTAGCAGCTTGGCTCAGCAGCTTGCCTAGACACTCCACAGACCTCGAAGTACTGGTGTTGACTTAACACCTAAGTGTTATTTATTGTGTTAGGCAACTCTGAATAAAAATAAGGGTACAGACTGTTTAAAGAACCATTGCTGGGGAACTTTTTCGAGTGGACCTAAAAGGATAAGAGAGATGGCCTGAGAGTTAAGATGAGGAGGAGATGAGATGGCTCAGCTGAAAAACTGTGAGAATGTTGGAAATCTGAACAAGTGCTGTTATGCAAGTTTTTAATGAAATAAAAGGTATGCCAGCTTTATCCAAGGGTGATGGGGTTAGAGTTCTTCTTGCCACAAGAACTTGCTACGTTCAGATTAAGTGGCTTTCTGTCTCTCCTTCTTTCATTTACAGGTACCATCCAAACAGAACAATGAATTCTGGGAGCACTAAAGATGACGAAGACTGAGCATTTATTGAAAACTGGGTTGAAAAAGGAGTTTTATCCATGGACCCTCTTATCTATGGGAACAGTCTGGAGTTTGATTAATAGAGTCCCTTGTGAGGTGTACTGAACCCACCACCATTACTAACATGGCTTTATGAAAGTTGGATGGATAGACTTACTAAAAGGTATGGCCTAAAATTATTTAAAGGGACACTAAACATTGCAGGGATCACTGAAATTGTGAACGCCCATGAAAAGATCTTCTAAATGAGGTATTGGGTTTACCTGTAGGGGACAGGAGTCTTGTGATATGAATAAGAAATGTATACATTAACTGATAGCAACAGCCCTTTCAAGCAGTCTTAAAAACAGGAAGTGATGTCACTGAGTGGCTAGCTGTATGTTGTTAATTACAGCTTGCCCCTCAGTGACATTACTTTCTGTTGTAAGACTGCATGAAATGGCTGCTGCCTTGTTTTGGTTTACAGATGATTTAAATATTCATATCTTGGGACTTTTGACACCAACAAGGAAGCCACATACCTCGTTCAGCATAACTTTTCATGGGCTTTCACAGTTTGAGCAAACCCTGCAATGTTTACTGTCCCTTTAAAGAATATTGCTCAAGAAGGCTGGGTTTTATTGAATACCTACTTGAAGTCTACTAAAGTTAACTCTAAAAACTGAACTCTCTAGAACGACTTAATTCCATTTGAAGTATGTTGCGTCATTTATCATAAAAAGAGGGTTACTAGCATAAGTTATACTCCGACTTACTAACTATAAACATTAGAGACCATAGTGGTGCATAAATCTCCTTGTAAAACACTTGGTCATCATCTCAATGTCTAGTATGTGCTAGGTAATATCAAGATGGTCTAACATAACTGTTATAACAGAATGTAATACGTGTTTAGTATCTAATGTTAAAGAAAGCATTTTTATAAATAATTTACAATAACTGGGTTAGGATTTTTCCCATAGGGAAACTGTGGTGTAATTTGCCATTACAAAGGAGCGTTTATAATGGTAAACACGTGCACACTTTCCCTCACTATGCGCATGCCCAACCTACAGCTCTTCCGGGTTTTCAACGCTCACCACCAGATTTCTTTGTCGGTCAAAACTGCACTGCCGCCACTATCTCTAGACGGTAAGTAACTATTTAAAAAAAAAAAAAACTTCCTAAGAAAAATCACACGTGAGGGGACAACAAAACAAGAAAGCGTAAACTGCTGCTAGCGACCAAGGACTTAGCTAAACATCATCGAGACCGCAGCGCTGACGCATTTATTTTATATAATTTGCTGTGGTGAAAAACCCTAACACAGCAATTATTTAAAAATAAAATATGGGGGTAATTATGTAATACTTCAATTTACACATCCTCAGGGTTGGATGCCTAGATAAATCCCTCGAGCTTCGCTCTCGGGATTTATATGCCATACAACCCCTCGGGTGTGTGTAAAATCTCATTACACACACCACCCCATACTTTATTCTCCATGTAATCCACCTTAGCATTTGTTATGTCAAGGGCGGCTTTGCAGACAGTTTTAAAATGTCTAAGCACATATCACGTGAAATTAAAGTTTGATGCAATTTCTTAAATTTATTTTTATATAGGTAAATCGGAGCCCCTCATGAACTATTAAGACTGACTTCCAGGAGTCAATATGCAATACAAATCCTTAGATCCCTATGGATTGGTGTTTGACGTAACTGTTAATCCCTGACCTCCAGGAAGAAATTGTAAGTGGTGCTGGATTCTTTGGTCAATGACCTTAAATAGGAAGGGGCTCTTGGGTTAATCTGTGCGGTCCTGGGCACGGAATACTTAGTACAAAAGATTCTGATAGAAATTACAAGTTTGTAACATTAGAATACAAAACTAGGACATGGCCAGATGCTTTCTGGCATCTGGATGGCTGGTGAGCACTGACTTGGATTCTCTCTTGCAATTCACTGGTGGTTAGGGACTGTTATTAAAGATCCAGTTGACTGTTTGGGCCTAAAAGGAAAGCTTACCCAGTTTATCAGTAACCAGTAAGAGGTTTTAATTCTATTTTTAACATCAGGTAGAGTTTGGGAAATAATCAGAGCTCTAGCTCTCCTATAGTGGGAGGCTATATCTGCTGGTGCCATTATGCAGAGCACAATAGAAGAGGCTACATTTGGAGATGTCATTATGTAGTGTACAATAAGACCATGGGTGGTATTCTCCCAGAAGGTCTTCAGAAAAGTTTTTTTTTTGCCACTTGGCAAAAGCAGGTATGCCTAGAAATAACTATCTGAAAAAATGGCTTTTCTGTTTTTGTCCAATTACCCCCAAAATCATTCCTGTAGGCATAGGATAATAGGAAGGGTGAATTTTTAGTACTTGTTATGAAAAGATGAATAAAGTGGGTGATTTGATACCTTTTATTGGGCCAACAAGGGATTTACAGAATTTTAAGCTTTTGAATTACACAGAGCTCTTCATCAGAAAAAATGCTCCTGTTGAAGAGTTCTGTGTAGTCCGAAAGTTTAAAATTCCCTTTTGTCGGTCCAATAAAAGGTATCAAATCACCCACTTTGCTCATCTTTTTGTACAGGGACCAATATGATAAACATTCTTTAGTTCTTGTTCTGTAATTTGAATATGTTTAATTTTGCACTTTTGGGCATTACTAACCCATTTGGGTTAATCCTCTTTTCAGGATAATTGTAAGAATATTTTAGATCCCAGGTAGACAAACATATTATGAAGACACATGAATTTAGTGCTTAAAGCACTGTGCTTATTTTATCTCATGTCTGCTTTTTAATTACCTGAAAAATTCATAAATGGCACCGTTAATGTTTGCTTAGTCAGCATGAATCGTCTGCAAATATGATAACTATAATTCATAATGTGACATTTTTACTGTTTAAACTGTATGTGCTGTATTTTTACGTATTTAATATGTGTGATGTGCTTTTACTGGTACTATAATGACCAAAAGTCAAATAATAATTCAAACCAGATACACCAGACTATCACTCAGCAATGTGGTAACCCCAGCTGTAAAAGTCTCCTGCGGGATCCTGACAGACGACTTACAGTCCAATGTGTATGGCTCTATGGAGAAGAATATGGCGGTAAAGAGGAACACCCGAGTACAAAGAACTGTGACAATATTGTTGCAAAGGGAAATCTGTTTCCAAATAAGCTACTGACCAAACCTGCAACTCTTCTAGGACCCAAAACATAAACACATGTAATTCCGCCTTCCTTTACAGCTGTAGGCATTCATTTTCTGTATCACTAGCACTGGAAATGACATCAGAAAAGGGAAATAATGAGATAAAGTACAGTGCGGCCATTAATTCCTAATGAGGATTCCCTGATCTGCATGACTATCAGTGCCATTGTTAATAACATGTGCGGATGGCATTTTTGGGCATCAGCATTCCTTGGAACATATACATTTTTAAAGCACTGTTTCACGGAAATAAATTGCCAGTGCCACCAGTTTCCAAAGCATTTGTGGTTCAATTGCTTTGCATAATGTTTTATAACATCCCTATTTAGTGAATAGCCTAGTGCCTGGGAGGTTTGGGAAATTTAATTCTGCCTGTACTATTCGAAATCATTTTGTGCCAGTGCCACTTTGCATATTTGTTTACAATTATGCAATGTTATAAAATTTGTTTCTTCAGTTAAACTAAATAAAATCGCAGGTTTTGCTGCAGCTTTTTCTCTCACAGAACCTTTCAGTCTGTCTTTTTAGCATTAAATCTACAGTAGTCTCCTTCTTCCCGAGACATGACCTTTTCAGTACCCTGACGCTCCCAGGTGCAATCACTAAATTATTAGGTGGCTGGCTGGATACTCGGGGGGGGGGGCCTCCGGAAAAAACAACTCTGGGACAAAAAGAGCATGCAGAAAAAAAGGCATGGGGGAGAAAAGGGTCCAATATGGTGCAACTAGAGCCAGGATTCAACATGTTTTTAGGGTTCTAGTTCGATTCAGGCTCAGCAGGGTATAGTTCGAGTTCAGTTCAGTTTGATTTGATAAGAAGTTTGGGTTTGGGTTCAGTTCGGTTTGTGTTTTTTTGTGTAATTTATCAGATCAAGTTAGAGTTCTAATGAATTCACCGTACTGCCTACATGTGGGTTCTCCTCATCTCACATGGTCTGAGTTCGTGTTCGGTGTGGGTTCATCTGTTTTTTGTGTTTTTTTACAGTTCAAGTTCAGTTTGGATTGGGTGAAAATCGAACAGTTTGGGTTTGGTTCACTGACGAACCCTGGCTCTAGGTGTGACACGTATTTTACCTCAAATTTCACTGGAATGGTGATCCACAACAGCGTGGTATTGTAATAGTAAATCTGCACTTCCCTTGAACTGCACTGGGGTGGTGATCCACAACAGCGTGGTATTGTAATAGTAAATCTGCACTTCCCTTGAACTGCACTGGGGTGGTGATCCATGGCAGCGTGCTGTTGTAACAGTAAATCTTCACTTCCCTCGAATTGCACTGGGGTGGTGATTCATGGCGGCATGGCACTGTAATAGTAAATCTTCACTTCCCTTGAATTGCACTGGGGTGGTGATCCATGGTGGTGTGGTGTTGTAATACTAAATCTGCACTTCCCTCGAACTGCACTGGGGTGGTGATCCATGGTGGTGTGGTGTTGTAACAGTAAATCTGCACTTCCCTCAAACTGCACTGGGGTGGTGATCCATGGCAGCGTGGTGTTGTAACAGTAAATCTTCACTTCCCTCAAATTGCACTGGGGTGGTGATTCATGGCAGCGTGGCATTGTAATAGTAAATGTGCACTTCCCTTGAATTGCACTGGGGTGGTGATCCATGGCAGCGTGGTGTTGTAACAGTAAATCTTCACTTCCCTCGAATTGCACTGGGGTGGTGATCCATGGCAGTGTGGTGTTGTAACAGTAAATCTGCACTTCCCTCAAATTGCACTGGGGTGGTGATTCATGGCGGCGTGGCATTGTAATAGTAAATGTGTACTTCCCTTGAATTGCACTGGGGTGGTGATCCACAACAGCGTGGTATTGTAATAGTAAATCTGCACTTCCCTCGAACTGCACTGGGGTGGTGATCCATGGTGGTGTGGTGTTGTAATACTAAATCTGCACTTCCCTCGAACTGCACTGGGGTGGTGATCCATGGTGGTGTGGTGTTGTAACAGTAAATCTTCACTTCCCTCGAATTGCACTGGGGTGGTGATCCATGGCAGTGTGGTGTTGTAACAGTAAATCTGCACTTCCCTCAAATTGCACTGGGGTGGTGATTCATGGGGTAGCATTGTAATAGTAAATGTGTACTTCCTTAGATTGCACTGGGGTGGTGATCCACAACAGCGTGGTATTGTAATAGTAAATCTGCACTTCCCTCGAACTGCACTGGGGTGGTGATCCATGGTGGTGTGGTGTTGTAATACTAAATCTGCACTTCCCTCGAACTGCACTGGGGTGGTGATCCATGGTGGTGTGGTGTTGTAACAGTAAATCTGCACTTCCCTCGAATTGCACTGGGGTGGGTGATTCATGGCAGCGTGGTATTGTAGCAGTAAATCTGCACTTCCCTCGAATTGCACTGGGGTGGTGATCCATGGCAGCGTGGCATTGTAATAGTAAATGTGCACTTCCCTTGAATTGCACTGGGGTGGTGATCCACAACAGCGTGGTATTGTAATAGTAAATCTGCACTTCCCTCGAACTGCACTGGGGTGATGATCCATGGCAGCGTGCTGTTGTAACAGTAAATCTTCACTTCCCTTGGATTGCACTGGGGTGGTGATCCATGGCAGCGTGGTGTTGTAACAGTAAATCTGCACTTCCCTCGAATTGCACTGGGGTGGTGATCCACAACAGCGTGGTATTGTAATAGTAAATCTGCACTTCCCTCGAACTGCACTGGGGTGGTGATCCATGGCAGTGTGGTGTTGTAACAGTAAATCTTCACTTCCCTCGAATTGCACTGGGGGGGGTGATTCATGGCAGCGTGGTATTGTAATAGTAAATCTGCACTTCCCTCGAACTGCACTGGGGTGGTGATCCATGGCAGCGTGGTGTTGTAACAGTAAATCTTCACTTCCCTCGAATTGCACTGGGGGGGGTGATTCATGGCAGCGTGGTGTTGTAACAGTAAATCTTCACTTCCCTTGAATTGCACTGGGGGGGTGATTCATGGCAGCGTGGTGTTGTAATAGTAAATCTTCACTTCCCTCGAATTGCACTGGGGTGGTGATCCATGGCAGCATGGTGTTGTAATAGTAAATCTGCACTTCCCTCGAATTGCACTGGGGTGGTGATCCGTGGTGGTGTGGTGTTGTAACAGTAAATCTGCACTTCCCTTGAACTGCACTGGGGTGGTGATCCATGTCAGCGTGGTGTTGTAACAGTAAATCTTCACTTCCCTTGAATTGCACTGGGGTGGTGATCCATGGCAGCATGGCATTGTAATAGTAAATGTGCACTTCCCTCGAATTGCACTGGGGTGGTGATCTACAACAGCGTGGTATTGTAATAGTAAATCTGCACTTCCCTCGAACTGCACTGGGGTGGTGATCCATGGCAGCGTGGTGTTGTAACAGTTAAATCTTCACTTCCCTCGAATTGCACTGGGGTGGTGATCCATGGCAGCGTGGTGTTGTAACAGTAAATCTTCACTTCCCTTGAATTGCACTGGGGGGGTGATTCATGGCGGCGTGGCATTGTAATAGTAAATCTGTACTTCCCTCGAATTGCACTGGGGTGGTGATCCATGGCAGTGTGGTGTTGTAAGAGTAAATCTTCACTTCCCTTGAATTGCACTGGGGGGGTGATTCATGGCGGCATGGCATTGTAATAGTAAATCTGCACTTCCCTTGAATTGCACTGGGGTGGTGATTCATGGCAGCATGGTGTTGTAACAGTAAATCTTCACTTCCCTCGAACTGCACTGGGGTGGTGATCCATGGTGGTGTGGTGTTATAATAGTAATTATACAATGGCAACTAAAATACCCTGCTCTCATTGGTCAGCTGGCACTATCACCCTGTTGTAAAATTCAGCATCACTAACAGGAACAAGTGCCAGCCAGCCGCATCTCACTAACTCAAAAAAAAAAAAAAAATTAAAAATCAGTCCGAGCCGCCATCTTATTTTCCTCGGTAGACGTTGCTACTCTCCACTCTGTCATCAGCCTCTCTCTTCACTGCTGTACCACTTACTCCCTAATTCGTAAAAACAAAAACACAAATTTTGCCACAAAAAGAACCTTTATATTTCCCTACACACTGTTCTGCCCATACCTTGAACCTAAACACAAACCACGATCTCTGATGCAGCGCAGCGCTGAAGACACCTCGCTCTCTTCCTGTTTCTACCCAACATCTGATCGCAACACGTTAGTAAATGGCACACATTGCACCAACCCCCTGCAGCTAAACAAATATTTAAATACTTTAAACAATGCTCAAGTGGGAGAAGTGTTTCTGAATTAAAAATGAGCGCTGGACGTTATGGAATTCACGGCCGAAAACCACAGCCGTGATACTAGGCATGCGTCTTGCTTATACTTGGGCGCATGCCTAGCATCACGGGCTCGGTTTTTCGGCTGTTATCAGCTTTGCCATCACTTCCACCTCATGGGAAAACCCCAAAGCACTCTCATTTAATACCCCTTGCTCCCGCACCACACAGCATTTCACAAGCTCTCTCCGTCTCTATGGAACAACCTTACAAGAATGGCAGTAGGCAGCAACCAAGAACTATTTTTATTGCGCAAAAATAAAGTAAAAAAAAAATTCAAAATACAATAAAAAGAAAAAGTTTTTTTTTGTTTTTTTTAACCTAAAAAAGGACAATATTGTATAATAGCAATAACCCACTCCAGGGTGTTAGTGATGCTGGTTTTACCCATGCCTGGCAAAGTTTACTCACTCGGCCTGCGGCCTCGTGACCGAACCATGCCAGGCGTGGTTAAAACCAGCATCACCAACACCCTGTTGTGGTTTATTGCTTAAATCTGCACTTCCCTCGAACTGCACTGGGGTGGGTGATTCATGGCAGTGTGGTGTTGTAACAGTAAATCTTCACTTCCCTTGAATTGCACTGGGGTGGTGATCCATGGCAGTGTGGTGTTGTAACAGTAAATCTGCACTTCCCTCGAACTGCACTGGGGTGGTGATCCATGGAGGTGTGGTGTTGTAATAGTAAATCTGCACTTCCCTCTAATGGTGCCATTTTTTCCTCCATTATATTTGGTGCCCTTTTTTCCACATGCCCTTTTTCTGGAGATGTTTTTTCCAAGAACCAACTGGCTGCTACTGATCAGCATAGCAATTGGCCCACTCCATTACAGATTATCTCAAAATTCACATCTACAGGGACAAGGGAACAATAATAAGAGGGTTGCCTTTTTCTGTTCACTGTCCTGTCTATAAAACACCTGCTATGCTGGTTCACACTGTTTGCAGAGGGTCTCCCAGATAGGACTGAATGCTGATGAGCTGTGTTTCTGTTGTAAGCTCTGTAAGAATTGCTTATACCAGCCAGGGATCCCATCACACATCATCACAGAATACTTATTGTATTTTATAATCTACTTAATTAGGCTTGCTTAGTTTAGATATTACCTCAGTCCCTGTAAGGTCCTATTGCTACCCATTTTTACAACACTGAGAGGATATGTGACTTGCTCAAGGTCACACAGTGATTAGTTTGCACTTCTGAGGTTTGAACCTGTGATTTCCCAGTTCTCAAGTCGATAATCTAACCACAAGACCACACTGCCTTATATTACACAGCATGATTCCAGCACAACAAATTATACAACATTGCATAATTCCAAACAAATTGGCACTGGCACAAAATGATTCAGAATAGTAAAAACAGAATTAAATTTTCCAAACCTCACTGGCACCAATACGTTCACTAAATGTGGATGCTATAAAACATTATGCAAAACAACTGAACCACAAATGTTTTGGAAACTAGTTAGTGGCAGTGGTACTATGAGACATGGTCATTTTATGAGCAGCAAAGCTCCAGGGTCACTTTGTGAGCAACACTGTCCTGGGTTAGTACTTGGGACTGAAAATGTTCCCACTACTGAACAAATCACAAAGCTGTAGCCTAGAGGTTAGGACACGGGACTGCAAACCAGGACATCTGGATTTAAGGTCATCTGTCCAAGCAAAGTTCAGTCGGAGTCCTAGGACTTTGCCACCTCTCAAGACCTAAACTCTGCTCAAAGTTTAGCCAGCAATTTCCCAGTCTCTATAGGGTCACCAAACAAATAGCTCTTACCCACATAGGTAAGTCTGAGCTTCTCCGGAAGTTGCAGTGTGTGAGCAATGGCCAGCTCCTACTGTTCAGCCTGAAAGGCATCAACACTCTGTTGGTGCTCCTCACTGAAAAGCGGGGATCTGGATATAGAAATATCTGCTCCCCCCAAGTACAGCTGCAATGGTCCTCGACTGCAGGCAGCACGTAGCAGGCAATCCTGTTCATACAGTTCCTCTGACACCAGAAGGAAAAGGCCGGATTCTTTCCTGCTGAAATGCCTGATGCCTTGGTTTGATCCATTACGCCCTACAGATTATCGCCGGAGAGTCTAAGTGCAAGAGGTCCATCAGGTGTTGTGCCTCAAACATCACTGGATCCAGTCACTCAGTGTTCTAGTAAGCTCAAAACCTGAATATTCGTAGCTCTTGCCTGGTTCCCCAGATGTTCTTCAAGTCACAGACAAAGCACTTTCTTTTCTTCGACGATCACAGTGGTGGCTAGCAGAGCTCTGCTGACCTCTGTGGCAAGGACTTCCACTTTGGTCTCAAGAGTAGCAATATGTGCTGTAAAACTGCAAACCTTTTTGTTGAAGTTTTCCACTTGATGATGCTGGGGGCTGCAGAGTATTTAAAATGATTTGTAATGTGGAGTCTTGTCCAACCAGGCCTGAATCTGTATTTTGTGCACCACTGTTGCCACTGGGATCTGTACTGCTAGCTCCCTTTGACTTTGTCTTCTGCCTAGAGGTTGTCTGTTTAGAGCAGCCCATACTTGTTCTGCTCTGATTAAATCAATATTTTGGCACAGTAAGCCATCTACAACAGATATTTACCTGTCATTCTGCTACTTTAAAAAAAAAAAAGGTTTATTTTGTTGGCTATAAATATTACAGCCCAGAAGTTCACATGAACTGTCTGGTCTGGCTGCTTGCTGGCTCAGCACCCTCTTTTCATTTTGTAATGTCTTAAATAAGAGGCACCAAGTACAGAATGCAATATCCTACAAGGTGCCCAGCTGCATTATCTGCCCTGACGTCGAACGAAATTGTACATTCACGTCACTTGCATGACAAATCCTAACTCACTTGTGAGCCAGCTAGAAGTTCTCAATAAATCATTTATCCTCCACACAGGGAGCAGAAACAGTCACACACAGTGGCATAGATCTGATCTCCCCATCTCTGACCCCCGAGGCCTGTTGCTCAGTGTTCACGTAACCCATGGTGTTCTCAATGGAACTCGCCATTCTTTAAATGCCACTTCTACCTTCAAACAGAGGTACCAGTAACACATGGCGAGAACAGTCAGGTTCTTAAAATGAGGTTCAAGAGACAACTGTGCCCCATCCTGTCAATTATTATTTATTATTTCCCACTGCAATAGGGAAGGGGAGTGAACAGAATTAATTTTATATATAACTTAAAAAGCGAGCATACTGCACTCACTCAGGTCATGTGTTGGGTACACAGCAATGGCAAAGAATACAAATCTGCAGTCAACAGAGATACAGGATATTTTGAATAGTGTGCAAATAAGACCGACTTTTTTTTCCCCCAAAATCAGCGACAGTTTAAACAAAATATGAAGAAATACTAGGTCATCATAGCAACAGCATAAACAAACACTGCAGCATCGCTGTTACATGTAAATGTAGTTGTAGGCACCGCAAAACTGTGGTAACACTAAACTGAAATGGCTCATTATGCTGAAATTTGGGCTTGCCCAGACAACACAGAGTATTCTACATACAGAATCACAATCAGTGGGGGGGAGGAATGCACTCACTGTTCTGTTTTCCTCAGTGTGCTTGTGTGATAGACATACAGTCACTGACCACCTTTCAGATCCATTATATAGTGGACCACCCCACCCCCTTACTCAAGGTTGTGGCCCTTTAAAACTACATACCCTGTTAGTGTTTATTTACAGATTAAAGGAAAACATATTTACTAAGAGAACAAAAGGCAACAGGTGGCAGCCTTCCCACCTGCACCATTTACCTTGTGTTTCACTGGTTATCTGCTCACAACAGCTTTCGAATACCCTGGAGGGTTGCAGGGTTCCTCTCCCCTCCCCTGAGGCTGAGGAAGAAAACACAAACTTGTGGAAGGGCCTCTAAAAGGTAACTCGCAGCCCTGCAGGTGCTCAGAAATGGCTGTGAACACACAGCCAGTGAAACACAAGGACCAACACCCTGAGCAAAGGGATGGGATATTCCAAGAAATATTGGAACTGAACAGCGGTCAGTGACTATATGCAAATAGAAGGAACACACTGATGAAAACTGAGTGGTGAGGTTTTTTTTGTGACATTACATGGGTGTCTGCAGGATACAGGCTCCTCCTGTGTTTACTTTCTTTCCAAGGGTTGTTTGGTCCACCAGGTACAAAAAAAGGTTCACAGCAATTGTAGGCCCTCTTTGAGCAATGTCTCCTGCCTGTTAGGAAAAAAAAAAACATGTAAAGAACTGCCATTGTCCCCATTTTTGACTAGCATATCCATTTTGTAACTTAATTCTGCAATATGCAAATCTTCATCCTAGCAACTGCGTTGTGCAAACATGTAAAATTAAAAAATAAGTTATTTTATTAACTTTTTCTCTCATTTAAATGTTTTAAAGGGACACTGTCAATCTCTGTTGCATCATATTTCTTTTACCAAAAACCCACATTTTACGATTGCTTACCTTCTTTAAAATTCACTGATGTTGCTGGCCATTTTATCTGCTTCCTTTATCAGCAGAACTGAAATGCATGCTGATGGTGTGGTTATACCCAACCTTGCTTTGTTTAAAATCCATGATCTACTCTTACTGCATACTTCCTGAACATTAGGAACACCCCCAAACAGTGCAGTCACTCACGATGCAATAGTTTCCTCTCCTCCCACTGCATCTTGAGTATCTAAACTGTATTGGGGATGTTCCCAAGTCCAGGAAAGGGGCAGTGAGAGTTGACGAAGGACTGTAAATAAGCGTGTTTTTGTGTGGTAACACTGGTAAGGTGGGCAGTCTGTTTTTCACTTTTAAAAGAAAACAGGAATCAGAATCAAACAACCAGCTACATCAGCAAATTCTACAGAATATGAGCAATCATAAAAAGTGCTTCTTAAACTAGAGACACTTTGAGGCCTAAAGGAGGTTGATATTGTCACTTTAAACAGCATTTGTGCGATGAGGAACATTTTGGCCTACACTTTTTCAGTTTATTTTAGACTGGTCGGTTTCCCATGTCTAATGAGATGCCCTTTTCACCATTCTGAGCCTGTGTTAGCACTTTGTTTTACTTTTGAAATAACAAGAGGAGTGCTCCTTTTAACATGGCTCTCCTCAGGGTTTCATCAGCCTTCTCCTCTGTTTCGGAACACCCATTGTCCTATAAGGTCATGAAACAGTGCCTGTCACATGCTATTTCGTCTCAGCCCCCCCATAAAAGTGGTGTTAAACAATACATGTTCAAAAACAGTTCAGACTAATGACGAAAATCCCAGGATGGCCATATTAAAAGGAGAGCTCCTTTTATTTCAAATGTAAAAGAATGCCCAAGCAGACGTAAAATGCCCCTCCCCACCCCCAGTTTTGAAAGACAAGAGAGAAAAAAGGGGGTCTAATATAGAACAGAGAAGTAAAGGTCAAAACATTTCACGTAACATGCACTGCTGCTTTACTTTCATAGTTGCCACAGGCCCGGGATGTACTGATGCTGTGTTTAATTGACTGTGCATGTCTCGCGGCACTTCTGTGGGATTTTATTTTGACACACAAGGGCACAGCTTCCTCCCCAAGCATGAACTGCACACTAGGAAATGTACAAGGTCACGATGCAGCTGGCTTTCTAAATTCTTATAATATACCAGGCTTGGGTTAAATCATGTAGGGCTGCGGACTACAAAGCCTGTTTGCAAAAATAAGGTCTTATGTACCCATAAACACAGACACCCAGTTTCTGAAAAGCAAGTTCCAAACATTCGACTCCCCTCTGCTGTGCAGAGGTTTCATCCCAGAATCTCCTTTTGCCTGGTGCTTTAAGTTTTTAATTTCCTGGTGTGTGTATGTTGGAGGGGGAAGAGTGGGTGGAGGATGCCTGAACAGGCTCATGAAGAGATGGCATGTATTAAATCTTTTACTAAAATGAAAACTGGCCAATTAAACAAGACTTTATGGCACAACTAACGGGGGTGACAGCGAGTTATAGAAAACTTCACATCAGAGGGTCTGAAGGACAATGTCAGTTTATCCTGTGACAAAAGAATGTTCTAAGTAGCATGATCAAAACCTCAGCAAGGCCACAGAGCTCAATGGAAAACTCACTCCTAGTGCGCACTCAGGCTTATCATTTTGAACTACACAGTTCCCTTGGCTTTTGTTCTAATTACCCAAACATTTGTGCGCCTCCCTCTACAAAAGGGCTTTATCAAAGCAAATAGGTAATTCTAGTAGTCACCACACAATGTCTGCTTTTTTCTTTTTTTAATTTTCTGTTCTCTTCCTAATTACTCGTCCACACCCATTAGAAGGGTCCAGACACTGGGGAAGGGGAGGCAGTATCCACCCATGGGACTGGTACCCCAGCGAGCTTGCACGTATATTTACAGAATGCCGACTGATACAAGGGGGATGTTATTTCCCCTGGGCCCATTTGTGGACACAGTCTACCACCTGGGTTAAGCCATTATAACCAACAAAGAGAGGGGAAAAAAATGAAAAATACAGCAGCAAGAATCATTAAAGCCCATCAAAAGCATATTAGAGAACACCTGACAATACACTTGGAGCCTTAATGATCCTTTTCATGAAGTGGCATTTCCACAGATGTTCCGTAAATTTACTGAAATAAGACTCCCATCCGTCTAGCAAGTTTAACCTGAACTGGAAACCAAGATGCTTTTCAAGACTGGCTTTAAAGTAACATCAGCTCTTTGTTGAACTGATGCTCAGACTGCACAACACGATGCTGTTAATGGAAATGTGTGAAGCAAAAGGCTGTATTACCAATGCGCAGCTACTTACAGTGCCTTCAGAATGTTCAGAATTCCTAGTGCCAGAGACTGATTTCATGTCACGGTTGAGGCATACAACACTGTGACTACTTTGTTCATACTAACTGAATGAATGCTGTATCTGTGTACATAAAAATATAAATATGTAACATACTGTTAAACCCACTGAGGTTAATACTTCATTTGTGTACAACATGTCGGACTTCAAATCACATAGAAACATCTGACCAAATAAAGCACGGAGGCTCGTGGACAAAACGTAAACATGCTGTTAACATATCGTGATACAAGAGAGAAGGTGGCATCTAGATGTTGTGCAAAAAGAAAGAATGGTGTTGAAACTATATAAGTGAATTTGTTTAAATTCTGGTTTCAATCCTGTTACTGTGCCATCTTTTCTGGCCTTTCAGTTAACTCAGTGGGTGTTTCTGAGTAACAAACTGGTGGAGCAGCAATCACTATTTGAAAACTATGTGTGTTGTTTTATGTCTCTTTCAAAAGCAGAGTTCTACAATAGAACACAAATGCATTGTGACAACAATCTAAGAACTTGGCAAGGTCAAAAAGCTTTATACTGTATAGTACTAAAACGGTTCTAACCACTAGTGTGCACATTACAGACATCCACCGAATGTAATGAACAGACAGTAAAGGTGGTCCAATGACAGAATGTGATTAAGTATTTAACACACAGCTTATGTAGAAAATACAGGTTTGTACATTAACAACAATTCTTCAAAATGGGAGTTTGGTGTGGAAGTAAAATCCAACATACATGAGTACAGCAATGGGACAGTCAGCACAAAGTGACTAAACAGCTGGTCTCTAACAAAGCTGTGGTGGTGGTGGGGGGCATCAGTATGCCTGAACTAAAACTGGAGAATCCGAGTACAGGGCAACAAAGGTAGCAAGATAGGGAGGGGGAGGTCTGTATTTTGAAAGTTAAGGAGAGATGGTGAATTACATTCTTCTGGGGGCACTGGAAGTTATTGCAGGTCCTTCAGGGTTGGATTGATGTGGACAAAAGCAAACACGAAATTTGTCACTGTCTCTCTCCCAAAATATAACATTTATATATGCAGGTAAATATATTTTTAGGCCAAAGTAATCTTTTTGTTTTCCAAAGAGCTGTTAATTCTCCTGGCCAGTCACACTGCATTGGGGTTCAGTCCTCCACACAACCCGCTAAACCCATCACCACCCTACCTGCTCCAAATTCCCTCAGGCTTTCACTCTGTAGCGGGGCTGGGTGAGAAGGCTGCCCTCCCCTTCCCCCAATAGTACATAATCCAGTAGGAGCAATGGTAGGAAGTGACAGGCATTGCCAAGTGTCACCATCACTCTTGCAGATGCTATTTTTCTCCGAAGACTGTTTCCTTCCCACGTCACCCCACAGCAGTGTGCACTGAAAAAAACTGGCCTCAAATGCACTTAGCATTCCCCCGCTGGGACAGCAAGCTCCCTGGCCCGCAACCAGAAAGTCACTGCAGTGACATAATGTGCCCTCATCCTTCCCTAGGCTGGGATGTGCTGCCTTGTGCAGTGTTCTTCTCACTCTGCTGCCCATGTCCAAGGTCTCCTGAACCAGGGCCGCCAGCATGGCAGCAGGATGTGCTGCTCTAGTCATAACAGCTGCTAACTGGGCAGCGCCACCGTGGTAACTGGACTTTTACATCATGCTGCTCTGTCTCTACTGCAGTAAAGACGGAATTCTGATAAGAAACCATTAGTAGATATTACATCCACAGCAATCTGTAATTATGTGACTGGTATCTATTGTAGGCCTATCAGAATAGAGGAAAACCATACTTTAGTGCCCCAGAAAAATATTACACACACTTCCTTAGTTGATAAGCCACATTTCAGACACCTCCATGGTGGTTTACCCACATTTAAGAGACGCCCACAGTAGTTTATCCACATTTAAGTTATGCATCTGATAGTTTATCCACATCTAACTGTATGATAGAAATAGGGTATATTGGATAGGATGAAGGGAGGTGGGAGGATCAACAGAGACCAGATTGAGTCTGCAGAGACAGAATAGGTGGGGAACATCTGGGCAGACTAGGTGGGCTGAGCAGTCCTTTTCTGCTGCCAAATTATATGTTTCTATCTATTCCACATAAAACAGAAGGAAAAGGCATCTTCAACTACCACAGAGCTTTTCAAATCTTGGTTTCCAAACTCCTACTTGTATAATAGTAATAACATTCAGTTAAGCTGGACTGTATTCTGCACTTGATTAAGCAACTCTGTCTTCAGCCTTGGGCGTTTATTCATCCACACCAGCTGGATATTCCTTTGTGCACTCAGACTAACTGAATGTTATCACAGAATTATATATTTTATATAACTGAAATCTGCAACTTTCTATGTTCAGAAGTCATTGATCCTAACTTTAACTAATACATTACCACGTACCTACATGTTTAATTATGGTGTAACAGAGGACTATGAACTAACATATTGCCATGTACCTATATGTTTAAAGAGCCCTGACATCATTTGTTATTGATGATGTTAGTGAGTGAATGATTAGTATGTATCATTTGGTTACTGTTGGCTTGATGGTTTAATGGTTTACGCTGGAATTCTTTGCTGACCTTTTTTTAACAGTTCAATGCAAGCAGTGACAGTTCTCCGTCAAATTCCCGCTTCTGCCTAGTTAAGTGAGCGCAAGTGCATTGCTGAACATTATTTGTAGGGAGTGTGCAGTGGCGCTTTATCTTCTCTGTAGTTGTAGTGGTTAAAAAATTAGTGTATCAGCACTTACAGACAATGACAGCTCTGACAGCCTTGCATGACGATCAAGATTATGATCGTAGGGTCCAGCCCAGTGGCGTGGAGGGCTGAGGCAGTGATGCTTTACCTCCTGCCATGCCGGCGACCCATGTTCTTGGTGCAAGCGGGTCACTAGAGGCCGGCCAGGGTGGGACAGGATCAAGCGTCCGGAGGACAGCTCTCCTCTCCCAGGGAGGGTGGGGAACAGAGACCAGTGTTTGCCTGACACCTAGTGGAGGCTAGGTGTTGGCATGCCAGGTCCTGGACAGTGGGGCAGGGAGGTGAATCAACTGATAGGCATGTCGTATGTGGATACACGGTCGGCACTGCATGCTCCCCTCTGCAAGAAAAAGTGGAAAACTGTGGTACAGTCGAGTAGCATGATGGATGTCTGCCGCAGGCACCACCCCTGAGAGGGCACCACCTGAACACTGAATCTGGTAGGCTGAGTTGGGGGCTCCCCACCACCCTGCCATGGAGGGTAAGCCATCAGGGTAAGAAGGTGAGTGCCCAAAGTTTCGGGGGACAGGGCTGGAGACGGCTGAAGGAAGGGGAGACTGGGACCAAAGAAGGAAAAAGCAGTAGCAAAAAAAAAAAAAGATTATGATCGTAGCACTGATCAGAATGGGGCTGAAGCAACTGCTGTTAATAGTCATGTGATTTTACCTTTGAGCCTGTCCTCAGGAAAGTGACAGAGAATTAGAAGATGACAGAGGACCCTGCCGATGATAATGTGGCTAGACTCTCCAGGACTAAATGGTAGTAGTCATTTTAAACATATATTTCTAGTATACATTCATGTGTGAATTTTATGATTGCATGCCATATAATGGTTTAGTGTTACTGTGTGAAAGCTGTCTGACTGCATTCCCCCCTCCTCCATCCCGCGACATAAAGTAAAATAAAAGTCACTTTCGATTATGTTGTGCAGTGGGCAGCATTTTCTTGAAGCTGTTCATCTTTTATTATGTTATGTTTTTTTTTCCCATATTGTTCTTATGGCTGTTTCATATCAGAAGGATTTGCATATGAGAGACAGAGAGAGAGGTGAGAGTGCTCTGTCACTGACAGGCTCGGCTGTATGTGTGCTCCCTTTGTTGCCTGTTCCCCTCCATGACTATGACTGTGTTTCTTTCTCAGGTAAGTGATTAATGTGAGGGGGGACTAGTCCTACCCCCCCAGCTACCTCAGGATACACAGTAAAACGGAGCAGAGGAATGCATATTCGCCCCGTTATTTTGTAAGTTTGCACAAGACTGCAGCAGTTTGACCCGGACTCCTGTACACAACTGAAGTTAAATAACAAGCACAATACTTTGTGCCAGCGCAGCCACACACAAAAAATATATTAGGGAAGGGGAGTATGCCAGGAACGACTGCAACTGGTGCTCAGGTTGCCTATTTGCTGGCGATGCTAATTATGTGTATACCGCGCCTCCATGCATCACCCTGCCATGTGATCTGTTAATTAAAAATGTACAGGGCATGTTTTGGTGACATCTGGGCCCCTCTGCTTGGCTCCCTACCTGGCTTGAGATATGAGCGCTCCATGCCCCCCCCCATTTGACATTCTACTAGTGCGCACATATTCATACAAAGCTGCAACGGTCTACTGCCGCTTCATACTTATACTAGCACGAAGTGACACGGGCAGACATTAGCTGAAATAAAACAGATTCACAAAGTTTCTCGAGAATGTACCTTGTTTTTAAGAATGGGGAGCTTGCAAACATCACAAAAATTTTGTCTGTAACCAGCCAAGAAACAGTAGTACAGATATATGAAAATCAGAGTAACTGACAAACACCACCAAATCTCATCTGCTCAGGGGAGAACACCTACAATTGACATCACTTGCAGTTCAACCTGGCAGTGGTTAGCAAACTGTAGGAAAAATGCACAGGTAGTGTTTGGCATGAAGACTGAAGAAAGAACGGGATAGGCAA
Organism: Neoceratodus forsteri; assembly: GCA_016271365.2. NCBI lineage: Eukaryota > Metazoa > Chordata > Ceratodontiformes > Ceratodontidae > Neoceratodus > Neoceratodus forsteri. The sequence continues at coordinate 1,510,026,192 of CM028130.1, forward strand.
TATTTGGAAAATACATAAGCTACTATAATAAAATGTGTCTCAAGGTTCCAGAATCCACAGTTATAGACAGATGTCGTCAGGGGTTCTTTAATTATTGTGTAACTAAGGACTATGAACTAATTTATTACCATGTAAATATAAGTTTAATTACTGTGTAACTGAGGACTGTTTAATATATTATCGTGTACCTATACGTTTAATTACTGTGTAACTGAGGACTATGAAGAACAATACAGTCCAGTTAAATCATTACTATGACTATAATAAAAAACATTATTAAACGTACCTAACTAGTAACTACACTATATACAGTAAGTACCTTTAGTGAGGTGTGCGGCAATGGTTTTATGGAAAGCTACAAGTTTATCTTCCTGCAACACACAATTCATTATGGCACATGTAGAGCAAAATAACTGCATAGTTTAGTAGTAAGACATGCATTTGTATGAAACAACAGCGCTCATTACACTCATATCAGTGGCACCAGCCAATGAGTAAGTACTAGAGCTCTGCAGGACATTGGCATCCAGTAGCTGTGCAAAGTATGATGATATCCCCCCTGCCAATAACATTTTATTGTCTGCATTCCATATCTGTTAAAACCAGGATAATGCAAGTAAGGAATACTAATCCCTAAAAAGCTCAAATAATAGGGTACTTTGGACTAAGTAAGGAGTATTCTTTTGTTATATATTTGTGATATTGTACTTGAGAAAGTAAAAAAAAAAATCTCTAGCCAACTGCAGGTGGCCAGACTACCTCGTTGGCCACCCCTCCCCATCAGAGTGACGTCTTGCCCACCATCCACCCTCCTTACCCTTTTGTTCCCCGTCAGATGTGTTAAAAAAATAAATCAACTGTGTAGACTCCTGACACAATGCCAGAGGGCAATTAGGTATTTTAATTTTTAACCCTTCCTTTGCCCATCCCTACACCTCTCCCAAAAAATGGCATTATTTAAGAGTGGGCCCCACTCCTGACCCTTGATTCTTTTCTTGGAGGGGGATATGAGTCAAAATCCAAGCCTCAGTCTCCTCCTCCTACATCTGTCAGTCTGCCTGGTGTCATCAATGAAGTAGACTGCGATGACGCCAGTCACACACCCCATTCACTCTGACAGCAGACTCAATATTATCAATGGAACTGTGCACTGCTGAAGGAGGGGCCACTAAATCAAATGGCACTTCAACTAGTACTGCTCTTCCTCCTGGAATTATTGATCAGGGGTTGGGGCCACTAAGAAATAATACAATTACTGATGGAAGCCATTGGCACGATGGCAGAAAAAGGGGGAAGTGCTGCTGGTAGGGGACTTCAATCTGCTGGATGTGGACTGGAGCCTCCCAGCTGTGGCTTTGGCTAGAAGCAGGGAAATCCTGGACTCCCTGCAAGTGGTGTTCCTCAGGCAACTAGTTAGTGAACCCACTTGTAATGGGGCAATACTGGACCTGGTACTCACCAACAGGGACAGTGCTGAAGACGTTAAGGTGAGGGGCCACCTGTGGACCAGCCATTACCATACAGTGTGGTTCAATATAAGGACGGCTGCAGAATCAAACCATACTAAGAGGAAGGTCCTGGACTTCAGGAGGGCAGATGTTATAAAAATGGGTGAATGCCTCAGGGATGACCTGGCAAGGGGGATGACCTGGGTGGGGTGGAGGAACAGTGGGGGAAATTAAAACATGCTGGGTTTCAATGCAAAAAAGTACAAAATAATGCACTTGGGGCACAGAAACCCAGAGGTGGCGTACACAATTGGGGTGGTGGTGGTAGTGATGAGCACCAAGCAGGAAAGAGGCCTGCAGGTGATCATATTGGATAACCTGAAGGTGGCCAGGCACTGCGATAAAGCAGTCAAGAGGGTTAGTGGGATGCTGGAGTGCATAGGGAGGAGCATCACCAGCAGAAAGAGGGAGGTGGTGTTGCCTTTGTATAGATCGCTGGAGTACTGTGCCCAGTTCTGGAGACCACAGGCTGGATTTTCAAAGCGCGACACAGGGTGTGCATCATGCCCTGCATCAACCCCATTGTTTGGCACAGTTGAACCAAACGTCTTTGATGCAACTGCACCCAATTTTAGTTCATCCAGTGCAGCTGCAACAGTTTCCTCAGTTTCATGGCAGCTTGCACCAAAAATCTGGCGCAAGCCCCGTAAAACGGGTCCCCCAAATGGTGCAAGTCATACCAGGGAAAAGCTGGTCTAACTTGCGGCATTTGGTGCTTGGGATTGAAAATTCCAATCGCTGGCCAGGAGAATGCCACAAGCCCTGTGCACCAAACGATCGGTGCACCAGGGGCTTGCAGCATTCTGGGCACTTTGAAAATTGAGCCCCACATCTCTGGAATGACATAGACAAAGTGGAGGCAGTCCAGATGACGGCAACTAAAATGGTGCAGGGACTGCATCAAAAACCCTATGAGAAGAGACTAAAGGACCTAAATATGTACATTCTGGAAGGGGGTTATGACAGAGACCTTTAAATACCTCATGGCAGTGAAGAAGGTACAGGAGGGAAGCATTTTTCAGAAAAAAAGGTACTCAGAAGTTAGAGAGTTCTTGGATGGCGTCCACCTTTCAACTCTAACTGAGGATCAGGCTGAGATGCTTGGGGCACCTACCACATTGGCCAAAGTGAAGAAAGCCATAGCAAGCCTTTAACCCAGGAAAGTGGGTGGCCCAGATGGATTTGTTGCAGCATATTACAAAGAGTTATCTGATAAAGTAGCTGGGCCACTCAGGGATGTTATGGAGGAAGCTAGGGGGGAGAAGGGGCTGCCTAGGATATGTGCTGAGGCTAATATCTGCGTCCTCTTGAAACCAGGTAAAGACAGTTTGGAATGCCCCTTGTATAGACCCATCTCCCTCCTCAACTACGACTGCAAAATTATGACTAAGGTACTAGCTATGCACTTTGAAAAGGTGCATCGCCCCAGATCACACATCCGGATCAGACCGGATTTGTTCAAGGCAATGTATGGGCAACAGTATGTAATGTTTTTCATAACATGAGAAGGTTGCTGAATGTCATCTGGTGGGGTACTCAGTGTCCTGGGCAGGCCTGTGTGCTGTCCATGGACGTCGAGAAAGCCTTCAACAGAATCGAATGGCACTATCTGAGACCATGCACCGATTTAGGTTGGGAGATGGATTTGACTTAGTCACAATGCTATATTGAAACCCAGGGCAAGAGTATTAATCAATGGTCCCCTCCTGAGGATTTCAGATTATACGGGTATGAGGCAGGGTTGCCCCCCTGCTGTTTGCTACGGCTATTGAGCCGTTGGTTATTAAAATCCAGGAGAGTCAGCTTATAAGGGGAGTACTGGGATCAGGGGGAAATCAGCACAAGATTACTCTCAATGCTGTCGATCTCCTCCTCCTCTATATAATGCAACCCAGGGAGTCTGTACTGGCACTATTAGAGATAGTTAATGATTTCACCCATTTTTCGAGATATAAATTAAATCACAAAAGTCAGAGATATTATTTTTAAATGGTAATGCCCCAGGGAAGCAGAGGGTTGAAAAACATTTTATTTATTTGGGAATAAAGATAAGCAGAGACCTTTGAAAACTATAGGAGTTAAACTATGCCCCACTATTTAAAACCAAATTAGTGGATTTAAACAAATGGAGGAGCCTTCCAATTTCTTGGATAGGAAGAATTAATTTGGTAAAAATGAACATCCTCCGGAGGATCCTTTATGCCATGCAAATGGTCCCAGTTAGCCCAACAGCTCGGGATATTAAAAAGCTAGAGGGGGTTTGGAAATTTCTTATGGAGGGGAAAAAATCTAGAATGGCACGGAGTCAACTCAAAATGCCCAAAAAAGAGAGGAGGGGTCTGGATTTTCCAGATTTAAAGGGGTACTTACTAGCTGTTCAAAATCGATATATACGTAATTGGGTAAACAGGGGAGAGGCTACCACCTGGGTGGAACTGGGAGAACCCTAGTCGACTATGTATCTCTTGAAGGGAGGGTAGAAAGCTATAAGTAATTACCTCACCAGAACCCACTGGTCGAGGCAGTTCTCGAGGCATGACAGAACATCAAACGACAGTGCAGGGAAGGGACTGACAGTACTGTTTTAGTCCCGATAGCAAGAAACCCGGAATTTTTGCCAGGATTTAAAGACCCTGGATTTGCACTCTGGGAGGCTAAGGGCATTCGCTGTATAGGGGATCTGTATAAAGAAGAAGTTATGTTCCCCTTTGAAGTGATCCAGCAAAGCCTGGGACTCCCAGCTTCACATTTCTATAGATTTCTCCAGGTTAGGCACTATGGAGACCACTGGGGGGCTCCCCCGTGGGGAAGGTGGGGCCGGAGACTTTGAAAAAGGATTAATAGGAAGGGCAGTGAGGATAGATAGGAATAAGCTTCCCAATGGTGCCGGGAGGGTCAAGGCACAATGGAAGATGGATTTGGGAGTTTCTATCACGGACGACAATTGAATGGAGATAGGCACCTCACATATGGGCCTGCTGCTATGCAACAAGTTCAAGGAAACTCCGTAGAAGTTCATACACTACTTATTTTATCCTCCAAGTGTCATGCATAGATTTCATCCTAGTATCTCTCTGATCTGTGGTCGCTGCTCTTTGGAGAGAGGAACGTACTTCCACTATTTTTGGGATGTGCGATAATTAAAAAATACTGCGAAGAAGTGGCATCAGAGTTAAAGGATATGTAGGAATGGGAGGTGGGGGCTTCCCCTCTGTCTCTGCAGATGGGGGTGGAACAGGAAATAAATGGGGACTGCAGCCTTTACCCTGTACAGATAAGAGTCATGCTGGTAATGGCTAGACAAATTATTTTGAACACATGGGTCTCTTGTGTGAAGCCCACCATACAGATGTGGAAAAACCTGTTGTTGGCAAACAGTCACAGAGAGGCTCACTTATGCACTTAAAGGCAAAGAGGAAAGCTTTATCAGGGAGTGGGAGCCATTTTTGGCCTCGCTGTCTCCACTGGAGGTTGAGATCCTCAAAACTGGGGCAATACACTAAGGGGGAACTGAGTTGTTAAGGGTAGTGGCCTAGGCAACCAAGTTACTAAAATGCAATATATGAAACCTATTGTACTTTGGAATTGAATGGCGTATGATCTGAAATGTAAAGATGCAGAATGCTTACTTCCTTCTTTTTTTATCCTATTTGAACTGTTTTCTTAAAGTACCTAACTATATTTCACTCTGTTTAGTCTTAACTTTCACTTCTTTCATGGATAAACATGGCATGGATGTATGATGGGTTGGGAAAGATCAATTAAGTGGTTGATACCATGGCAGGAGCTGGCAGTATAGCCTAGAGGTTAGAGTAATGAGCTGTGAATGAGCTTGGTACATCCAGCGGGCCAAGGTTTGGTTCCCATAACCTCCACTTGCATACTGTGAGACTCTGAGCAAGTCACTTAACCTCCCCAGAGCTCCCAGATCACCCCTGAAAACAGGCACTTGTGCCTAGTGGGCCTTACCTGGTTACCAAACACCAAAAAAAAAAAAAGTTGCCATTGAGAATATAGCACCTTGATGGTAATTAATGGGTTTAATGTACTAGAAAAGTCACAATGGAGACACTGTTTGTACTGTATCAACTTTATTAAAAATGTTTTTAGAACTCAATAAAGATAGAATACCAAAAGAAAAGTCCTCAAGAACAATGGGGCATGCTATGAAGCAGGAGGGGGCTAGATTCAGGAGAGATGTGAGGAAGTACTTCTTCGCAGACAGAGTGGTGGATACCTGGAACAATCTTCCAGTGGAGGTGGTTGGGGCAAAAACAGTGGTGGGGATCAAGAATGCATTGGACAGGCATAAGTGAATCTTGGGGTGGGAGGGAATGGGCCAGAGATCAAGCAGGATCTGTGATGATACTGTAGGTTGGGGAAAATGGTTAGACTAGGTGAGTCAAGCGGTCTTTCTCTGCCTGCAAATTCTATGTTTCTATGTCTATGTTTCATTTTGGGAACTGGAGAGGACTGGAGTCGGTCTAGTGAGTGGAGTACAAGTTACACACAGTATTTCTTAACATAAGAGGTGGGAAAGAATGGAAGAGAGAGTAGGGGTGGAAAGTAACTGGTATAGGTAGAAGGGTGGCCTAGGGGACTATTCTGGACCATCTGGAGAGAGCTAGAGTATTTTTTTTTTTAATATTAACTTTCTTGGCCTAGCGTACAACTACCAAGTACCGAATTCTGAGCATCTGGGGTTGAGGAGTTGTGAAATTTCAGAAAAAAAAATATTCACAATCACCTAACTAGAATGACATATTCCACCACTTGGGAAGGAAGGATTGCAAAAAGAGTGATCTTAATGCAAATACTGGCCACACAAGGGCAAGCAAGGCCCCTGCTGGACAGCAGTACTGACAATGGAGAATTCTAATTATGATTATAATTTCGTATTCATCAGGAAACTAGAATGCACTTATGTGCCACCCTTATTAATTTGCTATCCAGTTGAATTTAGAATAGAATTTGTTATGCTAAAATAAAACACGTTTTATACACGGCATGCCTAACAGTCGTTTGTCAAACACTGGGTTAAATACTGGCAATTTATATAGAGTGCATCTGCCAGCAGCAACATCAACCACCTTGCTCTCATCAACATCCCATATACAGCCGTAGACAACTGCACTGAAACCAGCTTTACTGAGAGAGGAATTGCTGACTGAAACACACAGGGTTATTTTCTACCCTTTCTAATAGTGCCTGGGATTTTCTACATGGACAACCAAAATTTGCTTAACATATCATGGGAAGGTGTGCATCTACAACATGGCAGCACCCTCTCATACTGCCCTGTAGAGTAAGTACTAAGCATGAGCCCAAGAAGAGATGTGGGACCTAAACCCACAATCTTTGTCTGGTCCAGACTGCAGCTAACACAGTCATATAGTACGCACAGCAATGTATGGGCACCAGTATGTAATGTTTTTCATTTGTTTTATATTTGTTTCTGTTTTTTTCTACACACGAGGTCTGCGATACCACATAACCCACAATACTGAAGGTTGTGTGGTTTAAAATGGTATCACATACGGAGTGTGTGTATATAAAAAAAAGTTTTCACTGCTGCATTATTTGTTTAAGACTACAGGTTAAGAGAATCATGGCCAAGAGCTGACAAAAAGCAAAAGTAGATTTTGCCTTCACTGTCGACTGCAGCTTTTGTGTCTTGCACCCAGTGCAGCAAGTTGGAGCTTGGCAATTCTCCAAGGGTCTATGGAAATGGTATAGCAATGGGGCGTGACTTCACAACCAGTTATTAAAGCATTTGAAAGCAACAGAAAATCGATTGTTACAGAGAACACTTGGGTTAATATTCCAATACTGACACTGTAGTGCAGCATGAGGGGGATGCTGCACTTCTGAGGTGCCGTCTTTCGGATGAGACGTTAAACTGAGGTCCCATCTGCCTGGATTGGTGGTAGTTCAGGTGGATGTTAAAGATCCCATGGCACCTATCGAAAAGAGTAGGAGAATTTCCCTGGTGTCCTGGCCAAATTTCCCCCATTCACTAAAAATACTACCAACAGCTTAATCTGGTTCAGTTTCAGTTGGTTACCATCTGTACCCACCCGTCCCCCTAGTCAACCCTGAAAAAGGGACTTCTAGGCCCAGTGAGCTTACCGGGTCAACAAAATTCACTAAATCAATAAATAAAGGGGGTGACCAGTTATTACATCTTGATATTGTTGGATGCAGTGTTTGTGTTCTTACACTTTACAAATTACTACATTTGCACTCACTCATACATTCATATATCAATGTATTGAAAGGAGATGCACGTCTTATAGTCATGTATTTAATTTTTCTTAAATATATAAAGCCACTGAAGGAGCATGTCTTCTTAATAAAATGTTTATATAGTTCAGTTTTTCACTATTATTGTTATAGGGTATGTGGATATATGCATTTTGTTTTATATTCCTTTGATTTTTGCGCCTATTGCAGCACTTCCAGCAGGGGCATCCAGCCACAGGCCTCCACCGACTCAGAGGACAGCAGGCTCACTTAATACGTGAGGGTCTGGCGTGGCTACCACCAGACCTCCTCCCAACATGATTCCACGACAGGCCTCCAGGTCAGTGGGAGCGCGGCCATCAAGCTGCACAATCGCGCCCAGCCCTTTTCCACCTTGGTTTTTCACCCCAGGAGCCAGCAGTGTAATGATGCACAGCGCATATGCAGGCATCTTGCCGAACTCCTCCCAGTCTTGTGTTGCATCTTGTACTGCTCCCGGTCATCACCAGGGGCCACTCAAGTGCAACACGATCCCTCTAGCCCACCCCAGAGGACGGAGAGCAGTCCCAGGATGCTCAGTCCAACCTCTCCCCTGCCAGCCCCTGGCGGCCCAAGTCCATTCCCGAACTCGGGTCGCTGGTGTGGTGTCCAGCGCCTCAACCCTCAGCGCCACTGTGCTGGCGTGGATATATGCTTTTTAAATTATATAAAAAAATTACAAAAAGTTGCTTTGCCCCTTGACAGGGCATACCTGTAGATTCACCCAAAGCATTAACCATCCCTCACCATGCATCTTCACACATTCATTCCTTGTTTCAAACATTTTCTCAATGTGTTCAATAATGTCAGTATGCAGCATATTGTTGGGTACTTTTTTATTTGGATGGTGTGATTTTTTTCCTCCTCCACTGTTACACATATCTTTGTTTTTATCAATATTTAATTATATAACTTATTTCACAGATTTCAAAACACATTACTAGAAGAAGAACAGCTACATAAGAAGTTACCATAACAGTAGATCTTCAAGAGACTTGCCTCCATTGGGGCACATCTTTGGAACTATAGCCATCAGGCATCAGGACCACTCAGAATCTTCTGCTAGCCAGGGGCTACCAACGACGACGTCCCACATCTGCATCTATATAAGCATGGGAGGCCACATCACTCCTCAGTTTCCCACCAAAGATTGGCCTCAGAGGACCTCCAACCATGGGGAACCAGGACAGAAGACCAGTACCAGGTGAAGAAGCAGAGGAAGGGGACTGGATATAGGATATGCATATGAATATAGGATGCATGGAGTACACTTTAGGCACTGCATCTGAGGTATCCCTCATTGAGGCAGAAAGGGGAAGGAGGGAGGGATGCACATCCTAATGGAGGAGATTCTCTTGAAGATCTACTGGTATGGTAAGGTCTTCCATAACTGTTCTATCTTCTTTGAGGATATCACCTCCATTAGGCCACATCTTTGGAATGATCCCAAGCAGTCCCAAATAAAAACCAGGAGGCTGGTACTGTCTGATATGCATTCAGGACACAAAGCCCTGCAGTACAACAAGTCTGAAGCCATCAGGTCTACGAGAGACAATGTCCAGCTTGCAATGTTTGCAGAGCAAGATCTGATTAGGAATGGGGATGGTCTTGAAATTATTAATGAAAAACTAATCAGATGGGATAGTCAAAACATGATAATTTTCACAGAAACACTGAACGAATTACTCACTTCTAATATTAGAACTGATATTTTGAACCTCAATAAAAGAAATGAGATAGTACAAAAATAGTATAAATTAATTTCGTGTATGTGACCATTTATGAGAACAAGAGAGTTCTATCAAAGAAAAAGCATATTACTTGGTTCAATAAAACATGTAGGAAAGCAAAAGGAAATCTACAGAAATTGGTAAGACACTAAAGGTGACAGGACAAAAGAAAAATTTCAAAACCTAAATAAAGCATGGAAAAAATATAAAAGATGACTTGAAGCTGAAAGGGGCAAATATAGGAAAATAAGGGATGAACTCGGAAAGATCACATATACTAGAGATACAAAAATATTCTGGATCTTAGTAAGTAAATGCCATGGTGGTTATTCACCCTCTATAGAGGCCTACATGGCTCCCAATATATGGGAAGATCATTTTGGAGTTTATACTATTCTGAATTAGAAGAGATGGATTTTTGGAGTTTCTTCACACAGGAATATCATATAAAACATCTAATGGCCCCTTATCCGGTTTACATAGAAGAAAATGAGATTAGACTGGCACTCCTAAAGGCCCGTGCAAATAAGGTCCCAGGTCCACATCAAATTCTGGTGGATTTCTACAAATCTTTCTCAGATTGGTGGGTCCCCATTCTTTTTTTTTTTTTTTTTTGCCATTCACTTTTTATTCAGTTTAAAAAAGAATTCAATACAGAGACTTATAGAACAAAGTACGATACATACTGAACAAGACATAGGTACTTAACAATCATATAAAATAAGCCTGACCATAAAGTAAATCCCTGTAACCCTCCCTACCCACCCCACCCATTAACCCACCCCATAATCAGAACCCCCCACACACACAAGGCGCTGCACTGTGAACTTTCTGACATGGGATCTAGCTCTTGTTTGGTTATGAATAAGCAATAATTAGCGGGGACCAGATTTTCTCAAAAAGAGGCAATTGGTTATGGAAAATCGCTATCATTCTCTCTGTCCTGAGGCTTGTAAGCAGTTCTGCCAACCATTCTGAATACGATATTGTAATGGAGTCTTTCCAATGTTTAAGAACTAATCTTTTCACAGTAATGGAAATCAATGTCATGTGGTATTTCCTCAATTTGACTGGGAAGTCCGACAAAACTCCTAATAAACAGACCTCGGGTGTGAACATCTCACCTATTCCTAACAGCGAACAGGCTTTATCCTTTATTTCAGTCCACAACGGGGCAATTTTTGAACAATGCCAGAAGACATGGAGCATGTCTCCCTCCCCTAGGCCACATCTATAGCACTTGGGTTCCTGTAGAACCTTTAACTCAGCTAATTTTTGAGGAGAGTAGTAAATGTTATGTAGAATTTTAAATTGGGTTAGTCTGAGACAATCTTGTCTAATGAACTTATGACAATTCCTCCAAATATGTGTCAGGCCAAGTTGACATTAGGAAAGCCTAACCCCAATATGGCAGAAGGAGAGTTTTCAGTAAATGCCCAATGGAACAGGACTTGGTAAATTCTCGAAACAGCATGAGGGATCCTATCAAGGGTCGTATATCAGTCAAAAGGCCATACGAGGTGAGGTAACCTTATTCAACCCAAGTTTCTGGGCTAAAGGTGTAAGTAACTGATAAACCTTAAAACTGTCCTATGAGCAAATTAAATTTATTGAGTATTTGAACTGTAAAGCTAGGATCTCCATCCTCATTGAGAAGATCCCTTAGCCTACAATCCCCCAGTTTAGGTAACCACCTTTGAGCTGATAATCTTATTCCCAATCCACCATTGAGGATTGCCCACAATTGGTTGGGAACTGTCCCTAGTATAGTTGTATTTCAGGAAAGTGCAGATTTGGCTATGAACCCTTAAGGAAACCCCAATAGGTGAATTTTTAAAGAGGAAGCAGTTTGGGGGTAATATAAAATAAAGCCTCAGGATTGAGACCCAGGCTCTTAATAAGACTGACCTCCAAATTTACCCACAGTGGGACATATTCCGTATTGGAGGAAGAGGTAGGTGAGAAAACCCATCTACCATATTTATTCATATGCGCCGCCCAAAAATAAAGTGCAAAATAGGGTAATTTCAATCCTCCCTGCAACTTGGGCGCCGCCATCTTAACATATGACATCCTGGCTTTCTTGTAATTCCAGATGAAGTCAGCTACCATCTTATGGAGTTTATTAAATCATGTCAGGGGGAGCCAGACATTGAGCATGCATAAAGGTTAAAAAAGTCTGGGGAATATATTCATTTTTACAATATTTATTCTGCCCCACAACGAGAGAGAGAGCTGTGCCCATCTTTTCATGTCTAAATCTATATTATGAACTAAATTGTCTAAATTTAGATATGGAGCCTATCTGAATTATTTGACAAAATAAGGCCCAAATATTTAAGGGACTTAGGACTCCATCCCAATCCCAGACTTACAATATCCTTTTTAAATACTCTATTATTTAGGGGATATACAACTGTTTTCTCCTGGTTCAGTTTGTAATTAGCTAACGCAGTAAACTCATTTATAGCCTCAAGCAAAGCTGGGATTGAAGAAGCAGGATTCGTAACGTAAATTAGTAAGTCATCTGCAAATGCCGTGACCTTAATAACCTGGTCTCTAATTTTGATCCCTCTAATCCTATTGTATAACACTATATGCCTAATCAAGGGTTCCAAGTACAGGTTGAACAAAAGAGGGGATAAAGGGCAGCCTTGCCTCGTCCCTACCTGTAATCGAAAAGGTGACGATATGACCCCATTGCACACAATTCTGGCTGACGTGTTCAAATATAAGGCCCTGATCCAACCTATAAATTTGTCCGGAAAGCCAAATTTGTCCATCACCTGGAATAAGAAAGCCCAGTGGACCCTGTCGAATGCCTTCTCGGCGTCCAAAGACACCAACGCCAAGGGGAGATTGGTCTCTTCAGAGGCCGAGAAGACATGAGACAGTGTTCTAAAATGGTCTGCCGAAGATCTACCCTTCATAAAGCCCACTTGCTCAGCGCCAATTAATTTCGGCAACAATTTACTGATTCTATCAGCCAATATTTTAGATCAAATCTTTATGTCATAATTTAACAAGGAGATGGGCGATAACTATCAGGCTTTTCTCAGGGGTCTATTTGGCTTAGGTATCAAAACAATAAGTGCTTCGGACAAGTACTTGTCCGTATCTGTTCCAGAGAGAATATGCTGGAATAGTTTAGATAATAAGGGGACCAAAAGGGAGGAAAAAGTTTTATAAAAGTTGGGTGAGAACCCGTCTGGGCCGGGTGTCTTGTCTATTGGTAAACTTTTAATTGCAGATTCTATTTCACCATGCGTAATGTCAGTGTTAAGAAGAACATGGTCCACCTCTTCCAATTTTGGGAGTGGTAACCGGTCCAAATAAGACAGGATCACAGACTGCTGTGGTGGAGATTGCATACCCCCATATAATGCTTCATAGTAGTTCCGAAAAATTAGGGTTATGTCCTCCGGAGCTGTCTTAATGCACCTATCTTGCTCTGACCAAATCCCTCAATTAAGCGAGATGCTTCTAGCTGCTAATCCGCCTGGCCAAAAGCCTTCCTGGCTTTTCTCCTTAGTCTATATAATTGGCTTTTGTTTTAATAATGGCCAGCTCTGCCTGATCTCCCAATAACTTAAGATATGCATCTTTAGTTTTGATTAATTTTAACTCAATCTCCTCCTGTGGATTAGAAATCATTGTATTTTGCAAGGACTTAATTTGATTTAACAAGTCTAACATAGTGGCATTTCTTTCTTTTTTCCTTCGGGTGGCCTGACTAATCAATAGCTCCCTCACGTACACCTTAAACGTGGACCAAAGAATATCGGGTCTTACATTCTCCCTCGCATTAATCTCAATAAATTCCTCCATTTGAGTCGTCAGAGTCTGGACTACTTTGGGAGCCCTCAATAATTGGTTATTCACTTTCCATCTATTTCCTTATGTATAAAGGAAGGGAAGAGATCGTGGCGTCCACTGCAGAATGGTCTGATAGTGGGGCTGCCGATCTCGAACCAATAACACCTTTGAGCAAGGCACGGAAAGGAATATATAGTCGATCGAGAGCCAGATCTATGCACGGGGACAAGAAGGTATATTCCCTTGTTTGTGGATGGAGCACTCTCCAGACATCTGCCAGACCCAAACGAACCAGCATGTCGTTAAATGCAAGGGAGGCCGGTGTAGAGAACGTTTGGGGTCTAGAAGATCTATCCATCGAAGGATCAAGAACTTAATTAAAATCTCCCCCTATAATTATTGGAAGGTGATTAAATGGCAACAAAATCTTTAGTAAATTTGACAAAAAGTCATGGTTGTCTGAATTAGGCCCATAGATTGCCCCTAACAGAATTTCCATGTTATAAAGCTTCCCCCTCACTAAGACATATCTACCCTCTTTATCTTGGATAATTTTTATAGGGCTGAAAGGTACCGATCTATGTAACAAAATCATAACCCCTCTACTCTTTGTGGTCCCTGTGAGAGAAAACTTCTCAATTTGTATTCTTCTCATACACTTAACCTCGTCCTGAAGTAATCGTCTCTTGCAAAAAGCAACTTTAACTTTCGCAGCCTCAATGTACTTCAATATTCTGTATTGCTTTGCTTTATGTCTAGCCCCTTTAACATTCCATGTACAAAGTTTAATAAAGGTGTCAGCCCCCATATTCAAATACCAGCGTACAATGTGTAACACATACTCCCATGACTCCTCGTACTTTACAGCCCCAGCAGCCTTGTGTCCCTCCCCAAAAACCGCCTCCCTCCACCCTCACAATAACCCCTAGTACCAATATAATCCCTTACCCCAATAACATTAAGTACACCCCCCTCAACATTGACTATCCCAGTAGTCTCCCCTCCCTTCCCGCCCAGCCATATCCATTTTGCTGCTACAGCCCATGATACCAGGATGCCTAGCCCACCCTTCCGCTCCATCCTCTCGCCCTTCCAACAAATCATTGAGAATCCGTATCTATCTACTTTCTACCTACCTTAAGAACCCTTAAATCGTTTAATGACAAAATTAGCGAATAGGCATGAAACATCTTGAAGCAGGGGTTCAGCTCCCCTCCTCACATTCTTATTTGCTCCATAATTCCAAATATATCCAGGGAGCAAGAAACCCTAAAATAAAACTAGGAAGCTTAACTGACTTGAGTTAGAACGGGCCTTTCCAGCCCCATATCCCGAAAGCAAAATGTGTCCCCATAGAGTCCACTCCATCGAGTAAAATAGAACAAAAAAAACATAATCTGGCAACTAATCAACCAAATTGAGCCCACATTTTTAGGCACATCATCAAACTGACGAACATATATAACCTCTAAGGCCCAAGGCCCCAATATACCGAGGTAAACAAAAATAATGTTGCCCTGGGCAAGCAGGGGCGAATATCTTATGATAGACTGTCACAGTCCAACCCATTATAGGTAATTTCCTTTAGATCTCAAAACCATTCATATAGTATAAATGAAAGTCCAAGACTATACAGCTGTATCTCACATGTCCCCATTCATGGGTCCTTGAAGAGCACTGGGAAAGCCTCACGGAGGGCTACTGATGCCAAGTCTGGAGATTCAAAAGTTTTCCATTCCTTGCCAATGGAGACCTGAAACCTCGCAGGGTATCCCATTCTGAACTTCATCTCAGCAGCGATCAACCATTTAACTAATGGGTGAAAGGCAGCTTGCTTCTGTCGTATTGAGAGCGGAAGATCTTGAACTACTCTAATCCGGGCTCCTTCCCAGTATATCTCTTTATCCTCTCTGGCTTTATCTATCAGCAGTTGCCTTTCTTGATAGTTGAGGAATTTCATGATAAAGGGTCTGGGAGGACGATCTGGTGAAGGCAGTGGTCGTAATGCCCGATGCGCTCTTTCCACGATGTACTTAGGCCCAAAGGGCGAAGGCCTTGCGATTTTCTCCGTTAACTTCTGAGCAAATTTAATCAGTTCTTGCCCCTCAGCTTTTTCTGGCAAGCCGATAAAAACTACATTGTTGCGTCGGCTCCGACCCTCCATGTCTTCCACCTTTAATTCTAACTTGTGCATTCTTTGGGAAATCTTACTGACTGCCGTGTCCATTCTTTCCTTGCTTCCTTCCAGAGATTTGATGCGAGCTTCATTGTCTGAAGCTTTTCGAGTGAGATCCTCAATGGCCAGGTTAATATTTTTAGCTCTCCTGCCATATCTAGAATTGTAGATTTGAGAGGCCCAATTTCTTCCAGGAAGCGTGACAGAGTTAAAGTTCCTCGATGCGCTGTGGTAAACATGAACCGGCCTTGAAGCGAGGCCTTGATTTTGCAGCCTTTTCGGTCGCGGAGGTGTGTTTAGGGGGCAGCTTCCTCATTTCTGCCTCCATAGATTTCAGGGCACAGGTTCCTCTCTGACACCCTTCCAAAGAAAACTTCAAGTTTGAGCAGTTTAAACGGAGTTTTCTCAATAAAAGACGGGCGATGGACGGAGCTCCCGGAAAACCAGCTACTCCGCGTCCCGCATCACGTGACTCAAGGGGTCCCCATTCTTAAGGTTTTATTCAATCATATAGTTCAAGGAGGGCAACTTCCAACTAGTTGGTTAGGAAGCATTATTTATCCTTTATTCAAGAAAGGAGATGCTTCTGATCCTAAAATGTATCATCCCATAAGCTTGATTGATGCTTCACAGAAATTATTTTCCCAAGATAATTCTTCAAAAACTTTAGGACTGGCTTAAAGAAAAACAAATATGGAGCAAATATCAAAATGGATTCAGATCAGGGTTCTCGACTATGCAACATTGTTATGTGTTATCATATATTATCTGGAAATACACTAGAGTGAAGAAAGAAAAACTATACTGTTACTTTGTAGATTTAAGTGCAGCATTTGATAGTATAAGTCAAATCTTGTTGTGGAAAAAACTAGGAATAGATCTAGCTTTACTGGACATCTTGATTCGGCTGCATTCTGAGACCTGGATTAGGGAACAGTATAATCAATTTGGAGGAATTATCTCTTCAGTTAATACCAACTGTGGGGTAAGACAAGGATGCCTTTTGGCTCTGACACTATTTAACATTTATATACAGTAAATATTCTATTTACGAATTCGGAAAAATCAAGATTTTCATTCCACGGGGGCAAAGGACAAAAAATAGCATGTCTTGCATATGCCATTGACATAGTCTTGATTTCAACATCTTTTTCAGGTTTACAGAGGAAGGTTAAGTATTTTTCAGAGTTATGTAAAGAGAACAGACTTACAGTCAATAAGGATAAAGCCAAAATGGTCACTTTTGGGAACAAAAGTAAGAAATTTCCCACATTATTCATTAATGGGAGTAAACTGGAAACTGCAACGTTCTATGATTATTTAGGGGTTAGATTTATGGAAAATTGTACATGGAAGGCACATTTATTATATTTACACACCAAACTAAAAATTGCTGTTAATGCATTTAAGAATTTCAACGTAAGGTCTGGAAGGGGGTCTGTTGTAGGTGCATTAAGGGTAATAAATGCTAAACTTCAAACCAGCATATTATATGCAGCAGACATATGGGGTCTATAGAGAGTAACCCTCTAGAGACAATAATAAACAAATTATATTGTTACCGCCCTATGATTCAGAATTAGTAAGACTTGAACTTGGTCAATTCTCCTTACAAACTCTGATTGTGGAAAGACAACTGACCTTCCTGCTTCATCTTTTTGTGCTACCAGAATCTCATTTACCTAGATATTGTGTAGAAGAAGAAATACAATACTCTTCAATGGGAGTCCATGTCCCTTTTATTCAACTGATCAAGAAAAAACGATTTCCACTGGGCATGGGTCATCTAATCTCTGAGATATATTTAAGACCTAGGAAAGAAATAGTCTCACAAATCAAAAAAAGAGTAGGGACATTGAGGTAGCAAATAGATTTCAGTGCCTCATGTCCCTAAACCACTTTACAGGGTATAAATTACTCAAAACTAGCCATCAACTAGAGCCCTATTTTAGGAAAATAGTTAATCCAGATAAAAGATGTATTTTTACGAGATTTAGACTGGAACTATACAATGCAAACTATATATCCTTTAATCAAAAAAGGATGGGCATCTCCTCCTCATTTTGTAAATGCAATCTGAAATGTGAGGATGATTTGAAACACATATTAGTTTTATGCCCCCTTTTCTCAAAGAGAAGGCAGGAATGGTTGAGTAGTATCCTGGGTAATCTCGAATTCCCCCCTGACCAAACTGTCCTTTACCTTTTTAATTCATATGATTTTTATATTTTAAATAAAGTCTGTGTTTTTTTGGCAGCTGTTTACCTTGTAACCAATGTATTGGGATTAGTGTAAATAAGTTAGAATGATGGATTTGAAATATATTGAAGTGGTAACTTTGGATGCATGATGATAAAAGAAAAAATGGCATCTTTAATTCTGGATACATACTACTATTGTATGCTATATTTGGAACTTTAGGAGGGCACCTATAATATGACCGAATAATGCTGTAGAAAGTTATTTACTCATCATCTATTATTATTATTATTATCTTGGTGTTTGTCAACTGTTTTAGTCAACCTTTGTATGTGAATTTTACAAATTGTTTTAAATGTATTTTGTAAAGCTTATAGCCAAAAAAGAAACATGAACTGAAATGTAATGTTTAGTAAAAGTGTGGACAGTGTTCCTTGTGACTGCAGCACAATGTCAGCAGCAAAAACATTTCTGAAACAACAAAAGTGGCCATACCCTTGTGGGGCGACCATAAACTGCACCAGGAAGTGACAACAGACCCCGACACAGAGGTAGAGGGACAGGAGGCTCCACTGCCACATGTTGTAGAGGTGGAAACCACATTTAGTGAGGCCATAATAGAGCAATGAGGATGAAGGTGGCACTCTCCATCCACAGCTTGAGCAGCACCCTCTATACCAGCAGAATCCGGGAAAATGTGTGCAGGAATTTCATTTTTCAGGAGTGGAACAATGCGTCTTGCCAAAAATCTCCAGGCTCTGGAGTAAGGGAGCAGAAACACGGCAGTTTTGCTTTGTGTGGGGATACAAAAAGGTCCAACTCAGAATGACCCCATCTTGTGAATAGGTCATTTACCATTGAGGTCAGCAGTTCTGATTTGTGAATCTTTGACTGATCTGCTTAGTCTGCCTGCCAAGATGTTTTGGAGACCTGGAAGATGCAAGACCGATAGCTGCAGGCCATGGAACACAGCCCAGTACCATACCATCATTGCTCCCCTGCAAAGGGGAAAAGAGTAAGTGCTCCCTTGTTTGTTGCTGTAATGTATCACACACTGGCAATGTCCATCTGGACTGCAGCTTGGTTTCCACCTTGTTCCATGACCCCTGTGCCTGGTAAGGACCAAGATGAGCATCCTAACCAGAGCCCAAGGCATCCGGGGGTGAGGATCTGTACAGGAGCTGGTACAAGGAATGAAACGCCCTTTAATAGGTTTTCGTGATCTACCCACCATAGCAGTGCTCTGCAAGGTGGAGATGTGACAAGAACCATTTGTCCATCAGCTGATCTCACTGGACCCCAAGGATTCTCATATGGAAGCAGGCTGGTGGCATAGTCACTATGGTCGCAGTCGTAAGACCCAGGGGCCTTAACATTGTTCTCAAAGAGACACAGTGACTCCTGTATACCAACTAGCAGCTCGGGCAGAAGCATCAGATACATCACAGACTAAGTGTAACAAATGTTTGCCCACCTCAGAACCAGAAGATAAGAAGATAATGTTTTAAGTAACTCATTCTTATCAGAACAATCTAGCAAAGCCTGGACTTCGGTACAAGCTGCTTTCCATAGGCTGTTCTGATATTTTATCACCTGGGCCAGGTAGTTAGCAAGTCTAAGACCCAATGAGGCTAGATTCTTTATCAGGAGGCAAAGTGCTCATATGTTTAGGTTCCCTAGATATAACATGAGTAGCCATGATGACTAGAGTCAGTTTCTAGCTGATCAGCATAAGAAGACTCATCAGATGGTGCAGGATACTGCTTGTCAGCCTTTCTAGGCACTGTAGGCAATGAGTTCAGTCTGTACCATGCAGAAAAAGGTAACCTCTTCTAATGTTGGGTATATAGGTGGAATTATAATGGAGGGTGTGCAAAGCATCTCAAAAAATTCCATTAAATTTATTTTTGCTGAATCTTCCTCTTCCACAGCAAAGACCATGGCAGACTGGATTTGCTGCATCATGGCTTGAAATGTTGGAGCCTCAGGAGGAGATCTCGGGGTATAGACCACTGAGTCATCATTGCAGGATGAGAGGGCAGAATTAGATCATGGTGCAACATACTGTTCTTCATCATATTCCTCCTCTAAAGTCATGAGTCAAGACTATATTCAGCCTCATCGTCGATGTCTCGTTCAACAACGGGCACCGCAGAATGCACTGGCCACACCAAGGATGGCTGACAGGAAAGAATCTGCCGCATGCTAGAAGAAGTCAGTCATCGACAAGATCTGTGGAGCACAAAACTGTGTCAGCAGAATAACTGCTTATAGTGGTAGTCCAGGCAGAATGTGTCTGATCATTTCTGAGAATGACACCAGCACAGCCTGAGAGTTGATGATGTCCTGTAAAGGGACCAGAACTACTGCATCAATGGGCCTTGACCTGACAATGATGGCTAAGCCAAGCCCTGATCTTGGTGTCTGATCGACGATCAGAGGGGGGTTGTAGACACTGCAACTGCAGCAGACGATTACGCAGAATTATCTTGTCTCAATGGCAACCAGTACCTCACCAGTGAGGCAGATCTTTCTTTATGTTTATGGCCAGACGATGAGGAGGGTTGTGATGACAACTGTTCCCTGTCCCAATCCTTTAACTTCAGTGACTGCTTCCTGACCTCTGGAGAGATTCAGACTTTTTTGCCCCATTTCTTTTCCATACCTTTCAAAGTTTTGAGAAGGAGAACATTTTCAAGAGCATTCTTGTGGCATGACCTTGTAACCTGGTTGAAGCTCTGGCAAATCTCACAAGTCCTCACACTGGCATACAGGCCCAGACAGCACATGTAAACTGTGAGTGTATCTTCTTTGTAAATTTTCTCTCTGCACTTAACAGTACTAAAATAAAGGCTCTTTCAATTTTGGCAGCATACAGAAATGACGAAATAACACTTATAGTAAGTTAGAAGAATAAATGACAATGGCTGGGTTGACATTTCTTCAGCAGGTCCAACGAGGATGATCAGCAGTGGAAAAAACTGAGGAGTGATGGGGTCGCACATGCTTATAGAGACGAAGACGTGGGACGTAGTCGCGGGCAGCCCCTGGCTCGCAAAATTTCCATGTGGTCGTACTACCTGATGGCTATAGTTCCAAACATGTGGCCTAATGGTAGAGATATCCTCAAAAAAGATCTGTAATTTTCTCTGTACTATACCTCACATGCAGGAAAGTAAGCCACACAGAACTTTTCTGACCTGAAAGGCGGGCAGAGGACCCAGAGGTCAAGGTGCGTCAACTGGATGGGCACTCCCCCCCACATCCTGTCCCACTCAGCTATGGCACAGTCCAAGACAAGATAACTTTGTGGCTAGACAGAAATGGGCAGGACCAGACTTAAGCACCACACTCTGATGGACACTTACTGGCACAGGACTTGACATATGATGCCATTGTGTCATGTGTCAGTGCCATGCATCACGCCAGCAGTTGGATTTCCCTCCACTGTTTAGAGACATTTATTCCTGCCCACAGGACTCCTAATGAGCAGTGAAAGGAACTCTTGCAATGGCAGAAGCCATGCATCCTCCCTAAAGCAGGACACATCCATACTGTACTATTTGCATATTCATAGCTCAAGGGAGCATCACGTGACACCCTTGACCAATCATAGTGCTCTTTCCATTTACACATGAGGTACTTTTATTTCAATGAGTGCCCTACGTGCAGAATCCTGGCAGTGGATGCTCACCTGACTGAAATGCAGGTCCCTTTTACGTTTTTTTTTTTAAGGTATTTTTCTAAAATATAAACAGTCCTGTTCTGTATGTTGATATGTCCCCCTTTGCCATTCACGGCAGAATAAGAGTGGTTTCACTTGTGTTTGCCACATCTCAGCAAGGCTTCACTGCTCTCACACAGGACAAACATGAGTGAAACATCCTTATGCTGCAACTATTGGCTCGGGAGGGGCATATTAACACAGTATCATTGAGGTGGGAATCTCAAAGCACTTTACAATTGACACACGACTCAAAGCTTAAAACTCATCTATGGTATAGCGCCCCCCCCCCGGGGTGGAAGGTGGTAGCCACTCTGCACCAGCACGTTATGCAACCAGTTGTCCATTCTTAATGCCCAAAATGGCAGGTTAATCTCTTGTCAGGTTAGTGAATGAATGGGGAACATTTACCAGGACTCTTTTCGAGATGTGTCATGGGCTCTTTAACTTTCACCTGAACAGCCGTCAGAACAGGCAGCTGGGACCTCGGGTTAATGCCTCATCTAACACAAATATTAAGCACTGCCTCCGATGCCTGAAGTATGACAGCCTGTGTTCAGGGCATAGCAGCAGCAGCATGGCAAGCCACACTACTGTGCAGTTTAACAAAGTTTAAATAAGAATGTGGGGACCCTTGGCCAACAATACAAAAAAAAATAAAAAATTTGTTTAAAAAACATTTATGGCAGCATTACTACATGCTGCAAAGTACGACAGTGTCTTTTAGAAGTCAACAAGATGGATAGATAGACAGACAGACAGACACTTTTATGCACTGTTGAGCAGCAGTATATATTCCAAGTATAGTGTACATAGTGCGTACATACAAGAAACATTGGATTTATGTGCAGTATCACTTGGTCTATCTCTCTCTCTCTCTTTCTCATGCACTCATTCAACAACTAAAAAACAGATTTTCAAATTTTCTGTCTTAAGGAAAAACGAGCAGAGCTAGGAACATTTTGCTGTCATAGGGACAATGTATTTACCTTCAGTGTCCCTCTCTTGGCAGTCAATCACATCGTACCATGGGAGATATTGTGAATACAGAAATCCGAGGAGCTGGGTTTTTTTTGGCTCCAGATGTCATGCCTCAGAATGCTTGAAGGAAAAAAAAAAAAAAGTAGTTGCAAGCCAATCGACAGCCAGAAGCCTGCATATTCACGGTCTCCGATGGCCCTCTGGAACTGACAGACATTAGAGGGACACTCGAGGAGCACACAGCCTTCTAACACAAAACTGGGCAAGTTGCTTGGTGCATGTTTACCAAGAAATACATATGAAATAACTAGCGCAATCATACTTCAGAACCACTGAAAGTTATATATCTTTCAGCTAATTGAAGGTCATACTGATCAAGGAATACCTTGATGTAAAATGTGTCTCGGTTTGTTTCCAACTACCTTCTAGCCTGCAGATCAGCATGTGCAATTAAACGCTGCTTACAACTAGTGTAGTAAAACCACCTTGACTCAGGTTCAGGAGTGGCTTCTGGCCACTGAAATTGGGAGGAGTACTGTCTCTGGCAGCATATTCCATCAGGGGGCTGGGGGTTATGCAAGGGGCTGAGGAGGAAGGACAGTCACGGGATACAACAACACTTTATCCCATGGACAAGCATGAAGATAACAGAAATACTGCACCCTCAGCTGTCAGAATGAAGCTGTGACTGGCACTTTCTGGCTCCAACCAGACAACCCACCTACCTCCTCATTATATCCAGATGGACCAAGGTGAAAGCCCCCAAACCAAGGACCCTGCTGTGGGAGGCACAAGCCACAGAGGAACAAGTGGTGGGTGGGTGTGGCTGGGAAGTCGCATGTGGCAGCCCAAGTGCTTGTTGGATTATTATAGCTAGAAAAATCTGGATGAAAAATAATAAAAATAAAAAGTGGTGTACCAAGTCAGCATTTTGAGACACCTTAGACAGAAGAGGGTGGGTGGACATGGTCAGACCACTGCAAACCCATATTTAAAAAAAGTTACCTTTTGACTGGCACTGCAGCACAGCAGCTGGGGAGTAGCATGCTAAACTGGCATTCCAGGTATGTACCCTGAGCTGCAGCAATGCACAGTGTGCATAGGGAGAGGATGATCTCTGCCACTGGTGGGGCATGTGGAAGCCTCTGTCACAGTGCCTGCACCTTGCAGCTTCAAGGAGCGCAGCACTACAGTCGCAGTAAGCCTCATGGTGTGCTTGAAATCCCTAGTGGGTACTTATGTTCCATCCAAGAACATGGTGGGCAGGGAGACAACTAGAAAAAAAGGAGTGGGTTGGGAAAATAATAATATTGCTTCTGCCTCTCCCAACCCCCAAACTGAATAATAGAAGGGAAAAAAGAGCCAGGCTGGAAAAATCCTCCTCCTGCACCATCACAGTTGAACAGAGCCACTCTGCTAGTTGTTCCATAATTGAATACTTAACCATCAGTGACAGAACAGCTACATAAGAACTTACTGTAACAGTAGAGCTTCAAAAGAATGTCTTCCATTAGGCCACACCTTTGGAACTATAAGCCGTCAGCATTAGGACCACTTAGAAACTTTTGTTAGACAGGGGCCACCCACAGTGACGTGCCACCCTGTTGACGTTGTCCATCTGTATTGACAGAGGAGAAATTCGCCATTACCACCCTCTGCATCTTATCTCTGCGGAAGGACTCAAACCAGCTTATGACCTTGCCAGCTAGTCCACAGTACTCTCGGAGGTGGTTCAACAACCACCCTTGATCCACAGTGTCAAAAACTGATGAGAGTACATGAAAGAGAAAGAAGTGGAGTCAGATGTTCCTGAAAAGTTTGAAGACTGTATAAAACAACTCTCATCTCTAGGACATTTATGAGTAATTTGGTTTACACCTGCGTCCAAGAACCTTATATTTAATAAGCGCTCAGGTGTGACCCCCATCCAGATCCAGATGCATCTGAGTTGTAGTTGGTATCAGAAATGGAACGCCCCTTAAGAGGATGCGACAGACCATCCACCGTATCAGTAATTTGCATAAAGGAGATGTAAGCAGCACCTTCTGGTTCATGTCATCCATCAACTGGTCTCACTGCACACTCAAAGTCCACTGCGGTATCCACATGTGTAAACGGGCACAGTAACAATGGCTGCTGCAAGGAGTCCCAGGAGATGTCAAAATGTTCTGGCTAGGATTTGACTGCTGTATACCAATTGTGCTTGAACAATGAGTCTTTTTGCCATGTCCAGGGATAGGAACACATAGCCCTGCTCTGTGTCCAAGACAGCACCTATGTACTGCAGCCTTTGGCAGGGAGTCAGTACTGACTTTGGCTCATTCACTGTAACCCCCAGGTCTTTGAACAATTGCCTTGTTCGGGACAGGGTGTGCATGAGTTGGCTCCTGGAGCTGGTTCTTAAGAGTCAATCTTCCAGGTATGGGAAGACATATAGGCCTTCCCTGCAAAGGGCTGCTGCCACCACTGTCAAGCATTTGGTGAAGACCTGTGGTGCAGAAGACAAGCCAAAGGGCAACAGTTTGAACTAATAATGTTCCCCTTCCAGCACAGATCTCAGATATTGTCTGTGATGCTGCCTGATCTTGATATGAAGGTATACATCCTTCATATCCAGGGAGCAAATCCAGTCCCATTTACAACAGGGGAATCAAAGCTTGCAGAGAGATCATACGAAACTTTCTGTATTCTATTTAGGAATTTAGGTCTCTTGTATCTAACACAGGCCTGAGATCTCCTATCCATCTGGGAACCAGGAAGTATCTGGAGTAGAACCCTTTGTTCTCCTAACGAGAAGGCACAGGTTCTATTGCATGTTTGTTTAGCAAAGCTTGCACTTCTTTCAGAAGGGACAAATGTCCCAGAAGATAAGAGGAAAGAGGTGGAGGGTGTTGGGGGTATTTAGGCACTCCAGAGCATGTCCCTTTGTAATTATCCCCAGATCTCATTTGTTTCTGGTAATCTCCCTCCACTGTGTCTGATGAAGGGAGAAACAGCCCCCTACAACAACCTCTGGAGGCAACAGTGGTGTGGGGACCATTCGACTTAAGTCATGCTGAGCCCATGGGGTACTTGTGTCCCAGCAATGACCAGTCTTTCAATTTTAATGACCACAACTTGGTCAATGGGGCAGGTGATGTTGCTTTCTGACCCTGGGCTTTTTCCATGGCCACTAGAGTTTTTTCCAGCAAAAACTTTTCCAGCGCCTTTCTTCTGCATTGACAGGTTGCTTGACTGTAGCCCTGGCTAATCTCATGAGTCCTGATGTTGTGAGAGAAGCCTAGACAGCAGACACACACATCATGTGCATCACTCTTATTAATCTTTTCTCTGCACTCACAATACCAAAATGTCGTTGCTGGTTTTGGCAGCATGCAGAGGCGGCGATACCACTAAACTTTAAGTGATTTGCTTAGATAAAAATAATAAAGGACAATAGCTAGTTGGTCAGCATTTCCACAGTAGGTCTGACAAGCATGATCAATGGTGGGAAAAGGACTGGGGAGAGATGGGCCACCCACACTTATATAGATGCTGACGTGGGATGTCACCATGGGCGGCCCCTGGATAGCAAATGTTTCCTTTTGGTCCTAGCGCTGATGCGGGTATAGTTCCAAAGGTGTAGCCTAATGGAAGTGATAACCTTGAAAAAGATAATTCAATTAAATGTTTTGTTCAGGAAGAGTAATAAGCTGTGGCATGAACTTTGTGACTAACCCTAATACTCAAAGCATTTGTAGACTGAGATGATGGGCCTGAGCTGTTTCGGACTGTGGACAGGTTTCTTCGTGCAGTCTTCTACAGCCGAAAAGAGCCTTTTCAGTAGCACTTTGCAAAGAGTTTGCTCTGCTCTTCTCTGACAGGGTATCTTCTATTCGGGCCAGGATCTCGCCAGTGGGTCTAGATCAGTCCCGCAGGGTGGGGTCTGGGTGGAGCAGGGGCACGCCAATTGTCTGGGTGGAGTTTCAGCCAGTGGAGGTGGCTGAGGTCTCCAAGGTGATTTCGAAGCTGCGCCCCATTTGCTGTGAACTGGACATATCTCCTAGTGGGCTGCATCGAGGCTAGTGATCCAGTGTTCGCCAGGATAGCCGGGTGTTCGCTTTCAGAGGAGGTCTTCCCCGATGCCTTGAAGGAGGTGTTGGTGAAGCCCATTCTGGAAAAAACATCTCTCAACCCTGACATCCTGGCGAATTACAGCCCTATCTCCAACCTCCCATTTTTAGGGAAGGTTGGTGAGAAGCTAGTGGTTCTGCAGCTCGAGAAACACCTGGAGACCTTCTGACATCTACGAGCCATTCCAGTCTGGGTTTAGGATGAGGCACAGTACAGAGACGGCACTAGTCTGGGTGCATAATGACCTCCTCAGGGCAAGAGATCGAGGGGAGCGGTCAATTCTCATTCTCCTCAATCTGTCATCAGCATCTGATACCATGGACCACACTGTGTTGTTGGAGCACCTTAGAGAGTATTGTAAACTCACCGGTACTGTCATCAACTGGTATGAGTCCTTTCTCTCAGGCAGGAGGCAGAGGGTAGCGTTAGAGAATTTATCCTCCTTCCCAATGCCCCTGACCAGTGGAGTTCCTCAAGGCTCGATCCTGTCACCGATGTTGTTCATGGTACACATGCTGCCCCTGGGGAGGTTCATCAGACAGTACAGTCTGGGTTTTCACTGTTATGCAGATGATACTCTGTTCTACATGTCTTTTGCACCAGGGACAAATGGTGCTGTCGAAGTGCTGAATAAATGCCTTGCCGAGATCCAGGATTGGATGAGCTCTAACTGGCTGAGCTGTAACCTAGACAAGATGGAGGTACTGGTGACTGAGCCAGGTCACGGGCTTGATGGGGATGCCTCCGGGACAACAACAAGTTTGGTCCTGGGGTCTACCCTGTTGATGGCGTCCTCTAGGATGAGAAACCTGGGCGTTGTCCTCAACGACAAGCTGACATTTGAAGCCCAGGTGTTGGCTGTAGTCAAAAGTGGCTTTTACCATCTGAGAAACATCACCCGGATTAAACCCCTAATTCCACTCGGAGACCTTCCATCACTGGTGCATGCCTTTGTAACATCCAGACTCGACTACTGCAATGCTCTGTACCTCGGGGCCAGTGGAGGGAACCTCCGCCGGCTGAAGCTAGTGCAGAATGCAGCGGCCAGGCTGCTGATGGGGCTGTTGAGCTCCTGTCATGTGACCATGGCCCTGCAGGCTCTACACTGGCTGCCGTTCAGGCAGAGGGTTCTCTTCAAGGTGGGCTTGCTCACCTACAAGGCCCTATACGGATCGGGCCCTGGCTATTTGTCAGCACTTCGTACCCTTACCATCCCAGTCAGCTCACTTTGTTCCTCCACTGAGGGCCTCCTGGAGGTTCCGAGGACCATGCTGAAAACCTCAAGTGATCGTTTATTTGGGGTGGCTGGCCAAGTCCTCTGGAACTCACTGCCAAGACCTCTGAGGGAGGCCCTCATGGCGGAGGCATTTAGGAGGGACCTAAAGACTCACCTTTTCAGCCTAGCTTTCCCAGCTGATTTTTTTTTTAATTCATACAAAAAAAAAGTTTAATAATTTTTTATGTTTTTGATCGATTGTTTTATAATCTAAATGTTTTTACCATTCTGTGAAATTTTTCTATTGTATGGCGCCCAGAGCCTCCCAGATTGCACACCAAACAAATAATAAATGACTTACTTACTAAAACCCAAGAAAAATTGTTGCTTCTGATATTAAGGACTCCTATTCGCCTGCTTTCCACCCTAGACTGACACCAGCACTGTCCCACTTCCCAAAGTGTCTGTCATTTTCCTCTGTTCCTTATTTTGTTATGTTGATGACTGTTTAATGTTCATTTGCCTTTTCAACAATTTACTATATGGTAATTTACCATATGGCAATTTTATTCTTTAAGCATACTTGAAATCTCATGTTTTGTTATACTCATTTCCATATTATTTTATTATTCTTTTACATTGTACTTTGTATCTGTTCTCTTCCCTTCCCCCCTCACTAAGATGTGTCTGGAAATGGGCTGATACCAGCTCAGTATGACTTTCCTGGCAAAATTTTTGAAATAAACAAACACAAACGCGCATACATACATACATAAGGTGGCTGTCCCACTGGCACACCAGCAGAGTTGCTGCTCTCAGGACACCAGGGACCTGGGTTTGGGGGCCAGCCAGGGTTTGGAGGACAGCAGGGGTGAGGAGGAGGACTGAGCCTCCCAGAGGACTCTTTTCTTCTCTGGAGAGGGTTGATGGTGAGCCTCACTGCACTGCCACCAGCTGGGTGACCGTGAGTGGCAGTGCAGTTGGGGAACCTATGTTGGGAGGCGGGGGACATTGCCAAATGCTGCACTGAATGCACACAACATACATGCATGATGCTTGGACATCCACACACAGGCAGTATCCTAAGGGTTGGGAGGTAACCATGAAACAGACCCCATCTGTGCACAGTGATTGCTCTGGGCACCCACAGGCCATGCACCAGCCGAGCCAAGGCAGCCTCGTCCCAACTCCATTTTGGTCCTGAGGGGTTTGGGATGACCCCTAATGCCCTGCTGTGGGATATAAGCTATGGAATCTCCATAGAGGTCTGTAGGTCCTTGGAGAAGACAGAATTATGGGGCTGGAGAGCACAGTGACCAGAGTGGGGTTCCCACCAGATGGAAGACCCCAAAACAAAGTTTAAAAAGTCTATGAAAGGGGGCTGACTCCCTGATGCTGAGTGGTAGGGGAATAACTCTGATACAATGGTGACCCAGATTAGTGCCCCAAGCCCAAGGCAACATGAGAGGAGGCCAACAGAGAGGGTGAAGACACGTTTGTGCAGACACTCTCTCTTGGGTGGGTTGCCTATGCCATTTCATGACAGACACCAACAGGTGGCCCTGTAGTGGTACCACAGGCAGCAGGAGTTACATGTATTGTTTAGCATTCCCAGACCTAAAGCTATCTTGAGCATGGAATCGTCTAATGCCAGGGTGGAAGGTAGGACCTAAAAAGAGGGGGAAACAATTCTGACTGGCTGTGGGGTGATGAGATGGCCTGATGACACCCACTGTCAGCCAGCACACTAAACATCTAACCCAACCCCTTTGGCACCTAGCGCTAGATGGAATCTGCTGCACTCATGGAATAGTTCTTGGCCAACCAAAAAGGTAGCCCCACTTGGGGGTGGGGGGGTAAGTCGGGGTAGTCAAGTGCACATCAGAGGTCCAGAGACGTTGGAGTAGAAAGGTGGAGTAGGCTAGCAGGAAGAGACCATGAGCGAGAGTTGGCAAGAGGCAGGAACTAAAGGTAATCCCTGTAAGCAGGCCGTCAAGAGAAAATAAAAAATATCTGAGAATGGAAATGAAACTTGTAGTGTGAGTATAGATCTGAGTATTTTCTGCTCAGCATTTTACAACTAGCTGCAGTAGCTAACTTCTGCCCCCCTTATCTCACCGATTTTCCCTTTTACATTCCCTGCATATCTCCTCAAACTGTATCTAGCCACCACAGCAACACCCACAGGTACCATAAAGAGCTGCCTGAAACACTGGTGTGACCCCCCCCCCCCCCAAACAATGCCATGATGATATTTTCTACTCTTCTCTTCTGACACAGTAGGCTAGATTCTCCTTCCGCCAGTCCACAAACTCTTGATCCTAAGCAGACTGGAGCAGTTGCCACTGGCATCCAGATTCCCACACAGCCTGTCTCCTCATATACTGTTAGAGTAACCCCCTTTCATGGGGGTTGAACGACCAGAGGCAGAGCTGACCAGGTACAGACATCCAGTTACTGTAAATGGTTATCAGTAAGGCAAGCCACAACACTTACCATTAGGCTGTTGGATAGCCGTCACCATCATTTAAATTAATTGTTTTGTTTAATCTCCCTTTCCACTGATAGCCATTAAGATGGTTCCAGTTATTGAATTATGCAATATAATTACCTAAGCAAATATAACAAATGAGGTTGGCTGTATGGCCGGATAATGACCAGAATAGAAGTCCTGGATCAGGAACTAAAGCAGCAACACAAAACAAATGGAAATGTCAATTATTCTGCAAGTGAACCCTATCAAGGAGAGTATAACTGCATTTATAACAGTTACCATTCCAAAAAATAAATCCAAATGGAGCAAAACATCTATGACAAAACAAATCAATAGACATTATCTGCTGGCAGACTGAAAAAATAAACCTATAAACCTGACTGGCAGTCACCTTGGCTAATCCAGAATCAGATTTAATAGCGGGGACAAGATTATACATTCAATCCAAAGGAAGCAGTTCAAAGAGTAAAAACATAGGGGCAAAATGCCAATCACAAGAAACAAAGAGTGGCTCTGGATATTTAGCAACTTCCCACCACCTGATCAATATACAAATCGAAGACACAGCAGCAGAGGGCTAGAGCCATATTCTAGATTCAACGTTCTAGCTGTACCATGTGATGATTAATGCTAGAGATCCATTCTGATTGGCTAGTGAGGTGTATAATGGACAATGAAGGGAAAGTACACAAAGATACATAATCAGACTACAGGAAACAGCCTGGTGGGCAGCACTGTATACCCCCACCTGCAGTGTACACTTTTCATCCGTATACCAGAAAATCATGGGTTCAAGTTCCACTCTAGGACTTTGATTCCTGCTGAATGTGTACACTACAGTGCAGCTGGAGACTAGCAGAGCATGTCATAAATTTGGACTTGGACTTGTATAGCTGGCTGGAAGATGAGCATGTTGGCTAGGACACATTATCCCATGCTCTTCCAGAACAGTAGCATGGGAAAGTACAGTTACATAAGAACTTACCCTAACAGTAGATTTTCGAGAGGATTTCTTACATGAGGCCACACCTATGGAACTATAGCCATCAGGCACTAGGACCACATGGAAACTTTTCTAACTAGCAGTCTACAAGGGGCCGCCCATGACGGTATCAGACACAGTCAATGTCCCTTCCATATAAACATGGGCGGCCCTGTGCCCTTCTCAGTTCTCTTCCTGGAGACCCCATACATAGGATCTCCAGCCGGGGAACCGAGGGGAGCCAGAAGTTCCCACCAGAAAGAGAGGTGAAACAGAAGGTAAACTGTCCTGGAGAAAGAGACAGAGACACAGAACACCCTAAAGCCAAGGGGACATAGGGAAGCAGCATGACCTGATGCAAGAGAGCCTCTCAAAGATCTACAGTTACGATAAGTTCTTACGTAACTGTACTGTCTTCATTGAGGGTATCTCTTGCATCAGGCCACACCTATGTAAGCAGTTACAGACAGAGGACAGGATTTTCAAATGTCATGACTTTTAGGTTCTGGCAGTGTGCCAACCCCTTTGCTGCAGTTGTGCCTGATTTTACAATCTTGGGCGCAGTTGCAACAGTTTTCACGATTTACGTCAGCTTGCGCCAAATATCTGGTGCAAACTCCGTAAAAAAGGCCCCCAGGACTGCCGCAAGTCAAACCAAAAAAGTAGGTCTAGCTTGTAACAATTGCCGCAATGGATAGAAACTCCCATTAGATCGCCCCAAGCATCATATTGTCATCACACCCGGGGCTTGCAGCAATCTAAGCCTTTGAAAATCCTGCCCAGAGAGAAGTCTGGGTGGCTGGAGGCTGTAGGCCTAAGACAGGAGCCCTTGAAGCACAGCCAGGCCAAAGCCTGCCCTTCTTCTAGAGGCAATGTCCACACTGTAGTGTTTCGTGAAAGTGTGGACTGTACTCCAAGTTGCAGCAGCATAGCTCCCTGCAGCTGAAACATTCCTGAAACAGTTAACAAGTGGCCATGCCTCTGGTTGAATGACCACAAACAACGCCAGGAAGTTCCTTACTGTACTACCTATAACAAAAAGTGGTACAGTTGGCCAACCATTTGGACAGGCACTGTTTAGAAACTGGAACACTCTCTTTGCCAGGGGTGAAAGGGACAAACTGCTGCGAGGACTTCCTGCAGTCCTTCATACGGTGTGTATAGTAATGCAGGATTCTATGCACATCTAATGTACAGAGCAATGCTTCCCCTGGACTGGCATGCTTTGGATAATAGACAGGCAAGTGGATTGTTTGATTTAAGGTAAACTCAGACACCACTTTTGGAAGAAACTTAGGATTCATACGCAGACACCCTGCCTTTGTGGAAAATCAATTAAGGAGCCTCACACAACAGGGCCTGAAACTTGGAAATCCTTTGAGCAGAAGCAATAGCAACTAAAAACAATGCTTTCTATGACAGAAAGCATAGCTCGCATGATGCGGCTGGCTCAAAAGGAGCCAAAGCAAGTTTCTCCAACACAAAATTCAAGTCCCAAGGTGGGACTGGATTGTGGATGGGAAGCTTTGGATGGAGAATGCCTCTCAAAAAGTTACGGGACACATCTAGTTGTGCCACAGTACAGCCATCAACAGACACATGGAAGGCTGAAATTGCTGACAGGTGCACCTTAATAGAGGAGTACTGCAGGTCAGAACCTGAAATGGACAGCAAGCACTCCGGAATCCAATTCACTAGACAAGTGAAAGGGTCCAACTGATGGGAAGTCATCCACACAGCAAAGTGCGTCCTCTTCATGGAATAAGTGGCCTGGTGGAAGGCTTCCTAGTGGCTACCAGGACATCAGCCACATTTTGGGACACCCCAAATCTAACCATGGCTGTGTCATCAGGAGCCATGCATGGAGGTGCAGTGACTTGAGGTCCAGATGGACCAAGGTGCCCTGCTCCTGTGAGGCCAAGCCTTTGCACAGGAGCGGTGGCACTGGAGGTTCCACCGCCAGCTGCTGCAGCAAGGGGAACTAGATCTGATGAGGCCAGAAGAGTGCAATGAGGATCAGAGTGGCCCCTTCCATCTAAAGCTCGATTAGCTCACTCTGAATCAGAGGAAAGGGAGGAAAAGCAGAAAGGAACTTCCCTTTCCAAGACAGAGACAATGTGTCTCACCAGAAAACTCCAGACCCTGGAGCAAGCAAGCAGAAATGTGGCAGTTTTGCAATGAGTGGGGACGCAAAAAGGTCCAACTCTGGGACAACCCCACCTGTCAAACAGGTTTTCTACAACCGAGGTCAGCAGCTCCCATTCATGCATCCAAGACTGTGACCGGCTAAGCCTGTCTACTAGGATGTTTTGGATGCCTGGAACATGAATGACCGACAGTTCTAGACCATGTTCTAGCACCCAGTACCAGACCCTCATCGCCTCCTGACATAGGGGGTATGAAAGGGTCTCCCTTGTTTGTTGATGTAGTGCACTATACTGATGTTGTCCATCTGCACCTGCAGATGACCCAGAGACAGATGGGTCTGGAAGGCTTGGAAAGCATACAGAACTACCCTCATCTCTAGGACATCGACGTGGAGAGCAGTCTCCACTCTGGACCATGTCTCTTGAGTCTCATGAAGCTCCAGATAAGCCCCCCAGTATAACCCCAAAGCATCTGTGGTGAGAATCTACTGAGGGGAAGGAATGAGGAAGGGAGCCCCATTCAACAGGTTGCTGGGTTCCATCCACCATAACAGCACTTTTTAGACCGGAAAGGAGACTAGAACAAGCTGTTCCAGGTCACTAGTGTGTTGGTCCCACTGGAGCCTCAATGTTCACTGGGGAATCAACACGTGCAGCCTGGCTAAAGGTACCATGACAATTGCTGCAGCCATCAGGTCCAAGAGTCTCAGAAAGGTTCTGGCCATGACATACCTGCTGTTGTAAAGTAGCTGGGCCTGAGCCATCAGGCAGTCCACCCTGTCCTGTGGTAAGAATACAAAGCCCTGAGCCATGTCCAGCATTGCCCCAGTGTACTGTAGGCATTGACAAGGGGTCAAGACTGACTTGGGCAGATTGACCATGATTCCCAGGGCATGGAACAATTGCCTGGTACACTCCAGGGTCTGAAGCAGTTGCTCCCTGGACTGTGCTTTGAGCAACCAGTTATCCAGGTAAGGGAAGACGTACAGCCCCAGCCCCACCCCCTCCTGAGGGCTGTTACTACCACCACCATGCATTTGGTAAAGACCTGTGGTGCAGAGGACTAGCAAAGGGCAATGATCAGAACTGGTAGTGCTCCCCCTGGAACTGGAATCTGAGATACTGCCAGTAGGGAGCACATACCTTGATATGCAGGCATGCATCCTGCATATCAAGGGAGCATATCCAGTCTCTCTGGTGCAACAGGGGCAGCAGACCATGCAGGGTCACCATCCGGAACTTGTACTGCATGTAGAAATTCAGGTTTCTCAAATCTAGGTTGGGCTGTAAACCTCCTGTGGATTTGGGGACTAGGAAAATGAGGGAATAAAACTCCCTGTTCCTCTGATAGTTGGGGATAGGTTTTATGGCCCTTTTCTGTAGCAGTGCGTGACTTTCCTCCAGCAACACTGGAATGTGGTCTGGAGGGCAGTTTGAGTGAACTGGAGGTAGATCTGGAGGCTACTCCAGAAGTTCTAGAGTGTGGCCTTGTTCTATGAGCTACAGGACCCAAGCATCTATAGTGATCTCCCTCCACTTGTCCAGGTGGAGGGAGAAACAAACCCCTACCACCATCTCCTTGCAGTGCTGGAGGGTGAGGGTCTGACAAGGAGTCATGCTAAGGCAGTACCTGTGGCCACACTACCTCCTCTGGGGGGCCTTCCCAGTGGTGGAGGTAGGGGTAGGCAGGGCTGTTGTTGCCCTACACTTGCCTTGGGGCTTGGTGCCCTGCTTAGGCTTATTGTAGGCCTGATGAAAGGGCACGTTCTTGCCACTTTTGGCTGGGTGTGGTATAGGGAGTGGACAGACCACAAAGTCGTTCCCGAGGCCTGCAGGTCAAAAGGTATGCCCTGCACATCTGCCCCAGAGAGCTTGTAGCCTCTAAAGAGGGCATTCGGGATGGACTGTTGTAGGTCAGTAGCAAACCCAGACAGTTTGAGCCAAGAATGCAGTCTCAGGCAGATGCCAACTGCTGCAGCTCTAGTGGAGGCGTTGGCTGCATCATAGGCAGACCTCAGAAGGTGTTTGCCCACAACTGCCCCCAGACTGCAGGGCCTTGAGCAATTCCTGCCTCTGGGAACCATCTAAAAGGTCCTGGGCAGCAGCTTTGGCCTTTTTCCAGAGGGTATTCTGAAATTTAACCACATGGCCAATGTAATTGATCACTCTGATGGACAGCGTAGCAGAGGCAAAGGCCCTTTTGCTCATAAAGTCCAGTTTTCTGGACTTCTTATCAGGAGGAAGAGAGCTGAGGTGCTTAGGCTTTTAATCCTATAATGGGCAGCATTCATCATCACTTGGTCTGCCTGTGGTTGCTCTGCAAAATATGGCTTCCCTGAAGGAGCCTGGTACAATCTGTCTGCCTTTTAAGGCATGGCAGGAATCAAATTCAGTCTGTACCAGGCAGCCACAGTGGCATCCTCAAAGGCCGCTATGAGTAGAGGAGTGATCCAAGGTGGAGAACCTGGCAACTCCAGATATTCAGACAGATTTTTCCTGGTCACTTCCTGCTTCTCAGCATCAAACCCCATGGCAGCATGTAACAGCCTCATCACTGAGATGAAAGTGGGGTCATCAGGGGAGGACCTCAGGGTATTCTTAGTTGAGTCCTCACCCCCTGAAGAAACAGTGGAAGTAGAGTTGGAGGGGCTACCAGCCTCTGCTCCTTCATCCTCATCTTCATTGTCATCCTCATCCTCCCGAGGGAGAAGATCAGGATGGTATACGTCCTTATTGCCTGGCTCTGAAATGGGCATCGACGGCGTCAAGGATCAAGGACGAGTAGGGCACAATGCCATGGAAGGCATCAGCGTGGGAGCAGGCCTAGCAGGCCCCAGCACTGCGGGCCCTGGAGAGGAGCAAGGTGGTGCATGAACTCCCAGAAGGAGAACAGCATAGCCAGGACAATGACAGTGACTAACACTGAAACACCTTGCAGTGCTGGCGGTACGGCCTGAGGTGTTGACAGCAGGTGCTGAGACTCTGGTGTCAATGGGCTGGCCTGGGATGTCAACGGGGCAGGCCGAGACCCCAGTGTTGACAGGGCTGCCTGGGGTGATGATGGGGAGGCCTAATCCCCAATGTCAAAGGAGCAGCTGAAGTAAAGGTTGAAGACGTCATCAGTGGAGGTGGGACCCCCCAATAACAATGTACCAATGCTGGCCGAAGAAGAACCAGCGAGGTTCCTTGTCTGGTGGCCTATGGAGGAGAAGGGCTGGAATAGCAGGGGCTGAAAGAGTCAGTGGGGTCGTGATAAGGCCTGGTGCTGAGGAGTGATCGCCAGCTAAACTAAGACTGTGGGAGGCACTACCAGATCTGACCCTGTAGAAAAGAGGGTGTGGGTGGCAGCGGGGGTTGCTGCCAAAGTGGCAGACCCCACCATGGCTGACACTCGAAGTGGTGACTGTGAGCTGCAGAGGATCTCTCCTTGCTCTGATCCTTGTCCTGGTGTTTGGGTTTCCCGGCTGACTTGTCCCGGGCCTTGGAGGCGTGAAAGCCTATGGACGGTGCCAGGGCCGTGGAGGAGCTTCTGGCCTGGAGCTCCTTTTCCATTTGAATGACCTTCTGTTGAAGGAGAAAATTTATCCAAGGTATTTTGGCAGCACCACCAGGTAGTCTGGTAGAATCCACAGCAGACTTCGCAGGCCTCAACGTCGTGGTCCGGGGCTAGGCAGCAGACGCAGACATTGTGGTTATCTTTCTCAAAGATCTTCTAACTGCATACACAGTACCGAAAGAGTTTTTGGGGGGTCAGTAGGCATAAACAAGAAACAAATCACTTTAAATAAAGTGATTACTAAAATTAGGGTGAGAAAAGAAAAGAAAATCTAAAGGAAGAAATATGGTGGTCAACTGAAGCAGAGATGTCTCCCTGGAGTCCAACGTGTGATGGTCAACAGCAAGAAATGAACCGAGATGGGTTCTGGGCCACCCACATTTATATGGTAGGGACATTGCCTGTGTCTGACATTGTCATGGGCGGCCCCTCGTAGACTGCTAGCTAGAAATGTTTCCGTGTGGTTCTAGTGCCTGGTGACTATAGTTCCATAGGTGTGGCCTGATGTAAGAGATAGCCTCAATGAAGATCTTTAACTTCCACCTGGCAAGTAAATAGACGTGAGAAGACACAACCAGTTTCACATCTCAAAGAACAGACCCTCTTATATGGCAGCAACCCCATGCCTTCACTGCAGGTACAGAATGAGATCAAGTATAGGTGTGAGGCTTGAGGCCACAATCTTTGACCCAGATGAGACCATGCTACCAACACAGTCATGCTGCCAGTTATTACTAGAGTACAGGGCTGCCAGAGATGATTGGATAAACAGTTACATAGAGGTTCTGTCTATCCATTGCTCAGGGTGGACCATGTGGAAGCTGTTCCATCTGTCCTCTCTACTTGGGCAGACCAACTAACAGCCCTTGCTGGGAATCAAATCTGGGACACCGAGTTCCTAAGGCAGCAGCTGAAGTCATTCAGTTAAAGGGAAATCACCTTTTGCTAGGAGACTAGAAAGTGCCTTTAACTTTAATATATAAAATGTTATTTACAGCTTTCGCTGCTAGATTGAAAATAAAAAACAAATAGAATAAAAAATAAAATAAAGATGGAATTTCTTTATATAGACTGAATTTTCTCAAGTACAACTACCTCCCACCTACCCCATTTTTTTTTATTTGTTTTTTAAACAATCACCTATACTTGTAGCCACTCTCATGTCTCTCCCATAAAACTGGGCAGAGGTACCTGTCACCATTGATGGAAATAAAACTTGTAACACCATATCCTGAAGGTATCAGTTCTAACCAGTTCACTAAACATCAAATTCCCCCTAGTTAGAAGGAAATACAGATATACAGTGAAACTTGGCTTTTAAGGACACACCATATTATAGAGCTGGTGACCGGGAGCCCTTAGAAAAACATAATGTTTATACAAAAGACTGCATATACTTCACATATGCCCTGTATTTTTTTGCCCCACTTTATTTCTGCAGACAGCTGCTGTAAATAGGATCAGTGTACAGCAGACATAATCTGCTCTTGTTGCTACATGTGATGTCATAATCCTCTGTGGATGGATCTCAATAGGTTGCCTTGGCAATGATGATGATGTCATAAGCAGGAGAGTATGACATTACCTGTAGGTAAGCAGAAGGAGTAGATTAAGACCAAATGACAAGGGTTCCTTTGCCATACAAATGTTCTTAATAATAGAGCATAAGGGGATGATAAAAAACAGGAAACAGAACCAAACTAATGTATAATTTCCAAAGTTTTTCCAGAAAAGTTACAGGCTCTTTAACGGCATCACAATATTAAACATATTTCTTAAAGTTACAACTGCAGTCTTTTTAAGGACAGATACAGCAGTGCCAGGGGCTCGGCACACTGCACACTCATCTGTGAGGCCGAAAGATTGAAAGGTTGTGAGTTCTAGCACTGCAGCAAGAACTTAGAGGTAAAAATCCCAGTACTGACACTTTAGTGCACCATGGGTGCCATCTTTTGGATGAGATGTTAAAAAGAGGTTCTCTCTGTTCTGGTGGTTGCTAAGGTGGATGTTAAAGATCTTGTGGCACTTTTCGAAAAGAGTAGGGGAATTCCCCCCGTGTCCTGGCTAAATTTTCCCTATTCACTAAGAATACCCCAAAACAACTTAACCTGAATAAATATGTCAGTTTGCATCTGCCCCCCACCCACAGGACAAGACTGAAAATAAGTCAGACTTGTCTAGCCCCCTCCTTCCTGGTCAGCACAAAACGCATACATACATATTTTTGTCCTGACAGTCCCATGGACCATACAAGTTCTTAGCATTGCACTGATAGGTATTCGCAGCTTTCACTACCATTGTACATGGAAAGCTTTTTACACCATATCTTATCTCCTATACAGTATAGCAGAAGTTCAAAAGATATTCTGGTTTCTAGCATAAAATTTACAGTTTGCATTAGCAGAACACAAGACACATAAATGTTCCCAAAATTTGATTTTAAAGAACTTAAGTTTTTATTAAATACATTTTTATTAAAACAAGATTTTACCCCCTTAGATATCTTCTATTTGCATTGCTCGTAAAATAGGTCAGACATGTCCTGCTGCCTGATTGGTTAAAAGGAGTTCAAAGCCATGTGTTTACAGAGGGACAACTGATGGTTTAGGACCATTTTGGCAACCAGGACAAAGCACCCTGACATAACAGTGTTTCACGCATCCCGATTGTCATCATAAACAGGGCAGTCATGTTTACTGACTTCAACTTCAATTAGGACCTACAAAATAAATTCCCTTAACTCAGAAGGAAACAAATTAATTCATTGTTCTTTCCTCTCTCTTACTCCCTTCCATACACATGTACACAGATATACAAATTTGAAAAAGTGTAGTACTGCTTGGTTTTATTTTCTTGCGTTCCTTTGCTGACCAAGAAAAATCTAACTCCTATCTTTTTTTTATTTATTCTTTGGTAACTAGGTAAGGCCCACTGGGCACTGGGAAGCACAGAGTGGGTAAGTGACTTGCTCAAGGTCACACAGTATACAAGCAGAGGCTGTGAGAATCAAACCCACATCTGCTGGATGCACTAAGCTCATTCATAACTCATTACTTTAACCTCTAGGCTATACCACTTAGACTCACCTGTTGGGTACGTGTGAGTGAGTGAGTGAGTGACTGAGCGAGTCTGTGTGTGTAGGGGGCTGAACATTCTTCCAGTGGAATTCTGCAGAATTTTGAATTCCTGTAATACATGATAAACATTTCAGCTATGAACGTGTAGAGTGACAGATAACTGACAGGTGGACAGGGGTAACTTCTTACTAATTACTTTCAACAAAATTAAAAGGTGCATCTGAATAAAAAAAAAAGTTGTGTATTTTTTGTTTTGTTTTTAAAATTGTTTCACACTTTACCCCACGTTATAAGCATAGTAATACACTCTCTGGGTGTGGGTTATAAGATAACTGCACTTCCTCCTGCCTCAAAATGCACCTGAGTGTGCGGTTATCATATTACAGCCCACACCCTGTTGTGTAGTACTGCTTACAACTGCCACAAAGTTATAATCCTCTGTACTGTATATCAATTACATCACAACAAAATTGCAACATGATGTTGTTGTCACAAACTGAGGACTAGAACTGCAGAGCAGGAAAAAGAGAAGGCACAGATAAAAGTAAGGGACAAAGAACCTGTTTTCATAGAAATGTTTTTAGTAAAAGAGACAAATGTTCTGAAATTCTGATTTTTTTTTTTTAACATTACTAGAACTGAGTCCCGAAGGTGACAACTGTAATTTTTTTGTTTTGTTTTGCTGGAAATGAGAAAAATCACTTTAATAATCCCTTAGCTCTATTCAAAATATTTCCTCAAACAAAAAAACTGGAACAAATTTAAATGTCAACACAGTGCTTTAGACAGACTAAAGGCCGACTCTTTTATGCAATAGTTTTGAGGTGGTTACACTTGCTTTTCTGTGTGGGGTTTTCATTCTGCACTCAGCGACCCTGCCAAACCTGGGAGAACATGCATGAAAATAGCATGCCCTTCTGGGTTACACACTACACAGACTGCAGGTTTTATGTTCTATGGTGTCCACATCTACATAAGCTTGTTCTACTGTTATGCTTGCCTGTCTATACAGTGCAACTTGTCTGTTATGGACCCCTCTATGACCAAACAATCAACTTACAATCAAGAAGTCAGGACAGCTTCTGAAGTCTTTGAAAGGCCCCCACCCTTGGGCAAGCTAACCTCTGGATTAGTTTTTTTTTGCAACAAAAAAAATTATAAACAAACAAATAATACTTTCAGTACCCCATTTCTGTCTTGTCTATTACGGACTCCTCTGCAACCAAACAATTTTTGCTTACTGTCAAGTAGTTAGGACAGCTTTTGAAATCTGTGAAAGCCCCAAAATTATAAATATTTTCAATACCTCATTTCTGTTGTATTTCTGTAAAGTTTCTGTGCCACTCTGTAATTTAAAAAAATGCCCTACTAGCCAGTTCGGTAGTGCTGAGGGTTGAGGTGCTGGATGCCACACCTTGTGCTATGCTGTGGGTTTGGGAACGAGCCCGGGTTGTTGGAGTTTGGCGGGGGGGAGGGTGAGGAACCGGACTGAGCTGCCATGAGGCAGCCCTCCTCTCCCGGGAGGGATAAGGGGTTTCCCTGGCCCTTGGTTGCCACTCGATGGAAGACGGATGGCACTTCAGGTTATGAAGGAGCTCGGCAATAGCTGGGTGAGGCAGAAGGGGCTGAGCCAGCGCCCAGAGTGCGTGTGTACCTCCACGTGTACACACTGCCATGTTTGCCGGGGCCTCAGAAGCTACGGGGAGAAAAAAATGTGGAAAAAACATAAAAGTATACATAGAAAACAAATGACCTACTTCCCAGCGTCATCTCGTAACCTCCCTTAAAGCTCCACACTTTTGCACCAGCTTCCCCACTCTCATCCCTTATCCCCCTACCCCCCTGCTTCATCCACCCCCTCCCCTCTCTAAATTGCACTTTTAGTTATGGAGCCCTCCAGTCCCATCCACCTCGCACTTTTGCCACCCACCCCTACCCTCTGACAATGGCTCTTTAGCCTGCCTACTCCTTCATAACTCCATTCTACCCAATACAAGCTATATATTGTTTACTCTGAATCTTGTCAGATACTGGCTTATGTTGTCTCTCTCCATTATTGACTGTATATTTAATGCTTAGTCACCTCTGTGTTTTGAGACTGTAACCATTGTTGACCTTTGTATGTATGTTATCCTACATCCTTTGATGTGGAACCTTTGTAAATGAGCAGTTCTTACTCAAAGGTACTTTTAATCCTAGAGTTTAATAAATAAATAAATAAAATCTTGTGGCATAAAGAGTAGCTCTTCATGCTCACAGCATGCAGATTTGCTCCGCCAGTCAACTGCAGGGTCAGTCGGGCAGAGTTGCAAGATGAAGCTCTTTTTTCCATCACGAAACGTAGAGTAGCTGCTGTCTGTCGGGGTTCACTTCTGATGTAGTCACTCCTCCTTAATTTTTTTAAAACAATCGGTTTCATTTTTGTACCCTGGAGATTGTCCCACATATCACTGGACTGTTGAGTTTGTGCATTTACTTTATCATTGGTTTTCTATACATACAGCCAGTTACTGTGGCAATATAAAAAATATATATTTTATTTTTAACATACAGTATGGGCCCCAATTATTTTTTTCATAAAAAGTGTTTCAGCCTTTAGCACTGATTTGGGCAAACTTTTGTTCAAATAGCCTCAGTACCAACAATACAGCCATTATTAATAGGGTTTTCAACATTTGTCCTCATCAAATCATTTGATTGAAAATGTATGTATCCATTATAGTGCAAACATGGAGAAATTATATCCTATGCAATGGCAGCACAATGCATCATGGCTTTATGTCCCTAAAGGGTTTCCAGCTTCAGTATTTATTTATTAATTTGTTTTTGGTAACCGGGTAAGTGCACTAGGCAAAACTGCCTATTTTCAGGCATAACCCGGGAGAGTACAAGTTAAAATACAGGGACTAAC
Source organism: Neoceratodus forsteri (assembly GCA_016271365.2). Lineage (NCBI taxonomy): Eukaryota > Metazoa > Chordata > Ceratodontiformes > Ceratodontidae > Neoceratodus > Neoceratodus forsteri. Next base: position 1,510,069,104 of record CM028130.1, read on the forward strand.
GTAGAGAATTATGTATGATCGCTCATACACAACAAGGATATTTTTCGCTCAAGAGGCTTCCATGGTAACTGGAGACCTCGAGAATGCAGCCTGAGATGTCCCATTACCATGGAAACCTTGAGAGTTGAAAAACACCCTTGGAGTGTATGAGCGATCATACACAATCTTTTATAGTGTATGGTCACTCATACAAAGAGTGTCCTTACTTTCTTGATGATTTATGTAGTCATTTTCGCTTCCTGGAACAAGTTGTTTTATCCTTTCGAGAGGAGAACTGCACTCACCACCACGGCCGTTCTCAGAGGATCGCCGGTCGCCCGAAAGCACATGCGCACCCACCGTCTAAGTGTTATGCTGCACTAGCTACATAACTACTGTAGCATAACAGCTATGATGATATAGCTAGTGCAGCATAGCAACATTGTTGGGATGGATTTCCATCCACAACATTCCACCATCCACTATAAATACATATGCATTCCAGTGCAATAAGAGATACAACAGCTTTACAGAGGTGCAAGTCACATAGCACATAAATGATGGTATATAATGAGCATGTTGGCGGGATTTACTGAATTAGCACCTTCTTTGTCCACAAATAAGGCAACTGGAATCAGGATTCAACACATCTGTGTAGCACATCATGTAAGATATGCAGTGAGAAAGACATGGCACAATTGGAAAACCATGGCCCTGAAAGTCACTGCTACTTAGACTTAAACTACACTATCCACTACTTATGCAGTTCAGGTTAGGTTATTAATTGACTTTCTCACTGTAAATGTCATTTGATTTGTTTATGCTGGGGGATCTGCCCCCTCACCCCCACACACCTCCAGTATATACAAATCAGGGTAGGGGGACTCCAATAACAGATACAAATCAAAAAAGAAAGTTACAGCCACCACACTTCTCCATTTATGCCCAAGATGCTGCTGTTGGAGGCATCCTCAAATGTTTACAATGTCCGTGTACATACTGTCCACCAGAAGACTCAAAGGGAGTCTGAGATTATTGGATTGTGCTGTTTGAGGAAGATGCATAGTACTACTACTACGCAGCAGCAGCCATTCAGCCTGTAGTAGGAGAGGGGATACAAGTAGAACTGAAAAAGCTGGTTAATCCAGTCAAGAAGAGACTTGCATCACACACATCTGAAACACAGTTTACTGCATAGCTATTGTAAAAGTGAGAGCAAAGTATTCTTATGATATGTGTGAAATGAGTGCTCTCCTAGAAGGCCCCTGTAGATACTGATCGATCACTGCTCCCTGGGCTCTGAGCTGGGATGAATCTTGCATCAGCTGAGCAGCTCAACCTTCTCCCTCCCATTTTCTCGGGCCTCTCCCATCAATTCATTTTTAAAACTATCAGGTCCTCATAAAGACAGATGGGCGTGCAGCCCATACCGTACATGACAGTCCAGATTTGTGAATGATCATTCACAAATCTGGACTATCATCTTCTGATGATCATTTCCATTAACTAATAACTCTGCACCAATGGGCATGCAGCCCTGCCGGACAGTCAGTCGGTAGCGGCGGGGCAGCAGGCGGGTGGGATACTGTCGCCCGCCCGGCTGCGAAGGCGGGGGTGGAGGGCTTCGTGGGTGGGTGGGGGGACACTAGACACCAGGGAGATGTTTGGGGGGTTGTGCTGTGACATTCTGCCCGTGATCGGGCTTACGGTCCACTGGACCACCAGGGAGTTATTCGGGTTGGGGGAGGGTTACATTCTGCCTGCGATCGGGCACTGGGGGTTTATACAGGTTCTGCCAGCGATCGGGCACTGGGAAGTTTATACAGGTTCTGCCAGCGATCGGGCTGTGGGATGTGTGTGGGGGGACATATGCGTGTACTGCCGCGTCGGGCTGGTGGGGGCACAGGGAGGCGAGTTGGGAGCCAGCCAGGGGTGGCAGCTACTGTGCGCCCTGCAATGCAGCAGCTCACCTGTGGGTGGCCCTCGACTTAAGCCTTTTTTTTGGCTCAAGCTTGTGAGCGATGCAGCTAGTTGCGCATGCACAACTCGCTAACCCGACTGAATATCGCCGCGCAGGTTATGCATGGATCCTCCCCCTCCTGTTGAGCATGCATTCATTTGCATTGCTCTCTTGCGCAACCTGGTGCCAGTGGCGTAACTGCCTCCTGCTGAATATCGCAGAATGGCGCATTTTGGACTTGCGCATGGCGCAACCCTGTTGCGCATGGCGCAACCCTCTTGAATATCTGGGCCAGGGTGTCTAAATACTAACCTGTCGCTCAGGTACTTGGGAGTAAACCCCAAACCTGACTTGTATGCAAAAAGAGTAATGTGTATATCCCTCCTAGTAGCCAGGGACACCCAACCCAAAGATTTATATAAATTACAATGGTGAGTGTTTTTTTTGGCATCTCAGAATTAACCTGGCTAATTTATTATACAATACATCTAGAATATTTAGTCTGTCTTGTGTAACACCACCATATAAAATTTCACCATAATCAAATAACGGTAAAAATTATACTTCAATAATATACTTCAGTGTTTCAGAGTCTAGGCATTTTTGGCTTCTAAAAAGACTACCTACCCTCTTCCCTACCTGACCAATTAGTTTGTCTACGTGGTTATTCTCTGTGCCCAACTGATCAAGCCAGTAACCTAAGCATTTATACACGTTGACTACTTCAAGCAGATAGCTTTGGACAGCGCCAAAATGTGTATGCCTCATCTGCCTTTCCCTCTCCACACAGCCTCTAGCATTGTCCCCATGTAAGATGCCTGAATTGCTGAAGTCCACAAGAACAGACTCTGGCACCTCCACGAAAACTCCCTCCAATATGGTGAGGATGTTACTTTAACTGTTAAAGGGCATTTTTGGTCCAGGTTGCATAACAAGGTCCAACCAAGATCTTGGTTCCATCTATCAAGTATTAGTGTTGAACCCGACTAACTGCCAAAGCCCTTTGTAGAAATTCCCTGTTAAGTGTCCCCATCTATCTCCTTGAATAGCAACCACTAAAAGAGTACAAATCAAAACCGGGGGCAGCAATTTGGTATGCTCCTGTTCCAGTTTCAATAAGTAAGTTCTCACCTGAAGATAACAAAAGTGTTCCCTATTAGTCAGACCATATTTATTCTGTATTTCTCCAAAGGGTAATACTCACCGAACATCTAGCAAATGAAACAAATAGCTGAGGCCCAACTGTTTCCACCTGCAAAACATAAGGTCTGTTTGAGACAGTGCAAAATTGGCATCCATGGCCAGACCCCGGCATATAAAGAATAATTGCCAGACTGTTGGTTTTACACTCAAGTTTTGACCACAAACGCAGTGTGCTGGCCATGGCCGACATCTCTAAGTAGTGGCAACCTCAAAGGTTGTGCAAGTAAGTATTTAGAGTCATCATGTAAATCATTAAGCTCAAATTCAATGTTTCCAATATGTCTGATGCATCGGAGAAAGCCAGTATTACAAGTTTCACAGATGGGAAGCAATAGCATATTGATACAGATTTGGCAGATTAAGACCCCCCTGCACCATAAGAAATTGTAAGATGGCATTACTAACCCTAGGACTGCTTTAGTGTTAAAAACAAACTGTGGTACCTTTTATGGCTGTATAGCATTACAATGCAGAACAGCCATTTAGGGTTCCACCAAGCTGCAGCAACGGAACATACACCAGCGTCCCTTACAGTGACACAATCCTGCTGACATCCCCCCTGACACCCACACATCTGAACAATGACCTGCAACATGCAGACACAGACCGCCACGCTTGAGTGCATTAATGCTGGGGGGCTGTGCACACCCCCCCCCACACACACACACCCTATTTTAAATATCTAACTGCACAATGCACAGACAGTGGAGTTAGGTGCCTACCCAACAAAGTCTGTAGACACAGAAATCCCCATCTTCCCAAAGTACATCGAGATTTCACTGTGTGGGTTTCACTGTTGGGGCACCAATGTTCCAACAGTATACAGCCATTTAGCTATGAGAAGGAGAAGAAGCACAAGAAGAACAAGTTGTTTTATCCTTTCGAGAGGAGAACTGCATTCACAAATACAGTTTTTAGTCCCAGGTCATTCTTGCAATGGGTAATATTTGCCTAAGGATCAACCCAGTAATCAAATATGAATAAATCAAGGTAAATAAATTAGAAAAATAACAACTCACAGTTTGGGCAAAAAAGAAAGAAACTATTTTTCTGATCTGTCTGATGAAGTCCCCTGCCAGCATGTGACCTGCTGCCTTGGTGCAGCTTGGCAGGTAGAGTTCACGTTCATGCAGCAGCATGAGGTAGACTAGAAGCATGCTAGTTTTGCCACCATACACCTCTGATGCACACCTGGAAGTCTACTGGCACTACTGTTTCTCCCAGTCTGCAGGGGCACATTCACTTGTTTTAAAAGTCTCGCTAGGACCTACTGACACCCTATTTCCTATATTCATCCTCTCCTCTACCCTCACAGCTGCCAGATTACCATCCTACTGCCTGTGATCACCCAGCAAATGGCATCCGTGCAGCTTCCAGGACTGAGAGAGTATACAGCAAATTGTTAAGGCACACATGCAGATCCACATGGGGGGGCAGGGGTACAAGTTGTGTAAGGACAGTGGACCCACACAGGTGATGGGGACCAGGGAGATGCACAGGTGAGGCATGAGGATGCACATGGGGAGTCTAGAGGGGCACAGGTGAGGCAGGGACAGAATACCCCAACACAGGGACTTGGTGAAAACCTGAATTAATCACAAAGCAAAATGAGCCCAAAAAAGGAGGCATCCAGAAAGGTGTGTGTGTGTGTGTGGTACAGCACGTGCTCTGTAGGTACTGTATGTGTGCATCTGTGTATAAAGTGGTATGTGTATATGTGTGTCTGGATATAGTATGTGTTCTGTGTGTTTATTTTCATAGTGATGTTTTTCGCATCTGTGTATGCAATGCTGTGTGTGTCTTTGTTAAGTATGTGTTCTGCTTGTATGCATTGAGTATATATTGCTGTGTGTCTGTCTGTGTAGTACTGTGTGTAAATGTGCCTGTCTATGTGCGCACATGTGTGAATGTGTGTGTACACACATCTGTATTTAATGCTGTGTTGTCTCTGTGTAGTATGTGTTCTGTGTGTGCATATCTGTATGTAATACTGTGTGCGTCTGGGTGTAGTAGTCCCAAAGCCAAAAAGTAATATATTTTTTTTAATTATCCATGTTGGTCGGCTCTGTAAGTCAAAAGACTGAAAACACTGGGTACAGCAGCAGTGTGCTACTAAGCTGACTGTTCTCCTCCCAATGTGCAGGGCCCGCCATCGCTGTCTCTCTCAGGGGAGAGAGAGCTTTAGACAGGCGATGGTAAACATGGACCAGCTGCAGCAATGGCAAGGTCCCAGCAGATACTACAGCAGCTTAGAGACTTCTGGGTAATGAGACAAGGGACAGGAAGTTCAAGTCTTAAAAGTGCCCAGCAGGCATTAGGAAGGGTCTTCATAGCCAGCTCCTGTAACAGCAGTACACAGCCGGTTTCTGTACCTTTTGTGTTCACCTCACCTGGGATGGAAACACTGTTGTCCTGAGGTACAGAAGAGCAGTTCTGCTTCCAAGCTCTTTACAGAAGAGCCACAACCAATGCATCTGATTACTTTGTTAGACAGGATGGAAGACCGTTCAGTACGTATTTGTAGATGGCAACAAACACCCGAAGCTCTTGGGAATGACCTTAACTGAGTGATAAAATACAACATGGTTCCCTGCAGTTGAGGGTTTATAAAGGCTTGGGAGCTGGCAGAGCTGAGGTGGCAGGCACCATAGCCTGTTCAAGCCCATAGTTGCAGCAAGGAAAATCACTGAAGCCTGTCTGGCAATGTGATCAGATAACTGGTCAAAATATCGAGCATCTGCAGCTCCTCCAAGTTTCCAACCTCAAGAGGAAGGCACTTCAGCTGGTTATTAGCCAATCAGAAATGGTGTAAAGCTCTTAGCCAACAGTCACAGGCTGAGACCTTTCGGGATACTGTCACCTAAATCCAAATATTGGCCAGTCCGTTGGCAGAGTAGCAGAGCTACTGCTTGTAATGCCAGCAACCCAGGTTAGGGAATGAAGCCAGAGGGGCAAGGGAAGAATGATGGAGCATCCCACAGGGGGCTCTCCTTCCTAGGGAAGGGAGAGTTGTGCTCCATGCTGCCACACTGCCATCTGAGTGACCACAGCTGGTAGTGCAGCAGGGATGCATCAGAGAGAGAAGTGGATGCCATCCGAGTGTCATGAGGTGGCACATGGCATGCAGGTGCTTGACGCTCCTTCCGTGCTGGTTTCCATGTTGGCGGGGAAAGGCAAGAACAAGGAGAATACCCTAGGACAGCAGGATGATGGGGAACTCTCTGACCTGGTCTCTGGTGTACATCCATTTCCCTACCTTGGAGGTTCATATGTGCAAAGGGACCGACTGCGCTCCTGACCCTAGCCAGGTCTGGGGAATCGACCATGGGGGGTACGCCGGGAGGCTTATAAGAGGGATGTAAGCACTAGAGAAGCCAGGGTACTGAGCTGGGCAGATGGGCTATCCTGGAGCTGGGAGCATAAAAAATAAATAAGAAAATCTAGACATTGTAGTAAAACCGGTGAGCCAGTGGTGGTACCACTACTATGTTATTTGAGTGCAAATACAGATTGAGAAGACTGGAACTTTTCAGCAAGGTTTTCTGGCAGAGTAGTCAGGCAGTTCCCTCTTCATCTAGAGTCTCTCAAAGCACTGCAGACCCTCATCTTTCAGCCAAATCCACAACAAACTGCTTTAGGATTCTGTAATTCAAGTACAAGTTCTTGGGTCTTTCTTTGTTTGCCAGGGGAGATCATTTTACAAACTTCCAAAGTCATGACTGAAGCTACACCCATCAGTTATTACATCACACTGAACGAGGGTATCAGTGTGGCCTTTTCCTATTTCAAAGCATGGTGCATGAGTGCAGAGGGCAATACATATGCTGATTCCCATAGGACCATCTCACTGCAGAAAGTCGGAAACATGGAGGGGAAAGTCAAGGGCAGCTGTGCAGTGGCCACACAAAGTTGCCATTTTGCTGCACTTCTATATTTTGATTTGGAATCTGTTCCTTTCTGTACATAGTTTGTGTTCTGTGTGTGCAACTGTGTATGCGCTCCGGGGGTATGTGTGTATCTGTGTGTGTCTTTCGAGGGTGGGTAGTTGGAGGGGGGGGGCTCATGTGTACTATGCTCTTATTGTGAGAATAGGGGATGTTCCCAATGCCCTGGACAACATTTCCACCGTCTGTAAAACCGGTCCATGTAAATCACACACAAACTGAGGGACAGCACACGATCATGACAGGTGCAGCATAACAACAGAGCCAGCTGGCTCCAAAACACAGAAGAATCAAGAGCATAAGGGGGCACACCTAGGCCCCAACTGTGAGGGATGCTAGGGCCTTAGGGTGGGGTAGGGGTGAAAGAAGAAGCTAACTGTAAATGCAGCAGCAAAAGCTTGATTTTGGTTTACCGCTATAGCACTTCACTGATGCCTCCGAACAACAGTGTCACCATGGTTACCAGTGCTCACATAAATTATTTTTAATACAATCTAGTGCTTTTGATGTTTATTAAATCTAAATGATATTAATGTCGGTCAACATATAGCAATACTATTGCATTACCAGCCGCTGTGGCTCTGACTAGAGTTCATTTTCATTGCTGCTCCTTTCCCCATCTCTCCATCCCACAACACTTTGGTGATGTCATTTAAGTCATTGGTCTCTAATTATCTACCCCAGCTCTTTAAAGCTTTTTTTTTTCTTTTTTGTGCTTTTCCTTTTAAAACTAAGAATACACATATTTTTAGTGGCAGGATTTAAGTATCATGTCATTTTGTTTTCTTTGTTGCATTGTCCAGTGGACTTCACCTTGCCGCCCCGTTCCTAGAGGGGCCATAAGTGTTTCGGTACTTCCCAGTTCCAACCGTTTTTACTGTCGGAGAAAAGCCAGGGAGAAGGTCCACAGGTGTTCTTTATGAGGGTCTTTCAAACACAGAAGCTGGGAACCCAGTTTGCCAAATGAAGCAGGATTTTTTGGGGTCAAGGGATTTGCAGCTGTTCTGGTAAGGATCAACTCTCTTTTTCTAGCCCGAGATCCAGTACAGACCTGAGATGAGACAGTGGTCTTTGGAGACTGGTGCAGATAAAGGCAAGTGAGGTGGCCACTTGGTGGGAGAGGCGGTCACTGTTCTGAGGCCTGGGCCAGCATAGTGAGTAAACCTGCTCTTAAACTTTTTGACAAACTCATGCAGTGAGAAGGTACGTTTGCCAGTCTGGCTGGAGTCTACTAAAGCACTGCCCAACCTGCCTGAAGTTGAAGTTTTATGTTATCTTGCCTTAAACTGCTCACTGTGACTTGATGCTGCTTAAATTGTTTCAGAACTAGCAATTTTCTGTTGTTGATAATTAATTCTGCACCCCCCTGTGGACTATATTTTTTTTTTCTTTTTTTGTTATACCTTGACGGACTCCGTGTTTTAAAGTTGAAGTGACTAGGGTATGTGACTGTTTAGGTTAGTTACTATCTGCCTGTATGGTGTAATAGATCTGACTTGATGAGCGAGTATGTGTTTGTCTGAGTAGTGTACTGGGAATTTGCATTAGAAGCAGGGAGGATATCTGTATTCTGGGAGGGTAGTTTTGAGTGATTTTTGGTTTTGCTTTATGGGAGTGGGGTGGTTTTTGGTTTAACTACAGTAGAAGAACATAGTTTATTTAGGTTAGTTTTTAGTGGGATTGTTTGTGTCATACAGCAATAAAGCCTCATCTCATCTATTCCACAGAGCAGCTATGGTAGTGGCATCCCTTTGGGGTGCTTCCTTGTACCCTGCCTATAATGGTGACTGATCACTGTAGGGGGTTGGGGTCCTCTGGGTTGCTGTTCAAAATGTAGTCAGGCTCCAAGGGTGGATGGGTGGAGGAGTAGGATCGTGAGTGTGGAGTCGAGGAGACACCAGGGGAATAGGCCTCACCAGGCATGGGGTCCCCATGCCTGGTTTTTGCTCCCTGGGCCCCTGAGATTTTTGGTCAGCAGGTAGCTGATGGATCAGCTGACTCTGCCCCTCCCCTTAGGACAGTTCTTTGTAACACCAGATCACTAAGGAACAAAACAGCCGTGAGGGAGGTTTTCATCACAGATTCCTTGGCTGATCTGGTTATCATGGAGACCTAGTTGGGGGATGACTCAGGCCCTGTGCTTGAGGCATCCATTCTACCAGGTTACTCCATGGTGCATGGTACTAAGTGGGAGTACAAAAGTGGCAGGGTAGTCATCCATTTTAGATCTGCATTAGGACAAATGGCGTACCCCATGGGCGGTGACCAGATCATTTGAATGTGTGGCAGTGACAGGTGGGATGGGTACAAAATGTAAGATTGTTCTCATATACTGGCCTCAGGGGTATGGGAGTGAATTCTTGCTGAAACTAGAGAGTCTTATGGCCAACCTGGTGGTGGAGTGGCCAAGATTTCTTGTTTTGGGTGACTTCAATGCTTGGATCGACGATGAAACTTCTCTGTTTGGAATGCGGTTCCTCTAGACGATGACATCCCTAGGCTATGTACAGGTGGTTGCCTACAGTACCCATCAGCATGGCCATGCCTTGGGACCTGGTCTTCTCATGGAGTCTTGACATTAGTAACATCAAGGCTGATCTGATCATTTGGTCGGATCATCATGTCATGCAGATTCTTTGCGGGCTCCTTGTTTAACTGCTCCTGTGGAGATGGTCAGCTACCACTCTTTTAGTAATCTACAGCCTCAGAGCATCCTGGTGGCACTGGGCATCTCAAGCATGGAGACAGCTTGTGCAATGGGAGTCAAGGTGGCTCTGGAGGGTTGTAATGTGACTCTTACAACAGCATTTGACTCCTTAGCTCCTCTCCGTATCTGCCCCTTGATTTCCCCAATGTAGGTCACCATGGTTTGATGGTGATCTGCAGAGGTTGAAGACAAAGGGGTGGAGGTTAGAACGTTGTGGCGGAGGTGCCAGTCAGAGGAGGACAAACTGGTTCTGCATTCTCATTGTGATGCGTATCAGTGAGCAATCACTCTAAAAGAGTCAGCATTCCTGTCACGGTGACCGCTGCCAGAAAAAAATCAACCTGCTCAGCTCTTCAACACTGTGGACAGACTATTAAAACCAGTCTGTCTGCAGTCCTGTAGAGACTTTTCAACCGATACATGTGATGTGTTTAACTGATTCTTTCTCGACAAAGTGTCTTCCATTCATGCTGGGATATCCCCCAAGTGCCCTATCATTAGCCATGCAGTGTCCAGGCTTTGATGCCCTCCGGGTAGTTTCTGATTAGCACCCTACCTACTGTTTATTGGACCCCAGGCCGACACGGCTTCTTTTAAAGTGCTGGGGTAAGCTCAGTCTGATTTTTGTGGAGATTGTTGGCTGTTTACTTAGGGGTGGGATTGTCCTGCTGCCTTGAAAAGGGTAGTGCGAGACCCCTCCTTAAAAAAATCATCCTTGGACCCCGATGATCTCGCAAACTACAGACCTGTCTTTAACCTCCCCCTTTGTTGGAAGGTTGACTGAGAAGGTGGTGGTGCTGCAGCTGGAACACCACCTGGAGATATTTGACATCTGTTAGCCATTCCAGTCTGGTTTCTGGCCACATCATAGTGCAAAGAGGACCTTAGTCAAAGTGCACCATGATCTCCTCTTGGCTAGGGATAGTGAGCATTGTTCTACCCTTGTCCTGCTTGACTTGTCATCGGCGTTTGATATGGTGAACCATAGGGTGATGCTGACCTGTTTAAGGCATTATGTACGACTCACAGGTATGGTGATGCAGTGGTTTCAATCCTACTAATCAGGTAGGGTGCAGCAGGCGGCACTTGGCTCTTCCATCTTGAGTGGTGCTATGCTCTATTGTGGTGTGCCTCAGGGGTCAAGTTCAGCCCTCTTGTTGTTCACCATACACATGCTGCTGTTGAGGGAGATCAGCAGACACTATGGCTTGGGTTTTCAATGCTATGCTGATGATACCCTGCTATGTGTGTCTTGTACGCATGATGACGATATGGCCGTCCTGAAACTGATGGAATCCCTTAGGGAATTTCAGGATTGAATGGCAGCCAGCTGCCTCAAACTGAACTCAATAAAGACTGAGGTGTTACTGGTAGAAGAGAGATGGCCTTAGTTAAGGTTTACCATGATCTCCTCTTGGCTAAGGATAGCGGGCATTGTTCCATTCTTGTCCTGCTTGACTTGTCATTGGTCTTTGATACAGTGGACAATGGGGTGCTGCTGACCTAATCTGAGGCATTATGTAGGACTTAAACAAAATCCAAAAAGCAGTTCCACTCTGGAGCTGTGCAGGCCTCGATCACAATACATCAAATCCAAAAAAGGCAGCACCAGCATCCGTCTTATTACAGCACAATTATTTATTGTATTACATGTCTGTGGCAATAGCAGTGGCAAGTGGAAGCAAATTCACAAGCTCCTTTAATCGTTTCTCATGATGTATGTGCTGGAAGCTATTAATACGAAACCGTCAAGCTTGTGAGTTTGTTCTTCCACTTGCCACAGGCATATAATACAATAAATAATTGTGGTGTAATAAGACGGATGCTGGTGCTGCCTTTTTTGAATTTGATGATTATGTAGGACTTGCAGGTATGGTGCTGTGGTGGTTTGAGTTTCACCTGTCCGGCAGGGTGCAGCAGATGGCACTTGGCTCTTCCATCTTGAGCAGTCTTGGTCTCTGCTGTGGTGTGCCTCAGGGAGCCAATTTTGGCTCTCTTGTTGTTCAACATATACATGCTGCCATTGGGGGATATCATTGGATGCTACGGTTTGGGTTTTCATTGCTATGCCGATGATACCCAGCTACATGTATCTTGTGCGCCTGATGCCGATATGGCCATCCTGGAATTGACGGAGTGCCTTAGGGAAATTCAGGACTGGACAACAGCCAGCTGGCTCAGACTGAGCCCACTGGAGACTGAGGTGTTACTCATGGAGCCGGGTCAGTCTGGTTTGACAGTGACGAGTAGTTGTGTAGCCCTTCCTTCTTTGCAAAGTGCAACACTCAGAGCCATAGATAGGTTGAGAAATCTGGGGGTCATTGTGGACTCCCAAGCGGACTTCAGAATATCAGGTGTCAGCGGTTGCCTGCAATGGCTTTTACCATCTCCAGAACATACCCCAGATAAAACCATTTCTAGCATCAACAGATCTGGCAACTGGTACATTTATTTATTTATTAGATCATCGGTTTACAAACCTTTGAGTCATAGACTCATTTACAAAGGCACCTCATCAAGAGAGCATGCCCTGGTTACGTCTAGATTGGATTACTGGAACGCTCTTTACCTTGGGTTATCCACAAGGTTGCTGCATCACTTGCAATTGGTCCAAAATCCGGCAGCGCGGCTGGCTGCTGGGACCTCTTGGTTTGAGCATATCCCGTCTGTTTTCTGTGGCTGTCAGTGCGGTGGGCATCAGCTTCAAGGTATGTTTGTTAACATGCAAGGGCCTGCATGGTCTGGGTCCAGCCCGCCTGAAAGATCTCCTGACACCTTACACACCCGATCATCCCGTCCAGTCAACAGACACAAGTCTCCTCCACATTCTCAGATCCCACCTAAAGTCCTCGGGTGATAGGGGATTCAGCATTGCTGCCCCTATTCTCTGGAATGTCCTTCCCAGGGAAGTGAGAGACTTGCCATCCTTGACCCATTTTAAAATCACGCCTGAAGACGTATTTGTTGTTTGCACTGCATTGGATCTTGACACTGATGTATAATTGTGTGTTATGTTAATTGAAATATTTTTATTAATTATTTTATTTTTATTTGACAGTGAGGTGCCCACTGCCCTAGGGAATAGGCGCCATATAAAAAAAAAAAAAAAACCTCGCCTTGCCTTGTTAGCAATAGCATAAGGAAAACTGTTCCGAGGCTAAGATGTCATGCTATTCCCAATGGAATGTCCTAGCTCTGAGAACTTAAGGCAGAGGCTGCACTGGCAGAAACACAATGTAGTGTCACACATCAACATTTTTGTTAAAATAAAGAATATCTTGTTATTAATAAACCTCAGCAGCGAAAACAATATAAAGTACATTTCATATTTCCTTTGTTCTTTAAAATTAGTCAGTACAGTTTAAAACTGATGGAAAAGCACATGCCCTACACTGCTTCATGGAAGGGACAATGCTGGATATTATATTAGCCACGGTTTCAGAAGACACACATGGTATTCTGTAAAGGCAGACATCATCCTTCTTTCAAGATTTTTATGTTACAGGCAAAGCACATAAAGAAGAAGTGGCTTAAACGGGATTTAGTGCATTTAAGGAACAGATATTTCATAGAATCTACTGCACAAAATTACTTGTATAAACCAAGAAAAGAACAGAATAGGATATTGACTGTATACTGTGCCTTATATATACAAAGTAGTGTAAATTGTTTCATTTCATGCCCCTTTTTTTGTTCAATGAGCTCTTCGGCTATGGAAGCACAAATTTATTATTCGCGCTCCACCCCTCTCAGTTGCGCCCATTTTTTTTTTTTTTTATATATAAATGCCTCGTACAGCCTACAGCAGCTCTAACAGCAGTCCAAGCATGAGATGGTGAGTGAGACACAGAGTTAAGGAAAGGGAGAGAGACTGAGGGTGGGGTAGAGTGAAATCAGTGCTCAGTTTTCGGGAGCAGCATCTTGGCAGAAGATGGTAGCACTCTGCTACATTGAAGATCCTCATTGTAAAAAAAAAAAAAAAAAAAAATGAATAAATGCCAGCCTGCAGCAGCCTATCAGTCTAATTATAAGAGGACTCTGTGCTGGTATGGTTTGTTTAGGTGAGTAACGGATGGTAAGGGTGATGAGTGACTGACTGATAAGCGACTGGATTCAGCACCAAACAGTTCTGGTGTTTGGTGAGCAGCATGTTGGAAGCACTACACTCAACTGCGGATACTGCAAAAGAAAAAAAATAAATAAAAAAACCTAACATGAATACCCAAGCTATTTTGTGAGTTGAGGTACGGGGAGATTTGTTATGGAGGCTATAACTTTTTCTCACATTTCTTGTTGAAAGTGTGGTAAAGACAGTATATTTTCCCTGACATTTTACTTTAATGTGTGGCTTATGTCTTGTGAATATAACAAAAATAAAATGACAGGGAAATTTTGCACTTATACAGTATCTTACAAACCAATTAGTTTGATACCAGTGATGCAGGGAAGGTAGGAAAGCTGGATAACCATTACATGCTCAACATGTCACATAGATACAGTAAGAAATTTCATCATAATCTGTTTTTATAGCAACCTGGGTTCAGGGGTGAGCCCTACTGCTGGGGGTTGGGGCAAAGGAGGAGGGAAAGCTCAAGCATTACAGTGCACATTCTCCTCCTCCGCCTCCTCTGGAGTGGGAGGGTATTTGTGGTCCATTATGCCAGCTCCTGGCAGGATACCACTGGGGTGAAGCATGTCAGCTCAGCTAGAGGAGGGGGGACATGCGGCCAGCTCTACACATGTCCACTGTGCGTACCCTTGAAGCATGTTGTGTTGCTATCCTAGGGTAGGAGCAGAAAAAGTTGGAAACCTTCACTCACCAGCAGGTTGAAGCACATCTCTTGCAGGCCCCACACGGCCAACCCCACACTCCTCTGTCACTGGATCTGGTCCCCAACATGGGTGAAAGATTAACAAAACAAAAACCAAAAAAAAAAGCTCTGCCCAAAAAAGTCCTGGAGAATGCAGGGGATGGGGCTGAGAGGATGCAATGAAGGGGACAACAAACTGGAAGTAACAAGACTAAAATTACAAAGTGGCCCCCATGTTACTGGGACAGGGAACACTGGTACCTAGGTTACCAGAAGTATTCTCAAAGATAGCCCTACACTTTTCAAAATGCACCTTGAGATCTTTGACTTTCATGAAGTTAACAACCAAAGATGGGCGGGGGGGGGACCAGTTTAATGCCTTGTTCAGAGAATGTCATCTCCAGCAAGGCAGCACCCTTCTAGTACCGTGGTGCAGTGAGAGTCCTGAGCATGTGGCCAAGTTCCCTGCGAGTGCCTGACCATAACCCATGACTTCCTGAGCTAGAGGTAAGTGCGTTACCACTGAGCCACACCGACACTTCTAGACAGACTGTGACTTCTAGTACAAACTGTCAGAAGTCACCACTTTCGACAGCCTGAAACTTGAAATGTGCTTATCCACTGGCATATAGAACAGCAAGCAGCTGCCAGTCACTGCTAAACTCAGTTCAAAACCCGATCTCTTCTCACTAGGCTTTCAGATTGATGAAGTCTGACTCACTGTTGAAAGACTAAAAACTGTAAAGCAAACACCATGAGAGCAGTCGGCAACTCGCTATGAAATGTGGGGAAGAGCTGGAAGTAAACATTCACACTTGAAACTTTTCCTCTACTTGTGAAAGAATGCTGGGATATGCAGAATTTTGATCCCACATTACAAAATAATTACATTATAATTATATGAACATTAAGATGTCTACCCCCTGAGTAAAATCGCTGCACCCAACTGCTAACTAAGGCTGGATGGGAATGTTTCAGCTTATTAAGGAGAATTCCAGCATCGAGCACAGCCTCCAACTGAAGCAGGTTTTTCACATTTCTGCTTTTCAGCTAAACATTTTAACAAACAACCTTTTTTCTAACAAGGTAAATGAAATGATTCGGTGCAAACAAGTTCATTTAAAACAGAATTCACAAAAGGGATGATTCACAAGACCATTCCTAATATATACCAGAGAGATGAGACTCTTCCCACTGCAATCTAGGTGAAATGTATTTTCTACTGACTAAAAACAGGATTATTCTTTACAGCATGAGAAGGAAACAGTTACGTATTAGTTATCTGTAACTGAAGACTATCCCAAACTCCCTAGTCAATTGCTTATTCTACTTATAAAGTAGCTATTTTTATAGATAGCAAATGACCAAATCAATGAATTCAGGTATCCCATAAGTAAAACGATAAAAGAGACAGGCTTGCATACTGAGGAAATCATAGCATCTGAAGGACAAGCAGTGTCACAGAAATAAGGTGCCCAAGGGTATGCCATGATATGCAAGCAGCTTTGTGGTTAACAGCAAAAAGACAGATGATACCCAAACTAATAACACCCCTTATATGAAACTGGCTGCACAAAAATATTACTGAATAAAGAGCAAAAAATAGACTAAAGCCTATTTATAATACTAAGGTAGAGGCCGAACTGTTGTAGACATACTACTGAAATGTGTCATCTGTTTAACAGCAAAGTTTTCTTTCACCGTATCTGCTTTTTAGTAAATAAGTATTTATAAAGTGCATACTCAGTTACAATACTGTTCACTAAACTCCAGTCTCTCACTCCCCATTTGGGAGCCCCTCACAGTCTGCAAATGTGCATGAAGAACCCCACTCCACAACAAAGGTAACACATTTCAGTCTCACTCAGTATAGGCCTATCTTGATACCCTCAGTCTTGCTCATAATTATTACATAGGTCTACTTATTTCACCAGCAAAACATTCCAACTGGGGTGCTATCATGCTTTAGCGATGGCCACTCTAAATCAGTAGCACTGTGTAAAGTCATAAGTGACGGGCTCATAGGCAGTGGACAGTTAGCTTAGTGGGCCAGTTCTTAATGTGCTGTGTGGTGTACAAACTTGTCAAACATAAACTACTCCAAAACCTTAGTTGATAGGCATGGCTGTTCAGGCCATGGGTTGGTATGTGGGCAGCCTACAAAACTGTTGGCACTATTTATTATTTATTTGTTTAGCTTTTGTTAACCAGGTAAGTACACTAGCAAGACAACTGCCTATTTTCAGGTATGACCTGGGAGAGTACAGGAATTACAGATTTGAATACATAGGATGACAAGGTACAGATTAGAAACAGCTTACAAGTCTTGTGAGGACTTCAGGATACAGATTAAAACAGCTTACAAATCTTTGTAAGGCATAGTTTTATACAGTATGTACACAGCAGAATAACACATGTAGCAAGTAAGAGCAGCACAATGGGTACAGTTAGAGATGCATCAGATACAACACTATTTACAACTTAAAGACCTCAGGGAGTCAAGTCTTTTGCCCAGGAATACATCCAGGAGAGAGGAGAGGAGAGGAGAGAGGAGTGCTGTGATAGATCACAGGGGTTTGGGGCAACCACAGGCTGAAGCAAGTTTGAGGTGGTTCCATAGGGTGGCTCGAAGGCACACCTGAGAGTGGGAGGAGTGGACCGGGGCAGGGAAAGCGTTCCACAGTCTGGGAGCACACGCAACAAAATCTCTACCTCCCATTAGAGTCTGTGCAGCCGGTATCTTGAGGATGGCGGGCCCCTGAGACCTGAGGGAATACGATGAGGAGGCAGCTGGGACAAGGAATTTCGCCAGCCCGGGAGGGATGCCAGTGCCAAGTACCTTTCCCATGAAGCACCCTAGGACAAAGTCTATGACTTGAAGGGGACAGCCAGTTAAGCCTGCTATAAAGGTCACAGTGGTGGGTGAGACAGGGGGCAGCCAAAGCAAAGTGGCAGACATTGTTGTAGGCAGTAGACCACCTAGAGAGGTGAGCTTTGGAGGAGCGGGCAAGCAAGAGGAGCCCATAGCAGAGCGACGGGAGGAGCACGCCTCTGGCAAGAGCAATACGGGTTGCAGGAGTAAGGTTGCTTTTAGCTCTGTAGGCCAGACCCAGTTTGCAGTTGACAGTCTTGCATGTATTCTGAATATGGCAGCCAAGGTCAAGCTGTGGGTCCAGCATCACCCCAAGGTATTTAAAGTTGTCAGTAACAGGGATCGGGACACCGCTGGTACCAGATACACATAGCGGAGCAGGGGGGGCCTTAATCTTGGCCTGAGACCCAAAGAGCATGGCCTGGTTTTTTTTTTTTTTTAAGATTAAGAACCAACTTGTGGGACGAGATCCAGGATTGAATGTTCCCCAAGTCCTCACTCAGGTGGCGATTTATGACCCCTATCTCCAGGGAGTGAGTCAGGACGACCAGATCATCTGCATAGAGGATTGGCTTACAGTGAACAGCGGCAGTGGGAGATTGTTTACAAAGATGGAGAAGAGCAGGGGCCCCAGAATAGAGCCTTGGGGGACACCCATGGTTACAGAAATAGAGCCCGAGAGCTCCTTCCCATACTTAACAGGTTGCTTTCTACCATGTAGATAGTTGGAGAACCAATTGAGCACCTCAGGATAAAGACCATAGGATCTAAGCTACGCGTTCGGCTCCCCACCGCCCCCACCACCACCCTTGCTCGGCCTTCCCTTATATAGGGTTTTACTTTCCTTGTCACATGAGGCTCAAAAACCAATCAGCCTACTTTCCCATTTGCTGGTTATATCGTTCCAGCACTAGAGGGAGCCTGCCATCATTCCTTGCTTTTTACTGGGAAATGTCTTACTCAAGCATGGTTTTCTCTTTGCTGGCCTCCTCCTGCTACAGCACCCTGTGCTCTCTCTCTGCCCATCCATACACCCCATCAACCCGCTTCAACCAAAACATACTGCCCCACCCTGAACCCCCCCATCGGACCACCACTCACCAATCCTCAACCCATTCCCAGAATCCCTCCCGTACTCTGGATTACCAGCAACCCCACCAACCACTGTTGACCACGCACAATATTGTGTTTCCACTCATGAGTGGACCTCCCCTTGCTAGTGCCCTCAGCTGTTCTCTCCCTCCCTATCCCCTGCTCCTCCTCCTTGGTGGGGTCCCATTGGCGTCTTTCAAACCCCTCCGCCAGCTGTAAATCCCACACAAGGTGCCTAATTCTCCTGCTGCTCCTGCTCTCCGGCAATGTGAACCCAAACCCTGGGCCTGTCACCCCTGCCTCGCCCCTGCCCACTGTTGGCAAAGGCTTTCGCATCGCCTTCATCAACATATGCAGTCTCCCCAAGAAAATTGCAGCCCTCCAATGTTGGGTCACCCAACACTCCCCGGATATTCTCTTGCTTGCCGAAACCTGGCTCTCCTCCCTCACGCCTGACTCTGCCATCTCCCTCCCTGGCTTCACAATTTTCAGGGCCGAAAGGATGGGTCGGCGTGGAGGAGGGTGCGCTATCTACTTGCGAAACTCAATCCTCGGGCTTGCCCTCCCCACCCCTGAGTTTAACCATGGGGCGCAAGCCATTTCCTAAAAATCACCCACTACCCTGGTGGTGGTCCACTCTACCTAACTACAGCTTATCTACCCCCGGGTCAGCAAAAGACCCTCAGCTCCTCTCCTTGAATACTGGCTACTCACTCGAAAAGCCGAACAGCTAATTATGGCTTACCTAAATTCAAATTGGCTCTGCTCTCATCAGATAATCTGAAAATGACCTTGCAGCCCTTGACCTGTCCCAACTGGTCACTCAGCCCACTAGACTAAACAAAGTAACAGGAACAGCTCCCTCTTGGGCGTCATCTCTCTAATAGACCTCATAAAGTCATCTCCGTTGATGTCCTTGCCGGACACACTCAGTGACCTCCCCAGTCATCTGTTTCTGGTCCTCCCCCACCCTCAGCCCTGGTTTCTGCAGGACCCTCGCGCGCGGTTTCTCCCGGAGGTCTCAACAACCTCAAACGTCATCTGCGCCCAAATTGACTGGTCCCCTCTGGCCAGCGCTCTGGCGTAAATTCTGCCTTTCCTGTTTACATGGCCTTCAACCCGCCTGTGACATGTATGCACCCTAAACACTCACAGGATAAAAAACAGACTGCTGCATGGATCACTCCAGCGTTGATCCAACAACTAAAAAGAGAGATAACCTCTGGCACTTAGCTAATGACTCCGGCAGGGTTGCTGACAGGCAAGCCTACGGGCAACGCAATCAATGCTCTGGACAATCAAGCAGGCTAAAGCCAAATTTTACCAGGCCACGTTGACATCCACCTGGGGCTCGTCCAGAGCTTTCTGGGACAACATTAAAGATCTAAATGGTAAGACCCGCTCCCCCTCCATCCCAGATTAACATAAATGGGACTGTCTCACTGACCCCACCCGTGTGCTAACTGCCTCAATCAAACTTTCGCTGACTAGTGCCATCCTCCCAGCCCATTTTTCTGATCCAGTTGACAAACCCTCCCACTACCCCTTTCAGGCCGCGAATTCCACTTCCGAGTGATCTCACCCCACGATGCCAAACCTTTCTGTGGACCTTCGCATCTCAGAACCCTACCAATGACCCCTCGACTCCAGGATTCTTAGCCTCATGCTGGATGTCATGCTCACCAACTTCGTGATCATTAACAAATCCCTATATCGTATTGCCAATTCCCTAAGGCCTGGAAGCATGCAGAAGTAACCCCATCCACAAGTCGGGGACCGCACTCTGCCTAACAACTTCAGGCCCATCTCCATCCTTCCCCCTATCCAAAGCCCTCGAAAAATAGTAAACACTCAGCTCTCAGAATACCTTACTAACTACAACCTTCTGTGTCCGAGCAACACGGTTTTCGCCTGGTCATACTTTCAACCACTGCCCTTCTGGAATTCTCCCACCACTTCACTCAGCACTTGACAAAGGTCATCTTGCAGAGGCGGTCTTCATAGAACCTGTCAAGGCCTTGAGCAGTGTGCCACCCCTACCTTAACTCCTCAGCACATGGGTCTGCAAGCTGGGCCCTGAAGTGGTTTGGAAGCTACCTACACAACAGGTCCCAAAGAGTCAAACTAAATGGGACCCTCTCCTCCTATCTTCCAGTATTCTCGGGTGTCCCCCAAGGCTCCATCCTTGGACCAACCCTTTTCAGCCTATTCCTAAACACCTTCCCCAGCTCCTGCTCCAGTAAAATATTACTCTATGCAGATGACGCCGTTATCCTTGCATCACACCCTGACCCACTCTCACTACAAAGCATGCTGCAAAGTGCCTTCCTCCAAACCGAAAAGTGGTTCGATAATCACCGCCTAGTCCTGAACCTAAAGAAAACAAAGTCCATGCTCTTTTCCCATCGGCAAAACAATGCCAGAAACTTCCCCCTCCACATCACCACCAGCAAGCCCCTCCTCCTGGAGCAGGTTGCATCCTATAAGTACCTGGGCATCACCTTCGACTCCGGCCTTACTTTCCATGCCCACCTCAACGCACTGTCATCTGCTATAAACTCCAGGATCGGTCTCCTCTATCGGCATAAAGACTGTCTCCCTGAACCGGCCTTAAAACTAGCCATCACCTCATCGGTTTTATCGCTGGCTGACTATGGGCTCCCTGTCTACGCTGCTGCTGATGCCTCTGCCTTATCCAAAGTTCAGACCTCTATTAATAGAGCATGTAGGCTCCTTACCGGTGCCCACAGCAGAACCCACACCTGTTTACTATACTCTGCAGCTAAAATACTCACTCTTGAGGAAAGACTGAATTATCAAACCTGCCTACTGGCCAAAAATCCTTGTCAGGACTCTGCCCTCCTGGGGTCTCTGGACCTTTGCAGCGTGCTGCTAGGTCACTGCCAACCAGGTATCAGCATACGCCCACTTTCATAGTTCCCAGAGCTAGGACCTCTGGCTGCCAAAGATCCTTCCATCACCAAGCCCGTCCTGTTTCAACTCCCTTCCGAAACTATCTCCAAGATCCCTGGTATTGGCAGCTTCAAAATTGCCCTTCGCCAGCATATTGTAGACAGCCGTTGTTGTAAATGCCTGTAGCGCTGCCTCTTGCCTGTCCCTTCCTGCCTATGTGGTCCCTCAAGAACTCTCCTTTCAAACCCCTCGCCCACCGGTCGCTTTTTTTACCTACATATTAGCTCTTTGACAGGCTTACTTATGAATACTGTAACTATTATTTGTTTCGCTAATGTTACTTACCTACTTAACCTGTGACTTGCTGTCGATTTGAATCTCTTGTTGCTTTTACTTATGTTTAGTACCTCCCATAAGTTTAATCAAAGCAGCCTAGCTGTCTGCTCTTCTCAAGTGTATATTTTACTTTTTTATGTATCTAACCTGTTTCGTCATTCCATTGTCCTAAACCTCACTTTATTGTTGTCTTCCCCCCCTTATTGACGAGGTACCTTTGTAAACGAGTCTGTGACTCAAAGGTTGTAAAACTGATACTCTACAATAAATAAAAACAATAAATAAAAAAAAAAAAAATAAGCTGAGTAGAGAGCATGGCATGATCAACAAGATCAAAGGCCTTGGAGGGATCTATAAAGATAGCTCCAGAGAGTTTGCCCTGGTCTATAGCTGCCCCGATCCAGGATGAGACAGTGACAAGGGCAGAGGATGTGCTGTGCCCTTTCCTAAAGCCATGCTGCACAGGTGACAATATGTCATGTAACTGCAAGTACTCAGAGAGTTGCCCTGCCACAACCTTCTCAAGAAGTTTGCTGACCGCTGACAAAATGGATATCAGACAGTAATTTTCTATTAGTTTAGGGTTCCCCTGTTTAAGGATCGGGACCACCCTGGTGACCTTCCATATGTCTGGAATAACACCAGATGACAGGGACAAGTTGAAGATATGGGCCACCAGGGATGCAATCTTAGTAGCACCAAGATTGAGGAGCTTCGGTTCCAACCCATCATGGCCATACTTGAAAAGGGGGAGAGGCCCGAGAGCAATCTCTGCACCTCTTGCACTATCACAGCCTTAAAATGAAAGGGCGGGTAGGGTGGTGATGGTGCTGGGACCTGTACACCATTGTCACCTCTACCGGGGAATGCCGAGTGAAAGCAGACAAGTCCAAAAATGCAGGTTAAATGCATTCGCAATGGTTAGTGAGTTGTTGTAGCTAGCACCATCAATAATCATATCAGTGGTCTCACCACTCTGGGAACCATTGACTATGCTCTTAATGTTTTTTTCAGAACCTCCTGGGGTCCCTGGCTGAGTTCAGCAGTACAGTTTTGCAAAACTCACTTTTAGAAGCCCTTATAGCATTCTTACACTCCTTTCTGAGTTTCCTGTACTGCTGAAATACGGCCTGTTCAGCCGTGGCCTTGAATTTTGCCCAGCACTTATCTCTATACTTCATGAGGGCTAAAAGGCTACCATGTAACCACTTTGTAACTGCTCTCCTGACCCTCCGTCTGATGAGGGGGGCATGCTTATCCTGCAGTGCCCTAAAGGTGACGAGGAAGTGACTGACTGCAGATGGGGAGTCCTGGGCATTCCATACTGCAGACCAGTCGGTGTGCTGGAGATCATCATGGAAGGAGCAAAGATCAAACCCGGAGTAGTCTCTGACCTGAATGATCTTATGTGGAATTCTCAGGGAAGGGATCTTCCACACACAGTACATGGGAGAGTGGTCAGAGATGGAGTCGGGAAGGATGCCCGATGAGCTGATCCTCTCTGGTCTGTTTATCAGGACCCAGTCCAGAAGAGAGCTCACTCCACCATTGGGTGAGCGCCTGGTAGGATCCTTGATCAGTTGCATCAAGGAGAGACCAGCAAGAAGTGGTTCAAATGCTTTGCTGTTACTACCAAGCCAGTTAAGGTTGAGATCACCTAGGATAATTAGCTCGTTATGCTGGGCTACGGCACCAACTGCGTCGAGGAGAACAGACAGCCCCTCTAGGCCCCCTTTGGGAGGATTGTAGGTAAATACGACATGTATCTTTTTGGTCATCCTAAGCAACAGTACCGTGTGCAGTAACTCACAGGGGGACTGCACTGGCTGTTGACAGGGTACTGCTGACAGGTTGAGGTGACTCCTAGAATAGACCAGGATGCCAGCCCCCCTCTTTTTTCCTGGACGATCAAGCCTGACAAGGTCATAGCCAGGGAGGGCACACGCAGAATTTGGAGTAGAGGGTTTAAGCCAAGTTTCTGTTATGCCAAGTATGTCAGGGCTGTGGTGGGTGACCCAAGTGAGAAGTTCCGCCAAACTGAGCAGGAGGCTATGATATTGAGATGAGCTATTTTTAGCCCTTTGACAGCCGACCAGCCCACCACGGTGGGGGCGGCTTGGCAAGGTGGACCAGGGTTAAGCTCAATGTCACCCACTAGTGCTACGGTCACTAGTAGTAGACAAAGGAGATGTCTTAAGGGAGGGAAGCCATCCCTGGCAGGCAGCTTGCGGACATATCTCCTGACCATGAGGGCAGGGCATAGGAGGCACCGTAGGTCAAGACTGCAGAGAACCCAAGGAGGGGGTCTGCCTCCAGCTAATAAGTTGGAGAATATGAAGTCAGTCTCTACCGGCTGGGTACAAGTGCCCCAGGGTTCTCCCACGGTAGGGGCACCAGCACCAGTAAGCCAGGGGATGCAAAGGACAGTGAGGAGACCAAAGGCAAATGTGCCCATGAGTGGAAGTGGTGACACTATCTTAAATAAGTGATCAGGGTCCCCATATCAATACCAGGGGTAGATGTCAGGGAGTGATGGTAAAGAACTATGCTGATCACTGGTTCCCAAGTAGCAGCCAGTGGAGTCTCCCACAGAAGGAAACAAAACGCTGGGTACAGCTGGTTATCCAGCAGCTACCATCTACTATTACTGGAGTTTGTGAGCCCACTCATATAAGTGAGCACTAATTATGTCCCAACGTTTGACACCCGTGGTATACTGTGCTTTGCGAGCAGCACGGAAGAGTTAAGTTACAAAGCAGTACAGTAGACAAGATTAATTAGCAACACGGAAGAGAAAAGTTACAAAGCAGTACAGTAGATAAGATTAATTATGCTGGCAAACAGTCAATAGAATTAGTCAGTGCACCCTTAAGAGATATGTGAATCATACACCTAACAAACTGTATAACAAGGCACTTTAGATTTGTAAGACAGATATGTCTATAGACAATAACTGTATAACAGGTACTTTAGATTTGTAAGACAGATATGCCTATAGCTAATAACTGTATAACAGGGTGCTTTAGGTATGAAAGACAAGATATGCTAATAGCTTTGAAAGGCAGCTGGGTTCCCGTCTATTCCCAGATCTGATTGGTCCTAGGCAGCGGGAGGGCGTGGCTACCAGGCATTTAAGAGGAGGAGGGAACGGGGTGGATGGGTGGGCCGAAAAGCAAGCTTTTTGTTGCAGCTGCTACTTCTGCTGCAGCTACCCAGCCCCTACAAGTCTTTTCCCCAACAGTGTCTCAAAAGAAAGCAAAAAGTCTCAATTTTCGTTGGAAGAGGTCTGCACAGTTTTCTGGTGCCTCAACCCCGAGGTGCTCCTTTCTTCGGTCGGTGCAGGTGCAGGGGGAGTCTCTGGCCAGAGCCGCCCACTCCCCCCTGTCGAGATGCAGTCCCAAATTCCAAATATCGGGCCAGCCTTTAAGCCAGGCTGCCCGAGCGTCACTGCTTTTTGAGCCAATTGGTGCTGCTGCCTTTTTTCAATCGGCAGTTTGGCGCCAAAGGTTGCTGGAGCTCTGATTTCAACAAAGGGCTGGCTAGCGTGGAAAGATCAGGCTTCTTGTTGCAGCTGCTACTTCAGCTGCAGCTACCCAGCCCCTACAAGTCTTTTCCCCAACAGTGTCCCAACTAACCCATATTGTGTTTTGAGTCACTCAGGGGTCCTTACTTGGGCCCCAGCTTGCTTACATTTCTGTAAATGACTTCAGAAAACAATATGGTCAGTACTCTGTCCTCTGTACACATCCCGTATTACACAGTACTGTAAAACAGCAACGCGTCTCTTCAACAGCATCAAAACCCTGCAACCATGACTTCAGCAAGCTGCTAGGGATTTTTTTTTTTGCAACATGAGCTATTACTGAATATATACAAAAACTAAAATACTGCTACTTGTACTTGGTTACTCATGTGTGTTAGAGAAACAAGAATCCAAGCCCAAGACTGTAACAATCACAGTGTTCCCCTAAACCAAGTGCAGCATTTCAAGTATGTAGGTTATCTGGCCAGATATATCATTAGCATACAGCTTCCAAATGGATTATATGTAAGCATTAAGCCACTCGAAAGGAGGCATTTACAAGGAATTAATGCATGGTTGGGG
Organism: Neoceratodus forsteri; assembly: GCA_016271365.2. Classification (NCBI taxonomy): domain Eukaryota; kingdom Metazoa; phylum Chordata; order Ceratodontiformes; family Ceratodontidae; genus Neoceratodus; species Neoceratodus forsteri. Next base: position 1,510,095,026 of record CM028130.1, read on the forward strand.
TGCATAAGGCCAAAGGCCGAGTGTTCCAACCTCCCACCATACATTAATTCCTTGAAAATGCCTCCTTTTCGAGTGGCTTAATGCACTTGTAACATGGCATTATACAATGGAATTAATGCAAAAATACTTTAATAAGAAAAAACACAAACACTCATTTCTTTTCTATCTGAAGTTTTTATCAGAACTGATTTCATGTACAGTAAACATCTTCCTGTATTAAACCACACTTATTAATATACTAAAGTACATGTTTGACATGTAATAAAGTTCATGGTGGTTGCTTTTTTGTACTCTTTTACAGTTGTGTCAACTTTTTTTTTTTTTTTTAATTACAGATGGCAGATTTTTAGATTTAATGCTTTAGATATGCTGTTTAACTATCACAGATGGTGCCTCGCCGAGACTATTTGCATAACACTTGTGTAGAACACTGTCCGGTACAACAACAGAACTTAGCACAGAAGTTGAAGAACAACAAATCAATAATGTAATGCAAAAACAGTCTTACTTTCATAGGAATGCTGTGATACGACAGTACTCTTACTGTTTGACTGCACGAAACTTTCTAGAAATAAACGCCATTTTTTTAACATGCACTGCACCTCACATTTCTCTCAGACTACCGCTACTTCTGACCTGGAAATGACTGAATTTCCCATCTGTGGTAGTGAAAATGGACTGGTCCGTTGATTGTAAAACAGGACATCTGGAATGGGTTGTTGGAATATATCTCGGTGGGTGGCTTGTGGTGTTCAAAACTTCTCTCTTCCCTGAAGTTTTCACTTCTGCTTGCAGCACTTGGTACTGACCCCTGCCCCACTTCAGGATCTCTTGAGAATAGTGAGTCAGAATGTATACGAACATTGCTTCCTTTTCTACACTTTGCTGCACTACTTTTATTGGTGATTCACTGCTGTGGACAAGTGAGGTGGTACTTAATTGGCATACCTGTATTGCACTGCTACTGTCATTGCTCATTGGTACTGAGGTGATATGTTTCATGCTATCGGTGGAAGATGCTCTTTTATTTAATATTTCTGACCACTTCTTTCGGTCATTCAGCACTGGAGACCAATAACTGCAGAGGCTGGTCTCGCATCTATGCCCTGTCACTGATATTATTTCTCTAGATGCCAGACCAGCCTCCGACAGAATATGCATAGCTGTTGACCTCACTGAGCGATTCGTATACCTTTGGGACAAGCCAACATCAGAAGAAATCTGTGCCATCATTCCTCCCATATAGCTATGTCCCATGGGTTGATTCGAGGACCATCTCTCTCTAGTCTGCAGTTTCTCTTGAGACATTTTAAGGGGATGGAGGTAGAAAGCTTCAGCATTTTTGGGACAACGATCACAAAACCGTTTGAATAGTGACAATGGGCAATTTTCAGCATCTGGGATGGAATAAAGTACTCCTCTGTATGACTCCCTGTTTATTTCATTAATGGCACTGTGATTTTTCATGGCCTCATTAAATGACACTGATATAAATTCTCTCCCACTTTCATCCACCTTCAGAGTAAAACTGCTGTGTTTCAGATCTCTGATTCCCTCCCTTCCTCTGTGTGCTAAGCCTAGCTGCATCTCGAACCAAAGTCAATGAACCATGCCGTATGCAGTCCGGGGATTGAGCTTCTTACATGATCTTATTCTCATAAGATCACTGTCTGTAGTTCTAGGGTGGTGAGATGATTCATCTTTCCTTGCACGATGATGTTCTTTCAATACTGCCAGGAATGTATTGTTTGCATTCTTAAATTCTGGATCACTAGCTATATTTATTTTACAATTCATTTCAGTGCTGTTCAGATATCTATTGACACCTGCACGTAGACAGATGAATGAGCAGATGCTATATGGGTGCCCATCCTCTGCTCTAACCGTCGTATAGAACTTTCTTAATATTTTGGCTAATTTGTTCACTTCTACTGTGCCTAGATCAATTTTGACATTATTTGCTGACAGACAGTCTGATAGAACATTTAATGCCCACGCCGTAGTTTTGTGGGTGTTTGGCTCATTTTGTTCCATCTTGAGCTGGTCAAGCTCAGCATTTGACACTTCAATATGCCTCTCTGATGTCATCGAGTGCACTTCTTTGTCAGGGTAGTCCAGATGTTTGGTTTTCTTTTCCTTTTTTTGGGGTACTGAAACAGCAACCTGCGATCCTGACTCTCCTACTCTGTGTTCTGATGATATCGGCTTACTTGACACGTTATCATTGATCTCTCCCTCCCACCACTCTCCTAATACACTGTTGCTCTTTCTAGAGGACTCACTGCTGAAACACACTTTGACATATCTCTCAATCCCCAGAAGTCCACAAATCGAAAACGTGAAAAAGTTATCCATCTTTCTTGCACTTCAGGTCCCACAATAACTGTACTAGCTTCTAATGGTTTAAATTTGCCACCACTACAATGCTTGAAAACACTGCATGACTCCCATGTCGGTGCGACTTACACTATCCATTGGGTGGGTGGGTCGGATTCCAGCAGACCTACAGCTTCATGTGCATATGTGGGTGGGAATTAAAAATGGTTACATGTTGTGCGAGTCCCACTTCCTCATTCTACGATTACAATACGGAGACGTGCATATCTAAGAAATTAATGCACAGCTCCGTTACCATCATCTGACCACTTTCTGCCAATCTCTTTTCACAATTCCTCCACCACTATTAATGTCATGTTACAAATCACCCTTAGCAGATGCCAGATTAAATGCTCTACAGAACTAAGCACCATCTTGGTGTGAACACTGAAAAACAAGTGACCTAGCGATCAAGCAATTCCTTCTACCCATCTTGGATTATGGCGACACTTCCTCACAGCTACCCAAACAACATTGCAATTACTTAACATAATTTACAATAAATTGTTTCATTTGTGTAATTGAGGGAATTCAGGGTACATCATTGCAGCTTATATATCCAGATGTACTGACCAAGCCCTGAAGAGCACAACAAGCTCTTCTGGCTTTCCACTGGTATACAAACATGTTTGAGAGTCTACATGGGACTGTCCCCAGTGGCGTTATCTAGGTTTTGGAGCCAGAGGGTCCATTCAGTCAATCATAGGCTCCACAATGGGCACTAAATAGTGAATAAACATGGTGGAGGGGCACCACTACTCACACTAGGGCAGCCAGGAGGACAACCACCCCCCAGCTCCCCTTAGCTCTGCCACTGACTGTCCCCAGTCATTCTTTATCAACAACTGGCACATCTATGCCTATACTCTGCCAAGCAAGACTGGACTTCAAAAGCAGGCCTCTGTTTACTCAGCCCCTGGACTGCTCTAACATGTCACCTAAAAACCTGAAGAAAGTGATGACAATAGCTTCAAAAGACTTCTGCGCCATTACAGCAGTGAACCTTGCCTCTGTTTGAATTTGACATCAGAATTCTAAAATGTCGGTGTCTACAATGTGCTTATTTTTTAAATCAGCTGTCAAACTGCTTATACAAGGGGTAGGGGAAAATCCTGCACTATGATTGGTGGAATGTGATCACATGACCATGATTCATTATACAGCAACTCGCACCCTGCCATGTGTTACTGCTTACTCAGTCTTTGTATGACTGTGGTAAACGGCTGCATTTGTGTCTGCTGTCCCTTGGGACCTTCACAAAAATAAGATGTTGCTTCTCAAGTGGATATCCCAGATAATATTACTTTAAACAAATAAATATTTGCTGGGATCCAAATACTCAAACTAAGTTGCACTGATTATATTTTGTCAGAGAAAAAGAGACAGAGATTTAAATATTGTAAAGATATTAACTTAATAAGGCACTTCTTACAGTTTTGATGTCGTGCCAGTTGTCTCTGGCAGCAAGTGGCATATCAGATCTCACCGTTTCTAGACATGCCTCTTGAGTGTAAAGCTATTTTTGACCCACTCAGTTTGATGTCCCATGATGCAGTTCATCTGACTCCAATCCAGTCAGCCTGCCTCAATCATTCTTTGCTAGTCTGTCTGTCTTCCCTTTTCCTGTTACTGTGATTTAGTCTGCAAGGCTGGCTGGAATGCTTGTTACTGGTTTGTTATTTCAGAGCTCAGTCAGTGATGGGGTCAGACTGGGGATATGTCTCTTTACCCATTACCAAGCTTGACTAAGTCAGCCCGTAGCCCAGTAAATTGCTGTAACAGGAGTCATAGCACCCAATGGGGGAAGTACAAGTGTGTCAGTACATTCTTTAGTGCAGCCGAGATTTCATACAACAACACTGTCACAATGTTACTGCTGATGAATACAATACGTAACAGGACATCTATAAAACAGAGAAATTATTCTGAGGAGTAAAACTGTGTGAGCAAAATGCCCCATACAGCAAAATAAATGAGAAGTACTGCTATGATCTGGCTTACAAATTCAGCCAATCAATGATAAAGGTTTTCATTCATGTTATTGAAAAACAAATGCACCACTTATAAAAGCATATGGAAACATTGCAGTGGCTGTATAAATTGTATATATTTACTGGATGTACAATTGTATACCAGGCTGTCAGTATTTTTAGATGTAATTAGCAGGGCAATCCGTTTGAGAGGTATTAAGACTGTCCAGAGCTTATCTGGCCATGGGTAGCATTAGGAAGCATCTAACCAAGTTTTAGAGTACCTGAATTGTGACGTCTGCCAACACACCTGAGCAAGCTGAGCAGAAAAACACATTTGGTAAATGATTTCAGGGGGCACTTTTGAGAGCGCAAAGTAGGAGAAGAGGCTGCTGTGGTCAGTCAGGGCAGGGGCTTACCGTCCCAAAAGCAAAAACTCTGCAGAAATAAATACCCTGGCCATACAGCCATGCCACAGCAGTCGACAAACAGACCTAGAACAGGACCACAGGCAGCCTCAACCTTTCAAGTCTCGATCGGACTATAGAATGGCTGACAGAGCACTGTGGGGTGGAATTTATAATCTCTCTCAGGATGTTTCTTTATTACAAAGAGGGGAGCCCTGGAGATTTAATGGTAACCCTTTAGTAAAGGAAGGCAGGGTATTAAATAGCTGGTGTAGCATAGCAAGACGCTACGCAAAACGGGGTAATGCTAACCATTTCCAAAAATGCATAGCAGTAGACTGCTAACCATTTTTCAAGAAGGCAACATGAATAAAACTATATATTTTTTTCATTGTGCTAATCAAGTTTCTGCCAAGTGCTATACATTCTCACAGCTGATCAGCACTTTCATGTGTAAAATTGCTAATCAATGTTTTTCAGCTTATTTGATACTCTGGGAAGGGACTGCTACAGTTAGTGTATTTAAAATACAAAGAGCTAAAGGTGGAATTCTTGGAAACCATGAACAAGCTACAAATACTATGAGCCCAATCAGGGCTGCAGCTATGAATTTTGGGGCCCAGGACAAGTCAATTGAAATGGGCCCGTTTCCCAAACCAACTAAAGCCAGGGGTAATGCCAGCTCCTCAGGTGGTCCCCTCTTGAGCTTGGAGCCCCGGACAACTTCCCCACTTTTCCCCCTATTACTGCGGCCCTGGGCCCAATACAGTCACAAGAACTGTTGCTTAGTGATCGCAATGGCCACAACAGAACATGCACGGTTTAAAACCTAAACCTTTTCAAAGAAATTATCCATAGAAAAGGAGACCACTGCAACCATTAGGGCTAGAAATTTTTTTTTTTTTTTTAAATGAAAGCTTGGAGTCAGGCCAACATATGTATGTTCGAGTAACACAGCTTTCATGTACTAATATATTAGAGTAACACTGAACAGTATAAAAGTGGCAATTCTTTAAATAGCTGGTGTCAGGAATGCAGAGGATACCAGTGGTACTCAGTCAAGGAGAACCACAACTTTTATTATATTTTTATTAGATTTACACAAATAAAAATACAGGAAGTTGAAAACATACACATTTTTAAACTTTGATTTATACAATTTTGCAATAACTGTACTATCTTATTATTTAAAGGACAATGTATGGGACTGACACTTGAGAAGATACAGGTGGTTATCCACTCAAGAGAACCACAGATTTGTTTTCTCTAGTTAATAAGGACACAAGTATGAAAATATAACCCCTGTCCTTTACAAATTGAGCTGTAAAGGACTAAAGGTACGGTTGCCCTTTACAGATCAATATGTCCTGATGTTACTCAGTGGCAGAGGACATGATCCTCTGCTTGTGACATCACAGTTCACTGCTGTGGAACACGTGCTGATGTCACAAGGAGAAGATTCTGACCTCAGTTCCTAAAAAGCATCAGAGAAATTGAACCTTAAAGAAGAACTGCGCTGAACCTAAAACCCATTTTCCCCAGTAGAAGCTTTTTTCTAAATATGAGATCCAGTTCTGTTATTGTTCCATCTATACAGGTCTTTTAGGCCCTGGACACACTGGGGAACTTAAAATGGTTTAAGTGTCTTAAAATGGTTTAAATCCCCCTAGCACTGTTTGCAGACAGACTACAAGCCCCTTAAAATGTTTTAACAAAAGTGTTTTTAAACCCTGCTAGATACCTAGTCTTAAAACCATTTTTAAAAAACGTTTTGGAACTAGCATGGTTTTACTCACAGGTCTGTCTAGGAATAAAAACGTTTTAAGCTGTAATGGTTTAACTAAAACAGTTCTAGCTGCAGTGTGTCCAGGCAAGCACAGTTCTGTGTATTGGACTTAACACAAAATAGTTACAAGGAGAACAGGTTTAACACTAGCAGTGTGGCCACACTAAACCGTTATCAAAAATGGTTACTGAGTAGTGTTGCTGCACTGAAATGGTTTTGCTAAACTGGTTTTAAAGACGGTTTCCAAAAACAGTTCTGTAGTGTGTCCAGGGCCTTAGTTTCCACAGTGGGGGTTTCTTATTCACACACTTATGCCAGTTTAGAACTGTATGATATAGTTTACGTCTCCTTCATCCACGGAGTTCTATATAGTGGAACATGGATGCATTACGACAGCAAAGGAGAAGCGAAGCAAGGACATATAAACTACATGATACCGTTTTAAAACAATCCTTACCACCAACGTGTAAATCAGAAGCACCCCCTAGAATAACTAAACAGCATGTAGTGATAGAAGGGAAACAGAATTATAACCAGTATTTTAAAATCACCTTGTAAAGGGGAAGATGACTTCTTACAGACTCAAAGCAGTTCTCTTTTAAACACAGAAGATCATACTTTGAAGCACATATCCTTATTTTTAATTGATGGAATGGCTTGAAATGTAATGTTATTTTTGGACTGCTGTGTAACTGGGATTGACTGATGCCAGCTGCAAGTTTTGTTTACTTGCTAAGAGCACAGAAAACACATTGTTATTGACCAGAGAGAGGGGGACTTTCGTAGGCTTGGTTATCTTCAGCCTATCACAGTACTACAATCAGCCATTTCCACCCAGTGTCCATCTGTTTTTTCTACTATTCTCATCCTTACACAACTGAGTCAGAGTGCTCAAAAATGCAAAACCAGATTTTTTTATTTATTTGTGACAGTATTTGGTTATCAGCATACATTTTCACTAGAAAGTTTTCTTTAGTAAAAATGCATTTCTGACATCCTTAGATTCAGAATCAGTATATTTTTGATGCCCTCAGACAGTTACAAAAAACAGGTTTTATAACCATTTTTGCAATCAATGACTCAAGTCATTAAAGATGGCAGACACTCATTTTAAAATCTCTTCCACTGCAAGGCATAAAATAAGCAGTTCACCTCGCAATTTGTGACCCACAAAATGCAAATTATGAGTCAGTTACAGGCGCCATGACTAATCATTTTCCAAGCTGCTGTGTTTACCATGGAGGCAATTTATTTATTTTTCTTTTTTTAATTTGGCAGCAGCTTGGCAGTGGAGGTGCTTGGATATCACTCTGATGGATCCGAACACCCTCTGACAGATAGCCGTGCCATCCAGCCACATGATCCACCCCCATCTGACTGCAACTGAATGCCAGATCTGGGGTCAGATGTCTTAATCAGGGGTCAGATCCTTGGATCTGACCCTCAGACTGTTGTGATCTAATGACTGGATCCCTGATCGGACTGCTAGATCCAGTGGATCTCTTGGATCCAACCCTCAGCTTGTTGTGATCCAACCACTGGATCCAGTGGATCAGTTGTCCCATGAACGGAACCACTTGGGATCGGAGGAGACCAGATCCATGGTTGGATGCCATTAATATCTGATGGCATCCAGCATCTTGCGAAACGGTGGTATATGCCGGTATCCCATTCCGGCGAACACTTTCCGAGCAACATAACTTGAGTACTTTCTGTTCTCCCCTGATCTCTTGTGAATCTTTCCATTCCCCACATGTCAATCCCAAGGAGACGTCCACCTACTGACATCTCCTACAAAGGTAAACAGGCAGCAGAGGGCAAAACAACGCAGGTGTAGATAAAAGAACCAGCACACTGAGCAGCACATTCTGCAACAAATTTACTCCTGACCTAAATGTTTAGTATCAGTAAGTTCCTGACAAACTGGACGTCAGCTTAGCCAAGAAGGCCATCTGTGATTGTGACACCAGGCACCAAGGATAAAAAAAATTCCCTGGTCTGCTGCCGATTGCTGACATTCATGTGATGTCATGGTGAGAATTCTGCAGCAGCTGTTTGAGGCCTTGAGGTTAGAACTAAAAACTGTGATGACTGCCAGTGGTACTTTTAGACTAGCAGGACAGGGTGGGGCAAATTGCTCGGGCTGGCACACTGTCGATCTAGGTCTTGCATTTCAGAAGCCTCAGCCAAGAACAAGGGTCTCAGTAGGATGTAGGCCTGCTGCAGTAAGTCATAAATTCCACTGATGCAAGCCAGGATCTCCCTAGTTTAGTTGAGAGACAGGGTGGGGGCCTGCAGCCGACTGATGCAGAACAAACTGAATTTTGTTATGCACCCTGCTGATGTTTTATTTAGCTTGTGCTCTTTGGAAAAAAAGTCTGTTTGATTATGTAAACAGAAAAATTAAGCAAAACTTCACAAAACAACTCATGTGCTTAATTTTAGATAGAGTAAAACATTCAGTTTTAATAGCATCAATATAATCCTTTTTAGAAACTGCTCCTCAAACCCAAGTGATTGCTAATCAAAATTTTCTTGATTAGCGATTGCTGCTGCTAATCAAGTTCTCCAAACTAATTTATGCCTTGAGGGTACCTTTGGACTGTAAATACTGGGTTCACACTGTAGATTTATTATAATGGTGCAAGCACTTGTATCTGATGGTAAATGGCATAGCACCATACTTACCAAGGTGTTTAGTTTGTCATGGCGAACATTGCGAGGCAGCAAGTACCAAACTTCAAAATCCTACATCTCAGTTCAGGAATGAAAGTAAAGGAAAAATGTGTGTATTGATGTTTTTGCCAGAAGTACATCATTGCAAAAAAAAAGTGACATGATGACCAACTGCTCCTTTAACTTGAGCCCTGTTATGCTATGCTCAATTGGGGGGTGGGGGTGGGGGACCTTGCCCATGTGGTTCCAAAATACAGTGCAACCGTGTAGAGAAGGGGGACTCCATGGAAATGGTCCACAAGGCTAGACTCAAAACATGGCAGTTTTGTTATCCTGGTCAGAACCGTTATTGACACACCCTGCCTGTAGAACTGAAACGGGCAACATGGTTTGAGGGCGGGAGGTCACTACATTGCAGCCCAGAACAGAGGAGCCACTTGGGGACAGTGATTGCAGTGGGACCTCTGACTCAGCTGTCATTACAAGCAACAAGCTTAGGGTGTTCCACTGGATGCCAGAAATGTTTTTAGCTTCATGGAGCCATCAGCAGTGGGCGGGGCACAAGAATAGAACACATTATATCCAGATGAGGTCAGACGGATGTGGGGGGGGGGCACTGCAGTGGTATTGTCACTTTCCATGAACTCTAGGTATGGCACAGAAACAACCATATATACATGCAGAGATAAACATACCAATTTACAGTGAATCTGCTAATATACGCATACTCATGCCAGTGCGAGTTGTTTGTACTGTTCTTGCAAAAAGGAAGCAGATGCAGCACTAGAGTACAAGGGGACACTAAAACCATTACACAGATGAGCAGGAGATTTCAGACATTGGGGGTGGGGACTTTCAAGAGGATTCCTCCTGGATATGCCAGACCATATTTGCAAAAGCAGGCATCCAATCAAATTGTTAGACCATCCACTTAGCAGTTTCTTGGGTCTATCCAAATTTAGGTTGCATCTGCATCCAAAAAACCCACATTTGAATCACACAATTACACAAATTCAAATGTGTCACTAATCCAGTATTTTGCAAACCATTTAACATACTTAGCAATACTAGTTTGAGAAATGTGTTTCCCCACAGGGAAGGCATATTGAGCGGAAGCTTGTTTCTAGGTGCATCTTGGGAGCACAGGGAGGTTAACTGTACTGCTCAGGGTTGCACAGTATACAAGTGGAGGCTGTGGGATAAAAACCTAGATCTGCTGGAACTCCAGGTTTACATCTCAGTGCTTGGACCTCTTGGCTAAACTGCCTCCCTCCCCAAAGGTTTTACCAGTAAAGATTTATGCTCATTAAGGCTGCATTTGTTAGTGATTACAGCAATCTTTTATAAGACTCTAAATGGTGCTGCCAATACAGGTTATTCGGATTTAAAAAATGAACTATTTTTTTGTTTGTTTTATTGCATTCTGGGGTTAAAGATCACAATGTAGCTGGCCTGGTAGCACGTTGGGGGGCAGAGGCATGCATGCCTCACCTGCTTCCAGGCCGGTGACCTGGGTTCGAAGATGGACTCAGTTCACCAAGGGCTGGCTGGGGAGATGAGGCTTTGAAGGATGGCTCTCCTCCTCTGGGGAGGGAGGCCTGCAGGTCTCGGCACTTGTCTGACCCCTAGCAGAGGCTTGGGGACAGGCAGCCAGTGGCGGCACACTGGGGCAAGGAGGGATGGCAGTCTTATGTCTGAACGCCATTGAACATCCATTCCTCCATCACAGAACAGGGAAAATGGCCAGGTGGAAAGCAGGATGACACTGACCCCTCGCAGGCTCCACACCGGCTACAGGTCCCTCTCCCGGAACCAAATCCATCTCGTCATCAGTGAGGTGCCTACCATCAACCCACACCATGGGGGGTAAGCCATGGGGGAAGAATCAGGAAGAGGCAAGTCCCTCAGATGCCGGGTGATGGGGCTGGGGAGGTCAGTGGAGGGTTAAGCCTGCACCATGGCAGGGGAGAAGAAGAAGATGATTAATGGCAAAAAAAGGTCACAATGGATTTGCCTGATCCTTTTGTGCTCCTTTTTATAGGCTCGTGCAGCATGATAGTTTTCTGTTTTCCAATGGTATTTGTGAAGAGTTAAGGGGGATATATGAAAAGGAGTGAGTTGCACTCACAAATGAACATTTCTGTGGTGCAGTAGATGTCTGTATTTGTCTGACACTCAGATTTGTTTCCCTTTTCCATACCCAACTGTAACCTGAGTAAAGTTGGAAGCAAAACAGTACAAGTTTTTTTTAACCTTTGTCCATTTACACTGAAGAGGAGAAAATGAAAAGCTGACAAAAGGAATCTCTCACTTAAAAGAGGGCTTTATGAGCAGAATTAAAATGAACTGAAGCCAGCTATCCCGGATGACTGGTCTAATCCTTAACTAATTAGTCGATTTCCTGAATGGCTTTTTCGATTGCTAGTTGTCACCACAAACTACCTGGCACCCAATAAACAAAGCAAAATGGAATAGTATGGCGACTGCCACATGGTGAACAAGTCAACTAAACCTGCCTGAATGAATTAAGGATAACATTTTAGAGTTATGATTGTCTCACAAGTCAATTTACAGGTTAATTATTTTTTTAAATGATGCATCAAAAAAACACAAAAAGAGATATATAAAATTTTGATTATGGTAATGGAAACTGGCAAATAAATAAAACTTGCATTGTAATACCGTATTTAAACAAATGCCAGACAGATTTGCAGGCATGTTAAACGCTAATACATTTACATTCATCGGTTAAGCTACCCACAGCAAGACAATGACAGGAAGTCAATATTTCATTCAAATAAAAATCACTGCAAGAAACAGTACACAGAACAATATTCAGAATTACAGTAGACACAGACTGACACCACTAGACGGATTTTTAAAAAGGAGATTTAGGGTTTATACATGTTTTTCTGAATTTATCAGCACAGCATTGTTTTTATACATGCTAAACAGCATACTTATCCAAGTTAAGGGTGCACTATACAACATCCAGAGAAAAGCACTGCAACAAACCAAACTCGGACTTATTCTGGTAAAGACCACCCACATTTAATCTGCAAGCCTGTTTTTACTATAGAAGTTGTTTTTCAAACTCTGGTTCTCATTCTGTTATTGTTCTTCCTTCACTGGCCATTTCGTAAGGTCACTGGTCATTTCTGACTTAAAGGTGATAGGAGACTGATTTTTACACCTCAAATACCTGCCTGTTTTCCTTTTAGTGTCTAAAGCAGCAGTACTAGATAATCAGGAAGTGATTATCAAAATTCAGTTTTTTTGGCTAGAAGCATTTTTATTTATTTATTGAGGTCTTGGATTACACCAGTGAGCAGATGCTCATTTAGGGTTAGTAGGTTCTACGTCAGTTATACAGACAATACAATACAGATGACAGGGTTACATATGGTACAGGTAAGTTACAGGGTACAACATCATTAAACAGCTTCGGCAGTATAGCAGCTAGCCAGCATCAGAGGTTAACACCCTACTTGGAAGCTCTCTGAGGTGAGAAGAAGGAGGGGTTGCAAACATGGGCCGAAGGAGTAAGTTGGTTGGGAGCATCTAGGGGGTAGGGAAGTGGGAGTGATGTCATGATTAGGGGGGATTAGTAGGTGTAACCCAAAGTGCTGGAATTGGGGTCCCTCAACCCAATGAGTTGTCAGTAGGTAAGTGCAGGTAGTTGGCTGATTCTCCGGGAGGGTTCTAATGGTAGCAGTCACATTTACTAGATTTTATTAGGTGCTGCCAGAGCTTGTATTTGAACAATCCAAAATATGTGGCACTGATAATGTCAGGAGGAAAGGCATTGGTCCATAGTGAAGAACTATAGTAAAAAGCATGTTGTGCCAGGGCTGTGTAGCATCTGAGAACTTTGTAGGTCTGAGTGGAGGAGTTCCTTGTGGGTCTGTAGCTTGAGTGTGGAGTTAGGAGGTTCTGGACCCCTGTGGGTAGTTGGTTTAGAGAGCACTTCTTGATATTGAGGAAGCATGCAGCCATAGTTCTGGTTTATATATTTGTAAATATTTTTTTCTAGCGATCTTTAGTTTTTTTTTTTTTTAGATATTTAAAATTTATTTCCATTTTTGTGGATCCACAATAAATATGGCTGCTGCCTCATTTGCAGCTGAGCTCCTGCCTTATGTTGCGTCACACCTTTTGTTTACTTCCATGGGACCCTGTGCTGTGCATTCTTGCTGTCCCTGTGTAGCACTGCGAGTCATGCGCATGCACTGTAGGTAGCAGAGGGTTCCAATTCAATATGGCAGGTGGGAGAATTGTAAAGAAAAACAGAGCAAATTACAGGGTAATAATACTGCAAAAACAAGAAAGATTACCAGGTAAGTGCTCAAACAGAGCACAAGAAAAACTGTTACAAAAGATCTGATTTTTTTTTTTTTTTATCTAGTACTGCTGCCTTGCCCCTTTTTTTTGTTAAAAGAATAAATTTATTTATTTTGCCTTTGTGACTATTCTGGATTAAGTTTTCCTCAGCAGTTGCTGTTCTCTCTTTTCATACTGCCTGAACAGACTATTTAGAGGAATAGCATGAAATGGTATCACTGATTTCATGGAATGCCTTGGAATTATCAAAAGGAAGAGCAGTAGCTGCTGAGCAGAGCAGCCCTCTATGTAGATCTGAATTACCCAAATATATTTATTCATGAAAAATGTATTAAAATAAATAACTGACATGGAAAGCCAATGGGAGGGCAGTTATTTATGTAAAAATCCACTCCTATCACATTTAAAGATGACAGGAAATTATTTCTAACCAGCAGCTTTATATAATGTTCCTATTTTCAGAAATAATTGTCATACCACCTAAATAATACAGATTTAACTGTAGCTGGATAAAAAGTGGTAAACAAAAAACTATTTTGCATTATTTTGCTTTTATGGGTAGCATTCTGTTACGGTTCTCTTTATGGTACCAGTGATCTCGCGTTTTAACTCCGTCATGGTTTATGCACAGAACTTTGAGCACGGTACTGATACTGTAGGTTTACAGCTCCTGCTTAGCATTCTGTACACAAACCATGACATAGTAAAAACACCAAATTACTGTTACCTATGGAGAGTCATTCTGGTCAGGACCTCTTTTTCAGAAAGGAGGAAGAAAGGGAGGGTATGTTAGAACTTCCAAATACATGCAGTGAAACAATATGGTGAACTTCCCAGCGTTATTTCAGTTAAGGAACAGCACTCTTACAAGGAGGCACAACCATAAACTGGAAGGGAGAAATTCAAGAAGGACAATAGAATATACAGGTTACTCACCTGTAACCATAGTTCTAGGTGTCATATACAGTTCTTTTGTCACTCAGGCAGTTTCCTGGTGACAGGCAATCCATCAGAAGTCTTCAGGCTAAGCTCCTCCCACCATCTGAGTGGTATATCCTCCGGCTCCACACCGAGACATCAGATCTCTGCACGACAGAGGCAGGGATCCGGGTGTCACTTGCCAGGGAAGTTTGGCTGGGTTGTGTGGATGTGAACTGTATACCATTCCTAGAATTAGGGTTGCAGGTGAGTCACTTATATTTCTAAGGGCAGGGTCCAGTTTTACTATTCATACTCTGGAAGACTCCAAGCAGTTCTCCAGAAGGATGGGGCAAGGCGTGCAACCCCTATTTGGTGAACAGAAACTGGAGGACCAAGGACCCAAAAGCAGCATTCAGACAGCCCATAATGTCAATGCCGTAATGGGATATGAAGGTGGGTGCTTTACCAAAGGTTGCTGCCCTGCTTATCTTCACAATGGGGATGTCCCTGGAAGCAGCCACCAAGACAGCGGTATGTCTAGTGGAATGTACGTTAAGCCCCTTGGGCGACTCATTACTAGTCAACCTACAGCAGAGGCTGATGCAAGATGTAATCCACCTGGCAATCATCTGCTTAGCTGCCAGTCTGCCAGGCATGGCTTCAGCATATGTTAGAAACAACTGGCGAGCCTGACCCGAAACTCCAGCCATATAATCTTTATATGACAGTGCTCTCCATAGGAACAGTGTGTGCAGCCTACAGTCGGCCTTGGATGTTGGATTGGCAAAGTACACAGTAAGTTAATCACCTGGTTAAGGTGAAACTCAGAAACAACCTTCATGAGGAACTTTGGGTGGGGGGGTGAAGGACGATCTTGTCCCTGTAGAAGACCAGATACCTAGATTCTACTGAAAGTGCCTGAAACTCATGGATTCTTCAGGCTGATGTGATATCCACCAAAAATGTGGTCTTCAATGATAGATGAGACATCTCACACCTGTACACAGGCTCAAAAGGCTTTCCCATGAGCATGGCAACACCAGCAGTAGGTCTCATGTTGGTGGAGGATCACACACCAAAGGGGACAAGTAGTCCAGAGCCCTTGAAAAAGTGACCAATCACCTTCTCCAGGGCCATCGTTGGCTTACCAGCCCACACATGGTAAGCAGAGATGGCTGCCGATGTGCACCTTAAGGATTGTAGCTCACAGGCTCAACTGAGAGAGGGACCAGAGGTAGCTGAAGATGCACACCATGTGACAGGCAAGAGAATCGAACTCCTTGTTCTGACACTAGTTCGAGAGCCTCTTCTACTTGAATGCATAGCATTTGCAAATTGACTTCTTACAGGACACCTCTACAATGCAGAGGGCATCTTCCAAAAGACCCAAATCCTGGCACTCTAGCCACTCAGGAACCAGGCTAAGATGTGAAGGTCCGGGTGCAGGATCATCCCTTGTTGTCTGATTAGCAGGTCTGAGAGAAGTAGCATCCACCATGGAGACTTGCTACTGAGGCTGAGGAGATCCAGATACAAGAACTGTCTTGGACAATCTGGGGCTACCAGGATCATCCATGCCTTGACCTTCTGGGTCTTGACTACCACCTTGAGGACCAAGGGGAAAGGAGGCAAGGTATACAAGAGACCTGGGGTCCTGGACCTCACAAAGTCATCCTCAACAGTTTCCTGGACTGTGGGGGGCAGGCACAAAACAGTCTCATCTTTCTGTTCTCCCAGGAGGTAAACAGATCCACCAGATGGGTGCCCCACTGGGAGAGCAGGTGGTGACCAGCTCCTGGTGCACAGACCACTCATGCGACATCTCTCCCACCCGGCTGAGAGCATCTGCTAGCTGACTCTTCACTCCTGTGACATGGACTGCCACAAGATCTGCACCTAGGCTGTGCACAAGGGTCCAGGTGAGGAAGGCATCTTGACATAGAGGAAGGGAGTGTGTTTTGCCCTGTCTTGTCAAGTAAAACATGGTCATGGTATTGTCCAGCAGGACTTGCACAACTTGACCCCTGACCAGAGGAGTAAATTCCATGAGAGCCAGCTGAACTGCACAGAGCTCCAGCAGGCTGACATGGTAACAAGACTCTCTGGGTGACCAGAACCTCTGGGCTCCAAGAAGCTATGGGTTCGGTGGTCTCCAAGGTGCGCTCCCCACCCTACTAGAGACATGTCCACTGTGAGCATGATGGTTGGCTCTGGGCAAACAAACAGTATTGCTTCCACCAGATGCTGAGTGACCAGCCACCACTGGATGGAATCCCACATCGGCTGGGTCACGAAGTCCAGCTGGTCTAGGTGATCTAGGCAATGGTACCACTGGTGGCCCAGCTTCCACTGAAGGTGGCACATCTGACTACTTTTTTTAACAAATCATGGGAGGATGGTGTGGTACCCAAGAAGGGCAGATGTGATTCCCCTTCACAAAAGTGGGAGCAAGGCAGAGACAGGAAACTAGAGACCTGTTAGTTTAAACTTAGAAGTATGGAAAATTATGAAATCACTTCTAAAAGAAAGAACTGTTGAGTACCTAGAGGTCAACGGGGCACAGAACCCAAGGCAGTTTGGATTCACAGTGGGAAGGTCATGTCAGATGTATCTAATCGATTTCTTTTACTGGGTGACCAAAGTAGTAGACCAGGGAGGGGCTGTGGATATGGCCTACCTGACTTTAGCAAGGCATTCAACACAGTCCCATGCAAAAGATTGATAAACAAGTTAACCAGCCTGGAAGTGGGTCCCAGGGTGGTAGCCTGGGTAACAAACTGGCTGGACAACAGGACACAGAGGGTAATAGTAAATGGAGTACACTCTAATGAAAGGGGGGGTTACTAGTGGGGTACCGCAGAGTTCAGCACTGGGACCAGTCCTCTTTAATATCTTTATAGGTGACACTGCGGAGTGGCTGGAAGGAAAAGTATGCCTCTTCGTATACGACACAAAGATCTGCAACAAGGTTGATACACAAGGGGGCATGGAAAGAATGAGAAGGGACTTGGCAAGGTTGGAGAAATGGTCAAAAGTATGGCAGCTTGGATTCAATGCAAAGAAGAGCAGAGTAATGCACCTGGGAAAGAAAAACCCAGAGGAAGAGTACCCAGTGGGGGGTACTAACAACAACAAAAATTGGAAATGGACCTGGGAGTAGTCATTTCAAATGACCTTAAGGTAGGCAAGCAATGTGAGAAGGCAGTAAGGAGGGCTGGGGGAATACTGGGATGCATAGGGAGAGGCATCACAAGTAGAAAACAGGAAGTTGTTATCCCTCTGTACAGACAGTTGGTGAGACCCCATCTGGAGTACTGTGTGCAGTTCTGGAGACCCCATCTCTGCAAGGACATAGACAGGATGGAGGCAGTCCAAAGGAGGGCAACTAAAATGGCGCAGGGTCTGCACCAGAAGCCATATGAAGAGAGACTAAAAGAGCTTAATATGTATACCCTTGAGGAAAGCGGAGAGACATGATAGAAACTTTAAGTACCTCAAGGAATCAACAAAGTCCAAGAGGGCAGCATCTTTCAGAAAAGAGATGTGCAAGAACAAGGAGGCACAATCTGAAGATGGGAGTTGGGGACAGCTCAGGGACAACATGAGGAAGTATTTTCATGGAGAGGTGGTGAGCATGGAGCAGCGGCCTTCCTAGAGGAGGTCATGGGTCAAAAAACAGTGAAATTCAAGGATATGGGGCAGACATAAAGGCAATTATAGTGAGGGTAGGAGAAAATAGGCTGTTGGTTAACTAGGATCATCAGGTACGAAAATGGGGTTCTATGTCATAAGGGTGCTCGCCAAAAGGCGATCATCCTTATGGCCAGCGACCATTGCCGAAATACAACCCCAGCAACGGAGAAAACAGTGCAAGGAATTGTATTTTTTACGTTCATGCGGGGGGCTGTGCCCCCCACACTTCCCTACTTCTATATTCTCAACTCCAGGGGGTGCATGTCGGAGGGGGGGAAATGTCACCTTCTCGGGCCGGGCACAACAAAACATACCTGTGCCTGGACCCGAACCCTGCATCCCAGCCACCCCAGGCCAGCACCCATCCCACCACACTACGGAGCCAGTTTGGCAGCTGACCACGGCACCACCCCTCACAAACCCTCCCGCTGCTCGCTTGGTATGCTCACTTCCCCCCATCCCACACATATATGTGTATTACCATTCGTAAACCCTCCCCATCCGGTCGCCCTCCCTACTCCCTCGCCGTCTGGGTATATGCCACAAGTGGGTCGCCATTTTGCCCACATCACAGTATACTGGGAAATGAGCAGACTAGGTGGGCCAAGTAGCCCTTATCTGCCATCGAAGTCTATGTTTCTATCTGCCAGTGGGCCCAACGGACCACCCTGGTGGTGGATGCCATGTACACAAGCAGCTGCAGGAAATCCCAGGCAGGGCATGAGCACCCAACGTGAAATGACAGGCAAAGGAGGTAAGGTCCTGAACCTGGTCTGCAGGGAGACAGGCCTTGGTCTGTAGGGAGTCTAGCTGTGTCCTGATGAACTTAATGACTTGCGAAGAGATCAGTTCAGACTTGTCTGGGTTGACCAACAGGTCTATATCTCTGCAGGTCTGAATGAACAGATCTCTGGATCACTCTAAGGCCTCCTTGGATGGCCTGGCTATAAGCCAGTTATCCAGGCAGGGATACACCCTGACACCTTTGCACCACAGGAAGGCTGTCACCAATGCCATACAATTGATGAATACTCTTGGCACAGATGAGAGGCCGAAGGGCATGACCTGGAACTAACGGAGAATCTCTTCTGCTTGGAACTGAGGGTACCGCCGGTGGAACAGGTGAACTGGAATGTGGAAGAACCCATGCTGGAAAGCCAGGAAGCAGACCCACATACCCTTCTCCGGGGATGGTATAATCCGTCTCAGAGAGACCATCCTGGACTTGCACTTTCGCAAGAATTGGTTCAGACTGTGCAGACTCAATATGGTGTGCAGGTCCTCCCCCAGTCCATTTCAGGACCAGGAAGTACCTGGACAAGTACGCCTGACTTGCCAGGACATCTGTAACACAGGCTATAGTTCCTTTTGCCAGGAGCTGAGCAATGTGCTCTCCCTTAAGGTGGACGTGTTCTGCAACACTGAGGTCTCCCAAGGATCGTGGAGTCAGTAAGGTAGGAGAGACTTGAAATTTAGAGGCAACCCTCTGTCTACCACAACCAATACAAACCTGTCCATAGTAATGATGGACCAATGCAGCCAGAGGTAGCGTACCAGAACCCTGCTGGGGACAGACAGGCAGAAGGATGGCAACCCCACACACCCCGACCTGTTACTGGACAGTCCTGGAGGAGGCACCAGCTGCTGGGGCCAGAGTGACACCACTTTCCCCATCCCTGCATGTTTTGGCCCCTTGCCACTAAACCTGGGCTTGGGGTACCAGGCTTGGTATTGCCCCTGCTGGGGCTGCTGCCGAGGCACCTATGGCTGAAAGGACCTATACTGAAAGGTCTTCTTTGTAGGCTTCGGGTCCTTTTGGGATCAAACCATAGAATCCAGAACGCCACTGGATTTCTCCATCTTAGTGACATGTCCTTCCACCCCAGGTCGAAGGTGCCCAAGAAAGGGACATCAGCCAGCTTGTGCTGGGTGTTCACCATGAAGGTGGAGAGCCTCAGCTAGGCCCTGCGATGCATCACGATGGCTACTGCCATGGCATGGGCGCAGGAATCACCCATGTCCAAGGTGATTTGGAGCTGTTTTTCAGCCAGTGCCTGACCTGGTCCTTGACCACTTTCACCAGCAACTGCTTATCGCAGGATGGTGAGGGAGGATTTCATCCAGCACTCCCAACAGGAAGTGACCAAAGTTGCCATTCACAACAGCATAACTGGCCTGAAGCATGCCCACAGAAGAGGTCACACAGACCATTTCAGCTACATGGTCAAGCTTTTGACTCCTTGTCCGGGGGGGTGCACTTGTCCATGTCCCCTTAACCCCTGGACTTCCAGAAGGCGGAGTCCGAGATCAACCCCTCAGCTAAGGGGTGGTCTGAAAAGCCCAAGAGGGACCCAGCAGGCACTGTGTACTTGTGGATCATATGGGTAAAGGGTGACAGACAGGATGCTGGATGATGCCAGTGTTCCATGAGCAGTCCCAAAACTACCCCAGCCATGGGAAAGGCAACCCCAGGGGAGTTGTCCTTGTCCAAAATGCCCTTAAAGGGGTATTTTACCCTATTCTGAACTATCTTCAAGGACACATTCATGGACTCCTGCATTAGAAGGAGAAGAGCCCTGAAAGACACCGGCCCATGGTCAGTTGTCAGCTCCTTGACCAAAGCCTGGTCGAAGGTGTGGGTCCTCTGAGACAGCATGAACAACCCATCTGAATCATCAGAGGACTCATCAAAAACAGTCCATGACTGTCTGACACCATGGACCACCTCAGTATCTTCCTACCAGGTGATTTCCACCAACAACCAACCTGACAAGCTGGCTGCAGCATGGAAGTCTTTGCTTGGGGCTCCAACCGAAGGCTGCAGAGGAGGTGGCTCCACCTGCAGGGGTGGAGAGGCAGACGGATGGGACATCTGTGGAGGGAGGACCATTGTGGGCATAACTAGCATCTGCCAGTTGACGTAGGCTCAGGGGACAGAGCCCTACCCTGCCCCACAATGGCCCACTGCTGCCAAAGGAGCTCCTCATAGTGCTGCCACATCCTGTGGCAGTGTTTCTCCTCACCAGAGGACAAAGAGGTTGAGGACTGTCAACAGCAGCACCTCCCAGTTGTGCAGGATCGAGAGCACAAATGGTGCCCCAACCTCGACATCAAGGAGAAGCCACAACTCCTTTAAATCAAGGTTGGATCAGTATATCTCAGTTGGTAACTTCAGTTTCCTCCATTGAAATGATGGGGACAGCGTATATGGCTTACGCCTTCTGGTTGTCTTAAAATTCCAGTATGAACTCCAGTATTGTAGATCATACACTAAGCCATGTTAACCAGCATCAGTTTCAGCAACAGGACCACAGGTGGAGGCTGGTCCCGAGTGGAACCAGTCAGGGACACTGACCAGTCTACAACCTCCTAGGAGAGGACTGAGAGAACCAGGGTCTGAGAGATGGTCGAAAGGGTCGAGAAAAATCTCGACAGCCTGTTTGACCGGTGTCACGGTCAAGATGCCTGACGGGGGCACTGTGGAGCTGTTGACCAACCCCTTGACCAAGGGTAGCTTGACCAGAGTCGAGTGGTCAGGGGAGTCAAAGGAGCAGGAACACCATGATCTCTTCTAATCCCATGAATGATGCCACCTGCACCTGTGTTTCTTACTATGATGGGCAGGGCTCTCCTCAAAGGCCTGGAGGGTCCAGCACATATCCTGGAACCCATCCAAGAAGGACCCTTCAATGCTGGCCCCTGACGGGAGTGGTACTGAAGTTGATGAGGTGCCCACCACAGCAGCTGCCATCACTTCTTACAGGCCCTCAAGCTGAGCAACCAATGCCACCACAGCTGAGGCTCTCTTGTGACCCTTAGGTCAGATCTTCAGATCCCTATCAGCCAGCCGACCAAGAATAAGCCGGGCTGTGCAATCTTCCAAGGCTGATGACAATATCACCTGGCATAGGCCACAGCCAGTGATGTCATGGTGTGCCTCTAGGCAGTAGAGGCAAAACACGTTCAGGTCCATGTTTGACATTTTCTGCCAACAAGATGCAGAATTTGAAGCCATGAGACAGCTTAGCTTTCTTGGAGTCCCAACTTCCATCGACAGATGCAGAGCTGAAGCAAAGTAGCAGAGAAGTAACAGAGGAATAACATCTGAAAAGAAATAAGAAAATTACCAAAAGGAGCAATGGGAACCTTCAACACTGCAGAGCTGCAAAGGAGAACTGCCCCTTCCAGTGGAAAAAAGATCAGACATCACAGGGTAGAGCAGGAGAATATATCGCCCAGGTGGTAGGAGAAGCTTAGCTTTAAGACATCTGTTGAATCAGCACTTCCAGTGAAACTAAGTGTGGCTAGTAAACTGTATACATGCGCCCCTAGAAAAGGTGCTTGTTCTGAAAACTAAACAAAGACAAGATATTACTCTGTTCCACCATTACTAACATCATCATCACAATCAGATATTAAGGCATTACAAAAATACATTCCTGTCTATTTGGTTTACAGTATATTACATGAGCTACAGTAAATCCCTGTTCCTTTCATTTTTGTCTGTCCCAGTGAATAGCTTCCAGTCCAGGGAAGATGGGTTTGCTATTGAACACACTCCCCTACAAGCTGAGCCTGGCCAGGCTAACTACCCATTCTCCATATAACACGATTATCTTTGCTTTCCCAGAAACAGAAAGCCAGCATGCCTATGGAGACAGCCAGAATGCAGCAGTGTGAACTGCTCAGCCACCTAGCTGTAAACAGCACATGCTGAGATCGCCAGACACCAAACACAGCCAGAGGGAGACAGTGTGGTGGTGCTTGCCTTCAAAAGCGCACAATCTCACCTGACAGCAGTACAGCTAACCAAGGGGGTAAGCAGCAGCTTTAAGGGACCAGTAGATGGTGATACCAAATAACATGTTGTCTGCCCACTTCCTTGCACCAAAGCTTATTTCAGAAACAATGTCACATGATCAAGTCCGGCTTAAACTGCAAAACATGGAAGCACAGGTTCTTTTAAATTAAAGCTGAAAGACAATATGGCCCAGTGGTTACAGCAACAGAGAAGAGTAAACAAAAGGTGCTTTTACACTGCTTAGTTTCTATTGCTTGTTCTGTTCAGCCTTTGTTCTGGTGCACGATCTTGTGTTTCTGTACTGCATTTACACATTCGGTCTAATACTGGAATACCCTACCTTCTGGCGTTTCGGTAGATCTTCTAGTCATTTTACCAGCCCAATATTTCTAGTGAACTTTGTGATTTCTGAAATGGTAGGAGCCAAAATTACTGTTTACATGGCGGGATATAATGACTCGCATCTCGACGAACCATGCAAAAGGTGGTTCGCTGATCAGACAAATGCTTGCTTATGTAGTGAAACGGACTGCACTTACACACAAGAACAAGAAACATTACCATGGCTCTGTGACAGTCATTCAGTTGAAGAGCCCACAGTGTAAAAGCACCTCAAAAGATCCCCAGGTTTGAATCTCATCCAGCAAAGGTACACCGTTACCTTGAGCAAGCCATTTTCTTCTGTTCATCCAGCCGTAAAGCTGCATAAAAGTAGAAGGCAGGGCCACGAGGAACACATACTCCTTAGATAAAATAATAATGCATAGGAGGAAAACATGGATCGTGCGGCTCTGGATTCCCAGCGGTTTCCGCCACTAGTAGTCTTCCTCTTCTCCATGCCAGGGTCCAAAGGATCAACTGAAAAAAAACTTCCCACTGAGCAGTTTCACAACTTCTCATACTACCAAATGATACAATTGCCTGGATGGAAGCATGCAAACTCAAGAGACTTTTGGAATATTTTGTGTGTGTGGGGAGAGGGTGCCGAGCATTTTCTCTGTTTCTTTCTAAGGGCCCAACTACAACAAAATGTTGCACCCTGATGGACCAGCCTTGGGCATACCACTCAACCTCCTGTCTTGCAAACAAGGGACAGGGGCTTATAAAAGTCAGGGACAAATGACCAAACTTAGAGAGATATTTTACAGAATGGAAATATCAGCTCAAAAAGCTTGCAGCATTGTGGGGCTTAACGTGAAAAGCATTTTCAAAAAGGTAAAAAAAGACTGTAGCATTAATGGATATAGGACTATAATACAAAAATGCAAGCAGTTTTAATTTTGGGCATGATAGCTTACAGCACAAATGTTTCAGCTACTGTATGTTGTGCTTCAATGTCAGGACTACGTAACTAAGAAAAAAATTAAACTAATGGTGTCCCAGTAGTTTAGACCATCAACACATCTTTGGCTATTCATTTTCTAAATGCAATAGTACGATGAGCTGGGTCGGACCTCTTTATCATCAGCCACCAACAAGCAGGCATTCCGTTTTCCCTCTGGTTTCCGGAGTGGACAATACAATTTCCACCTGGAAGACTTTCAAGACTTAGTGTAGGGGATTTCTATGGGGAGTGCTCAATTTGCATAATTTATAGCCCAGCTGCCTACCTCTGGAAATAAACATGCATTTGCTGTCTTCTAACAGAGATCTTCACAAGAGAGCAGAAGTCTTGAAAGGGTTAACATTCCCACTCCTGAAACTTCTCCCATTCTCTCCGGGTATAAAAAATAAAATGTAGACTGCTGTACTATGTAAGAAGAGTAAAACTATCCTGCCTTCTCCTCCTCATTGGAAATTAAAGAATCACTGCTTACATCAAAGAGGCTGGACAGAAATAAAAGAGACATGATAACAATGAGAACTGCCCGCCCGACATGAACCAGATCAAAGACGCAGACCGAGAAAATGAGGAACTAGAGGGGGTCCTTTAATTACTGTCCACGTCCGCCAAGTCATGTGGTGGAGAAGTGGAAAAAAAAGTTTTGAAGGCCACCGTTTTTTGTCTTGCTGTGGCCCCCATTTCTACTCTCTGTGCCTGATCCCAAAAAGCCACTCAGCTCTTTTTTTTCTTCATGCCAACAGAACTCCCCGACTGAATAGCTCCTCCCATTTGCCAGGGGGAACAGACATTCATGGCAATTGCCTGAAACAATTTCTGGAGACTGCTCTAGGCAGCACCCCAGGAGCTGCTCTGGGAAGGAGAGCTCTGGCTACCTGAGGCTACCCTTATTTGCAGGCCTCCCTGCTTGGAGAGAAAAAAAAAAGCGTAGGATTCATGTTGGTTTCGGCTCCATGGGGCAGCACATCAAACCTGGCTACTGGCTGTTTGAGCTCAGCAGCAGAAAAAGGATTGCCCTGGGATTGAGTTTTAGTAGAAGCATGATTAAACTTCAAACATAAACCTCTTTGTTAACAAAGCACACATGTGCTTTAGTAATTTTAGCCAGGAATTTAAAATAATTGCATTGCAAATAAGAAGGTATAGGTATGCCTTCAGTAACTAACTTGAGTGCACGGAGTCTGTCAGATAAATCTCCAATGCCTTTTCAATACATGTACTGGCTGCATTTTTAAAAACTAAAGGGTAAAGGTTCCAAAATGAATGCACTTCATCATTAATTCTTTCCATTATATCTACATCAATGCAAATTATCATACACAGTATGCAGTGCACTGACTGACTGCGTTTGCCAGTTGCAATGTGGATGCTAGAAAGAAAATTCTGAGTGGCCATTCATAGGTGTAGAGACCGCAGAACTGGTGCACAGTCACTAGGTGTGGCATCATGAAACAGGGTGTGAACTGCCTCCCTTTGTGACCACACACCTAACAGCTATCCTCAGAAGTCTGGCAGTTACCGGGGTGGGGGGGGAGTAGAGTCCCCCTGTTACTACGGCAGAATGCAAATGAGCAAATCCAGATGTTATTTTGCACTAACAAGGTTTGTGAATATGAACACCTAATTAACAAGACCCATAGACTTTGGAGCTTGGCACAGTGCCAATCACATGGTGCTGTGCCACACACAGACATCCACTGCCAGCCCCCCAACCACTTGACCCCCGCTTGTGGGTTGACGTGTTGTGGATTGATCACTTCTGGCCCTTCTGGTACTCCAGTGGTACCCACCCATCCTCTCCCCAGGCCACTTGAAGTCCATTGCATTCAACGGAACTCCCACGCACTGTCCATCTATGCTGGCACCATCTAATCTCCATTCCCTGCCCGCTGTAAACAGTCCATTTAAAAGTCAGTGCCCCCCACTCACCGACCCATGTAACAGTTGTACAGGTAGGGGGTGTTGCTAAATTACCAAATGGAATTTCAAAGGTTGTAATGCTTTGTGAATGGAATAATTACCCCCACTCCTTCTCCACAACAACAGCAGAGCAGTTATCAACCTCAAAGGGAAGGTGTGCAGGTCCCTTTGAGTATTGCTCAAAGTGTCCACACGTGAAGGAATGGTGCAACTCTGCAGGTGCCATGATTCTGTGATAGTCCCTATAACTGAATAGGAACTCCTTGGTTTTAGGGTTTTAGACAGACATAACAAACTCGGGCTAGTGCAGAAGCATTTGGAGAGAGTTCCCCGTGAACACAAAAATGTAAGAAATGGCTGTGAGCTACAAACATGAGAATTAGAAACAGACAGACACCACACACACACACAAAGAATTTAGGCAAGTTCATGTGCTAGGCAAGCTGACAAGGCTTCCCCAGAAAAGAACTTGCCTTTCAGATCGGCTTTTACTTCTGATCCTGTAGGGGCTGAGAACTGCAAACTGCAGACATGCATGTTGTGCTGCTGGGACTCTTTAGTGAACTGCAGTCACAGCCAAGTACTGTGTCAGTCACAGAGGAAATCAGACAATTAGTACACCCAGGGTAGCACACCTAAGAGACAGTTTGCAAGAAAAGCAATGTGTAGGGTCCCTACAAATATGTAAAGAGGGACGAAATATCCAAATTGTGTGGTTCTCTGCATCTCTCAAACCCACATGCATGCACTCTAACGCCTCATGCCTCAAACCCAGTGCCGAGCATGACGGGTATGCAAACCCCTGTGTAAGGCAGGCTGATGAGGCTTCACCAGAACAGAAATTCCCTTTATAAACGAACACGAGAACTACTAAACAAGGCTGTAGCAGGGATTTAAAGAGCAGCTGACATCTTCAGGACAATCCATAATATTTAGACACAGTTCAGTCTGTGTGTTTCACATTAGTTCTGTATTCCTCCTCCCTGTTATTTATTACTGAGGTCATTTGCATTAAAACCAAATCTTTGTTCCTGAAGAGTTCATCTATTCCTTGCTTTCTCCCTACCCAAGGTCATAATACCCTGCTTGTGACATCATATTTACTCTCACAGCAAGATATTGTGATGTCACAACAGAGGATTATGACTTGGAGTAGGGACTAAGTTATAGAGGCAGATGAACTCGAAGGGATAAAGATCAAGTAGACATGCAAAGTTTCACACTAATAATTAATAGGGAAGAGAAATATATAGAATATATATGGAGTGCATGCAGAAGTTTACCTAATTATTATGTTTTTCAAAGTTTTCTTTGAGGCATCAGTAACTCTTTCAGAAACCAACTTTTCTGGTGGAAGTGCAAGGCTAATCACTGCACTGCTTGTAACACAAACTAGCATGAATGAAAATTTGCCACAACCTTTGATTAGCAACAGAAGTTTTCTACTTTTGAAAATTAAGAAATATTATAGTGGAGTTCTGCTGTAATAATTTATAGCTATAGTAACAGCCCTTTCTGTCAAAGGCAAATTACGAGGTGTTAAGTTTGAGTTACTACACACTCCACAGATCAGTTTTGCTCTCGTCAGAGGCCGAGAACTGTATAGAAAAATCACGGGTTAATTAATAAAAAAGTTAACTATCATTTAGCATTTTCCAAGTGGGTATGTTTCCAGTAGCACACCATGGTTAATGATGAAGATAAAAAAGAAGCCCCCGAGTGGAACTGGGAGTACTCGAAGCAATCTGCTGACCTAGAGGGGGTGCTGCCATGCATCGAAATGTGCAAAGCTTCCACAGAAATTAGTTTTGACCCTGCTGTGTCAACAAAGTGGTTCAGTGTGCTCGAGTACTGACCTACTGTGTCCACTGGTCCCAGGAGTTCTACTCCCAGCACCATCAGTCAGGCTGGGATATGAATATGTACCAGTACTGTGCATCTCTGCACTACTCCATGTGGGGGGAGGCATTCTTCTCACTGACAAGGCAAGTGGTCCCAGACTCCCCTGGGAACAGAAACACTGGAGCCAGCTGGCTTTGCGCTGTTTGACTGGGCTCTTGCTACTGAGCCAGGGGGCAGGCAGGCTCTGGCAGCTGCTGTCTTTGGGGAGCTCATTGCTAATGCCAGCCCCACTGCTCCCAACAGAAGCTGCTGTAGGTTACAGACTGAAGGTCAAACTGAGGGAATCGAAGAACACAAAAAGACTGGACCTTAAAAGGAAAGAAAGTCAACTCTGGATTAAACAATTAATAAGTCAAAGGGTCTAATTAATGATACATTATAAATATTACATACCTTGTCACCACATTATAGTGTCATACCTGTTGTTCATATTGCTCTGTACTGTAATCATGTGATATTGTTTTATTTATTACTATTATGTTGGATTTGTTACATTCTATTTATGTAAAGCACCTTGGTTTTTAGAAAGGTGTTTTTAAATTTATCTATCCATCTATCTAATGGTTATAAAGGTCCTTGTAGTACTCACCTTACTAAATTAATGTTCGTTCAAGTGCAGTCCTGCCTACTTGACCATTTATACTTTGGATAAATCATCCTTGTGCAGGCTCCATGTCAGTGACAGCATGGCAAAATACAGATGTTTTATGATGCATCTTATAGTAACCACAGATACAGTAATTTGTTTTGGTCCAATAGCCCCATGTGTCTACTTGGCCAATGGTTGTTCATCACGACACTTTGGTATTTGGATACTCAAAGTTACATTCAGACTTGTTACAAGGTATCGCTCTATGCAGCACCTTTAGCTTAATGCCACCATCGGTGGCGGGGGGTTGTATCATGTTGTGAATTTCCCACTGGAACAGGTGAGCAGCCGATCAGGTACTATTGCTTTTTGCTCCAGACACATGGCATACCACTTGATAGAGTGCAAACTATGTAGTGGATTAAAAAATATAATAAAAACACCCAATAACTTACTTAACACACGCTCACTTTGGTTTTTTTTTGTAACTACTTATAATCAAAATAAAGCCACCATGTTCTGAAGTCAGAGGTAGGTCAGTGTGCTATCACACAGAACTGAGGAAGCCTTCAACTTCGGAGTAACAAACTCTGGTCAGAGCTGATACAGCTGCTCAGAGCGACAAGCGTGTGGTGAGAGCAAGTAAAAGCATACTCGGAGCTCTCAATGCACCGGAGTCTGCTGTTCGCAAGATGGTGTCACCGACAGACCTGCATATGCGCGATACTCGCGCATTCACAGATCGAGTCAGCGCCACCATCTTGGGCATAACAGCCATTACTTCCAGAGTTGCGGAAGAAAAGGCAGAGTTCCACAAAGGGGATGTGTTTATGAGGCCCATGGAGGGGAAGGGACGCATAAACAGCACCAGTGGACATTCACCAGAGTAGTGTGGAAGCACAGCGGTCCAATCATATGCTTTCACAGTGCTCTTTTAAACCTACGATGATGCCATAACATCTGTGGAACTCCGCCCATGCAGTCATTAAAATGAGAGCCAGCTTCCTCCTGCAGCAGTATAAGACTTTCAGCCCAGTCTTTGGTGAAAGCTTCAAAACTCAACCATTAAACATGGATACATTTAAAATGACAACACTTGAGACTCAAAACAAACAGAAGAAATATCATCCCACATACTAACATAAACATGTTTTCAGACAGGAAGATTCTAGCAATGCAGTTTTTGTCTCAATTGTTTCCAAATTACAGCATAGCAGCATCTGAAAATAAACAAATCATATTTCGGAGAATAATGCTCGATTTTCCAACATAAACCAGTGTTCTTGTCTTGTTAATTTCAAACCCAGCTGCTGGCTCCAAGCACTTGTCAATTGTAAAGTCACCACTTGGGGATGTGAAATTGACAAGCACAGAGACAGCTGCCCTGTCTGAATTTAACAAATAAAGTGTTTTGAGTGGCTTTGGAGGGAAGCCTTGTAGTATAAAAAGGTTAGATAATGGCATTTTCTATGAAATGCTATACTTATATATTATAAGTGGTGTCACAGCAGAAATATAACTGCCCCAAGTTTTATTTTCATCCCTCCACCACCTAACTTTCAATAGCCCCCGTTCACAGGCTTGCCTTTAATTACAACTGACACTGCTGCCGCACCATCTGCTTATGTAATAAACACTTAAATAAACTGCATTGCATTACCCCACTACATCAACCTAGAGCTGAAGGAATTAAGGTTCTGCTCAGAAAGTGGAGATAATTTAAATGCCATTGTATTTTTGCAACAAAACTGGCACATGGCACCAAACTGTGCGTTGGAGCTTTTTGTTTTGTTTTAAATGTGAGCAA
The DNA here is from genome assembly GCA_016271365.2 of Neoceratodus forsteri. Classification (NCBI taxonomy): domain Eukaryota; kingdom Metazoa; phylum Chordata; order Ceratodontiformes; family Ceratodontidae; genus Neoceratodus; species Neoceratodus forsteri. The sequence continues at coordinate 1,510,125,557 of CM028130.1, forward strand.
CCATCAGCCAGGTGCTAAACTGAGGCCACCAAACTCATTACACTCAAGTTTCATCACTGCACCTGTCACAGAATCCTTCACTATTACTCGACGTGCTTGTTAAAAATAAAGATGGACTGATAAAAAACAAAATACCAGTGAGGGCTCACTTAGAAAAACTATGCAGTACTGTGCTTTATTATTTAATAGGCCTCTGCAGGGTGTATCCAAATACAACAGACTCCAAGTAGAGATTTCAGCATGAAGACCACAAAGTTAAGCTGCAAGGTTCTGGCTGCCCAAACCTCATGAGAGGAGTCTCTTATGCCATAAGAGACACCCTGTAAAGGCCCTAATTAACTTGTTTTTTTTTTTTGTTTTGTTTTTTTACATTTACTGTGCTTTATCCTCCCATGCCTGATGGCCCCTTATCTGCCCCGCCCCACACACCGGCTCTGCCCCGCTATCTGGCCCAGGACTTACCTGGCCCCCGAAGACCCCTAGCTTACCTCTCAGGGGTAGTGCCACCAGGGGGACCCTTCCCCCTGACGGAGACTGAATGGAACGATGAAAGCAAGAGCATGGTTGGCGGTGTGGGGACAGTGGCATGGGGGCAGGCGCCACTGTGCAGTAGCAGACCTCCTCCACTTTCCTTGTTCTCCCCAAGGAGGCATGGCATACAATGATGTGGAAACGGCAAGGCTGATGTCTGCCACACCTCACAGACCAAATAAGTTCCAATGTTGTGGGGAAAAGAGAAGAGACCTAGATTAAAAAGAGAACTTCTTTTTGTTCCAAAGGGGGATGGGGGGTCTGGCGTTTCCCCACCTTCAGGGGTATTGGGTTGCAACCCAAATGAGAGTCACACTACTATCAGGAAATCCAAGATACAACTCACACTGGAAGGGAATAGACCTCTCGACACAGGTAGAGCCTCCACTCCAGGCAGTTCTTTTCATAGAGGGAGGGTAACGCATGACTGTAAGACACACGGGCACTACAGCGGTTTTGGAAGGTTGGAGGAGGAGGAGGACCTGCAGAGAACACACCAAAAGACAGTTATGGAGATTCAGTTGGTGGATATACAAACTCCAGTTCACCCCTGCCTCACAGGATAAGTGGTATTGGAGACAGGCTGGGAAGGGATTGCACTCTCCTTATCAAATAATGATAGGATATACTGTTCTGACTTTTGAAGCAATACAACAAAAGTTTCAATTAAGACCAGTGGGCCAATTTAGACACTATCAGTTAAGGGACTTTATAAACAAACAAATACACAAGCTAGACCCTGGGATGCAGGCAGAGAGGGGTGACTTGGCCTTTTATAAAATCTGGTCCTCGGACAGAGCTGAGCATGCTATTACACTATTATGTGCAGGGTACATTTCAGACACGGAGCTCTCTTCCCAATATCTGAAACTTAGATGGGAACGGGACTTCACACTCACCCTGACATACCAACAATGGATTATGACTTGGAGGAACATGTGGGCCACGATATCTTCCCCGTGTGGAGGGAATTCAGTTGGAAACTGAGAACCAGATACTTTCTGGTACCAGCTCAAGTAGCCCACCAGCATAAAGGGGTGCAGCCGAATTGCTGGCAAAGTTGTGGAGAAGGACATGCAACCCAGGCCCACATTTTCTGGCTTTGTTCAGCTCTAACACAATACTGGGCTGAAATTCGGCAACACCTCACTCCAATATTCACGGTGCAGACCCCACTGGGCCCACAGCATTTACTTCTGGGCATTACCCTGAGAGAAATGAAGGGTAGGGAGATAAAGTATATGTGGCTTGGTCCTTGTCATGGCTGCACTAAAAACCATTACGAGGCAGTGGTGGCAGGAAGCCCTTCCCACACTAAATGACTGGAAGGCAGTAGCGGAACAAATTAATCAGATAGAGAGGCTGACCTTTAACTTAAGGCAACAGTCCCATCTTTACCAAAAACAGATGGACAAGGTGGCTATTATATGAGGATTCCCTAGAAGATGGGGGGCAACCTGAATAATAAAAAGACAAGAGATAGCCAGGTTGACTGAAATCTAGCAGAAGGAGCACAAATAGGAGTAGGGACCATGAAGGCAGAGGCTACCCAGATTTGAAGGACAGGCCTGTAAACACATAGGTCCCTATGCAGATCCATGCCCACTTACTTCACTGTGAAGACCCAAATAGAACATCTGTGACCCAGTACCCAATTGCAGCTTTTATGTTTTTTTTTTTTTTTCTTCTACTTGTTATTTTGGTGTAATTGTTACATCTAGTATATCAAGGTTAATACAGGTTGAATAGATTTAATTAGAATAAGAGTTATATCAATAACAGGCTTAAATAAAAGGTACATGAACAATGTTAATGTACAGGATTTACGTCACTAATGTTAACATATAGAAAATTCTATGGCTGTAAAAGATTATCGGAATATGTTTTAAATGCTTGTAAACCTGTGATAAACAAGCCATAATACAATAAACGAAGCATAAAAAAAAAATAAGTCCCAATAGTTAAACCCCGAGGCCTCCGCAACTTCCCTACCCCCAGAGGAGGAGGACAGCGATCTATATGATGGTTGATCCTCCCAGGCCAGCTCTAACTTGTTATTAATCACTCAAGTCAGCAAGAGTGAATTATAATATATATATATATATATTTTTTTTTACAGTCAAATCCAGTTATAATGCCCACGGGCAAATCGGGCACTCATTTTTAGCGGGCATTTTCAAGTTGCCCAAAAGCCATCATTGTATGTTTTCCATGCTAATTGTTACTGTTACACCGTCTATTGACCACTGTCTATATTGCCCACTTGACAGCTGTCAGTGGCTGTCAATTCCAACCTTGCAAGGTGCGCATGATTGTAATTACAGTGCAATCAATTGTGCGGTTTTATACTGTGAGCGTTAATGGCAGCAGCTTATTGTCAGTTCGTTCTCAGTTGCCAAGATGCCAAAACGCAAGGCTATGTCACTCAGTGACAAAGTTGAAATGTTAAAGAAAATAGATGCCTTGCCCAAAATGAGTCAGCGCGACTTGGCGCAACGTCTGTCTCTGCCTAAATCAACTCTTGCAGATCTTTTACAGGTGAAAGAACAAATTCTTAGTGATTGGCACAGAAATGTTAACCCTGACCATAAAAGAAAATGGGAAGGAAAGGATGGCGAAGTAGAAGAGGCTTTGGTCTGTTGGTTCCCTAATGCCCGAGGGCGTGATGCACTCATAAGTGGCCCTCTGCTTATCCAGAAAGCCCAGGAACTAGCAACTGCCTTAGGGCATACAGAATTCCAGCCTTCTGAAGGGTGGTTTTACCATTGGAAAGTGAGAAACAACAGTGGTTTTCGCAGACAGCATGGAGAGAAACAAAATGCTGACTCTGCCAGCGCTGAACACTAGCTAGAAATTGTTTTGCCCAGTCTGCTGTCCTCCTTTGCCCCCTGGGACATTTTCAATTGTGATGAAACTGGCCTATTTTTTCATTGCATCGGCCAGGGAACACTCACTTTCAAAAGCAAGGCACTGATGGGGCAAAAGAAAGTGAAGGAGAGAGTTTCAGTTTTATTGTGCTGTAACATGGATGGAACCGAAAAAACAGCTTGTTGTTGTTGGAAAATTAGCTTCCACACGTTGTTTCAGATGGGTAAGCCACCTGACATTTTTCTACCGGGCTACCAAGTCTGCGTGGATGACTTCGGTCATTTTATTTATTTATTAAAAATTTGGTGACCGGGTAGGCCCACTGAGCCCCGAAGGTCCCTTTTTTAGAGGTGACCCGGGATAACAATACATATTTTCATACAGAGAAAGACTTGGGTTACAGAGTAGTTTCAGGTGTGTGAGCAGGTTACAGCCATGGTTATCATCATGCATCAGTCCTTACAAATATGTTGACAGTAGAATTAACAAAAGGTGCAGAAGAAATGTAATTTTACATGGTAAACTCATTGTTTACTTCTGGCATGGTTCAGTGGAAAGTTAGCTGCGGTACTCTGTCTAGAGGGAAGCACCGTGGAACCTGATAAGGTGCTTGGAGGATCTGGATATTAGGAGGACAGAAGCAAGGGGGGGGTCATGAGCCGTGGTAATGACAAGTGCTAGTATCAGACATATAGGCTTTGAGTCTGGTGCGGAAGTTCATCAGTGAGGAGGCTTTCTGCACTAGGGGTGGGAGTTTGTTCCACAGGTAGGGGGCTGAGTAGAACGACCTGCCGCCAGCGTTAGTCCTGACTCTAGGAACTTCAAGCAGTGTACATCCAGATGTTCGTAGGCTCCTGGGGTTATGTTTGAGTGCGACAGTTCCAGCGATGCTGGGTGGAGCTGAATGGCTGCGTAGTTTGAAGGTCAAGGAGAGAAGGGGGAAGTGGAGATGAGAGGTCAGCGAGGGCCAGCGTAGCTGGGCAAGTGTGTCACAGTGGTGCCTTTGTGAGTGATTCTGGGTAGCAAACAGGGCTACCTTGTTATACAGGATTTGCATCTTGGTGACCTCCTGCTTGGCCATGCCCTGTAAGATCGGGGCAGCGCAAGTCAGGTTGGGGAGGTGGACACTTGTGGTGATTGAGGTCTTGGCCTCAGGGATGAGCTGGTCTTTTAGCTGGTACAGAGTACCAAGTTTGCAGTGTATTGTCTTGGTGACCTAATCTATGTGGTACTTGAAGGTAAGACAATGGTCCAATGTTAGACCGAAGTATTTTAAGGAGGGCACAACCTCAATGTCATTTCCCAAGAGAGCAGTGAGTTGCAGAGATTTAGACCTGTCGTGTCCAAGGGCGTTGCATCCGAATAGCATTGCCTTAGTTTTGTCTACATTTAGGACCATTCCATTTGCTCTCAGCTAGGCCTCGAGAGATGCTAGGTCGGCTTTCACAGAATGGATTCGGATTTGGTACCGAAAACTACGTGGCCGTAAAATTGCTCTGCTGTTAAGACAACTTTTCTGGTCACCCAGCCGTCCCAAGGCTACGCAACATCTCCCTAATTTTCATACCACCTAACACTACCTGCATCATACAACCCCTTGACCAGGGCATAATTTTCAACATGAAGCAGCACTATGTAAGGTGCATGAGAAAGCAAGTCCTGGATGACATCGACAGCAGCGCTGACACACTCCTTACATCAGCACAGTGTTTTAAAAAAATAAACTTACTGAACGCAGTGAAACTGTCAAAAACTTCCTGGGATGCTGTCACTCCACAGACCATACAGCGCTGTTTCTGCAAGGCAGGATTTATGAACTGGGCTGAAAACCTTGACCAGGGAGAGGTTCTCTCAACGTCCCAAACAGCCACTACAGATGAACGGGACCTCATAACAGAAACTGAAGAAAGTGTAAATACGCCTGTGGGAATGATGGCAGAGGAGTTCCATACAGTGAGTCTCCTAGGAGATGGGGAGGAAGAGCCCGCAGCTGATGACATCACACAGGTTGTAGAAAGCATGCACTCGGAGGAAGCGGAAGAAGAGGATTTGGAGCACGATTTAAGATCTGCCAGAGGCTACAGTTTTGCTGAGTGATGTCAAACATGCTCTCCTTACTCTGTGATGAGCGATGGAACAAAATCTGGATGTGCTGCGTGACTGGAATGCTCTCGCTGCTGCAGAAAGAGTGTGGAACCCCTACTGTCAGAAATTGGCAACTCAGAGTAAAATCTCTGACTACTTCAAGTAAGACTTAAAGAGCTAATTATTGAGCTGTAATTTCTTGTTTGCTTATTTCTTTTGTCACTGCGGATTATGCTTTGTGTGCTGTATACTGTGGGGGAGATCGCATAAAAAAAATGTCACCGTAATTCCTTAGTATGCATTTTTTTTTTTAGCAGTGGGTATAGTGACCATTTGATATAGCAGGCAAATAGTTAATGCACATATGTGCCCGCTATAAATGACCTTGCAATTTGCATTTTATCCCTCTGGTTGGGTCCAGCCCCATCACTACATATCCTCAGCACTTTCCTCCATACCCCCTGATTTCATGGCTCACCCTTCCCCTCGTGGTGGTCCTGGCCACAGCCAGGTAACATCCCCCACCGCTCCTGGGAAGGTGGTGGAAGACATCCTTGTGGGGTCACAGTGGGCGGTAGCGGAGAGAGGGGCCCAAAAATGACAGCTATAATGCTGCTTCACTCCATGGATTTTCTGGTTAGGGCCCTCCCATCTCCCAGGTAGGCAACTAAAAAGTGCCCCTAGCACCAACCTGCAGGCAGGGAGCTGGAGACGCTGTTTAGTCACAGTGTCAAGGCATTCCCTGTGTCCCATCTGCATGTGATGCTCAGAAAGTGAAACACTCCGTATCCTCCCCCAAGGTTGGAGTACAATGCCTCTGCATAGTGTTCCAGACTCCAGCAGCCCAACAAGGAAGTCAGAATAAAGAACTGATTACGGTTCTCCCATTTAGGGGAGCAGTGCTCCACCAGCAAATACCACTAGGCCAACTAAGTATTTTTGTTACTTCAAAAGTTAAATGAAGCCACCCTCTTCCCAGCTGTGACGTGGAATGAGAGACTACAGTAGGCAGGATAAGAGATACAGTGACTCTTTGTTCCAGTTTGCTGAAATCAAGTAAAGTGATTTATAATGGTTCAAAAATGCAAACCAATTTATCGTCATTTTATGAGTGATCTGGTGGGATACAGCAGCTCATGCATACATTTCTCACCAAAGCACAGAAACATATAAGATGACAGCAGAAGGGGACCTGTGGTCCATCGGGTCTGCCCAAGCTAGGTATCCCGGGACCTACTGTGCACCGGTGTTCTGTCCTCCTAGACACCCAGCCCAGCCCTTGCCAGCGCCATGTGTTTGTTTTCAATACTTGTCCCACCTGTGCTTAGAGCCTGTACTGACTTTGCAGCCACCACATCAGGAGGTGATCTATTCCAAGGTTCCACCACCCTCTCTGGGAAGTAATACTTTCTGATGTCCCTCTTTAACACTGCACCCTTCAATTTCCACTTGTGCCCTCTTGTAGTAGAACTGACGTTTCTGGTAAAAACAAAATTTGCTTTTGGCACCTTGTTGATGTCTTTAAGAAACTTGAAGGTCTCAATAATATCCCCCCTTCTCCCTCCTAGTCTCTAGTGAGTACAATTTCAGAGCCCCAAGCCTCCCTTCATAGGTGATTTCCTGAAGGCCATGTATCATTTCTGTTGCCCTTCTCTGGACCGCTTCCGATCTATCAATGTCCTTTCTTAGATGAGGCCTAAAGAACTGTACACAGTACTCCAGATGAGGCCTCATTAATGACTGGTAAAGTGGTAGTATTACCTCCCTGTCCCTGCTGTCTATCCCCCTGCCAATGCATCTTAACACCCTGCTAGCCCTGCTGTAAGCCCTATTGCACTGACTTTGCTGCTTGAGGTCATCCCTAATGACTCCCCCCAGATCACGTTCCTCAGCAGAGGAGCTCAGCTGGACTCCGTTTAGCCAGTATTCTTCCTTGGGGTTGGCCCTACCCAGGTGCATCAGCTTACACTTCTTAGCACTGAAATTTAATTGCCATATGTGTGACCACCTCTCCAACTTCTTAAGGTCCTCCTGCAGTTGTCCGACTCCCTCTCCATACTATCCACTCTTTTGCTGAGTTTCATGTCATCCGCAAATAGGGCAATGTTGCCACTTATGCCCTCACTAATGAATACACTGAAGAGGACCGGCCCCAGGACCGACCCCTGAGGCACCTCACTAGTGACCTGCCTCTCATTAGATTTCACCCCATTTACTCCCACCCTTTGTTTTCTGTCCCTCAGTCAACTCCGTATCCACTTTACTATCTGTTCTGCTACCCCCAAGGTGGTCTACCTTTTTTAAGAGGTATCTATGCAGGACTATGTCAAATGCCTTACTGAAGTCAAAATAAAGCAAGTCCACTGCATGACCCCTGTTCAACTCCTTGGTCACTTCGTTAAAGAATGTAATAATGTTCATTTGACATGACCTGCCCATCACAAACCCATGTTGGTTTGTAGTTTTGGAGGTGATTTACTTCAACATATTCCACTAGATCTTGCTTGATAAGGGTCTCCATAAGTTTACCTACTACTGATGAGATGCTGACTGGCCTATAGTTACCTTTATTTTCCCTGTCTCCACCCTTGTGCAGTGGCACCACGTCAGCCACCCTCGTCATCTGGAACTACTCGGACTCCAGTGACCTGTTGCATAGGTGCATGAGAGGCATTGCCAGCTCTTCTGTAAGCTTCCTGAGCACTCTATGGTGTAAACCATCAGGGCCAGGGACCATGTTGGGTCTGATGTCTGGAAGGCGGTTCCTGACCCTGTCTGTGGTGAACTCCTGCGTGCACATTCTCTGAACCCCTCTGATCTTGGCTTTGATACCACTGTCTGGCAGTGGGCCCCGACTCTCCCTCGTGAATACTGAGCAAAAGTATTCATTTAGAGCCTCAGCTTTTTGTCCATTTTCCTCCAGAGCCTCATCACCCACTTTTAACCTTACAATTCCTCCCTCTTTCTTCGTTTTTTCACTGATATAGTGGAAAAGGTTTTATCCCCTGATCTGACTCCATGAGCAATTTGCAGGTCTTTTGCTGCCTTGGCCTCCCCCTCATTATTTTCCTGGCCTCCTTACTTTTCGGAGTGTAATCCTCCCACTCTATGTCCCCTTTATGTTGCCTGAACCATTTGTATGCATTCTATTTGGCCCTTATTGCCTCTCTTACTGGATGGGAGAATGACAATGGTCTTTTAAACCGGTTTTTCTTTGTTGTAGTCCTGATGCAGAGTCTTGTTGCCTCTAGAACGGTATCCCTAATATCTTTCCATATTTCCTCCATGTCTGGCTTGTCTCTGATGTTTGTTAACTTATCCCTCACCATCTACCTCAATCTACCAAAATCAGCCTTCTGAAAATACAGCACCTCTGTACTTGAGGTGGTTTTAGTAGCGCCCGTGGTTATTTCAAACTAGACTGTACTGTGATCACTATTTGCCAAGGGTTCTTCCACCCTCACAGATCTAATTTCTTCAGAGTGTGTGAGGATCAGATCCAAGATGGCATCCCCCCGATTGAGTCCTTCACTAGTTGAGACAGCAGGCAGTCCTGGAATGTGTCCAGTAAAGCCCGAAGTCTGGAGCTCTTGGCTCCTGGGATATTCCAGCCCACATCTGGCAGGTTAAGGTCCCCAATCACCACTATGTCACCTTTATCAGCCATCTTTTGTAACTCCTCAGCTAATTGTTCATCTTTCCCCTCTCCCTGCCCTGGGGGTCTGTACATCACACCCATGCGCAATTTCTTTCCTGCATTGGTGGCTAAGTGGACCCAGAGTGACTCCAAGCTCTCCCTCTAGTCTTGGTGCTTTCATATTCCGTTGTTTCGATGCCCTCCCTTACACAGAGGGGAACCCTCCCCCCACCTCTCCCCACTTGTCTGTCCCTTCTAAAGAATGTGTAGCCTGGGATGGCCAGGTCCCATTTGTTGTTGTCCATGGCCCAGCTTTCGATAATAGCTACCAGATCAATCTTTGTGTCTGCCACTAGAGCCTGGTGGTCACTGATCTTGTTGCCCAGGCTCCTAGCATTGAGGCAGACTCCTCACCATGAGCTAGCATCATGATTCTTGTTGGGAGATTTTGTTTCCATTTTTCCTGCTGGTTGTTCCTTGTGTTTTTCTGATGATGGCCCTTTGTTGTATGCTTTGTTTGTCCTCATGTGATTGGTGCACTTACGTTTGCTCTCAGTTTTCCTGTTGGGAGAGGGTTTGGCATGGCACACTACCTGTTTCCATGCCTTAGCCTCCCCTTTGATTAGTTTAAATGGTCCCAGTGTACTTCCATCTTCTGGGCCAGTGCTTTTGTTCTCTCTTGTGTGAGGTGAAGACCTAAAGTGATAGAGAAATCCAGTGTCCTCTCCGCCAGTGGGTTGCCTTGTAAAGTTGCTTTCTGATGTCAACTATCAATAAATTCAGGGTCAAACAGAGTCTCAAGGCTCGCTTGACTTGGGTGTAAGACGGCCCCTACCATTGCAAGGGAGACTTTGAGAAATACATGCCTGTTTGACTCATTTTAGCTGGTATGTCTTATTTTCTGTATTTAGATTGTTTTCTTCATAATTCTGCATATTACCTCGAAAAAGGAATCAGTCCCTTCAACTTAATTTGCCCTGGCAATTTGGCTACAACTGCCATCATATTAGTTTCCATGGCAATAGATTGTGATGTCTCAAGCAGAGGCATGTGAAGTCTTAGCCCTCCTAGTCTGCCCAGACGTTCTCTGCCTAATCTGTCTCCATTGACCCTATCTGGTCTCCTTCGACCCTCCCTGTATCCTATCTAGTATACGCCATGTCTATCTCTTGCATTCTTGAAGCCCCCCACTGTTCTGGCCTCCACCACTTCCAACAGCAATCTATTCCAGGCATCAATTGCCCTTTCAGTGAAGAAATAGTTCCTCACATAACTCTTGAATTCTCCCTCCTGTAACTGTATTGCACTCCACCTGTTCCTGGTGCTTGCTCTCACTTGAAAGAGACTCCCAACTTGTACCCTGTTCACTCCTTCTAGGTACTTGATCTCTATCCAACCCCCCTCTCTCTATAGGGTTTCTCATGCAAACCGTGAGCCATTGTAGCTGCCCTCTTCTAGACTGCCTCTGCTTTGTCTATGTCCTTTCTGAGGTGTAGTCTCCAAAACTGAACACAGTATTCCAGGTCTGGTTGCAACAATGAGCGATATAATGGCAAAACCACTTCCCTCCCCCTGCTGGAGATTAGCCTCTCAATGCAACCTAGCATTCCACTAGCCTTACCCACAGCTTTCTCACACTCCCCTGCCACTTTGAGGTCTTCAGATAGGATTACTCCTAGATCCCTTCCTCGCTTAGCGACTGTCAGTACCTCCCCCCTTATATACTCAGTGCACGGGTTTTTATGTCCTAGGTACATAATCTTACCATTTTTGACACCGAATCTCAACTGCCACGGTTTTGACCATTCCGAGAGTTTTCAAGATCCCTGCACATTTTTATACCCCTTCTGTAAGTGTCCACAGAACTTCAAATTTTGGTATAATCTGCAAAAAGGCACACCTTCTGCTAGAGAGGTCAAGAGGGCAGTCAAGATTGCAAAGGCAGACACACAACCTCATACTGTAGAGAGGGCCAAGGTAGGATAGAAATGCTTTTTTAGATATACAAGGGAAAGAAGACAGGAGGGTCTGGATAAAGTAGAGGAGCTGGCTAATAGAGGAAGATGGGCACAAAGCAGTTGTACTGAATGACTACATTTGTTTAGTATTCACTATGGAGAACAGTGGACCCTTGCCAGACAGTGGCATGAAAGCAGCTGCTAGAGGGGTCTTAAAAATGGAAAATGAGACTGCAGAAGTACACTAGCGAAAGCGTCATAAATAGGTTGGCAGCCCTGAAGATAAACAAGGCCCCAAGATGGAGGGGATGCATCCGGGGTACCAAGGGATTTGGCATCGGTGTTAGCTGAACCCCTGAAGGGGCTATTCAATTGCTCTTTGCAGCAAGAAGTGGTTCCTAAGGACTGAAGGATGGCAGACATGGTTCCACTACACAAGGAAGAGGACAAGGAGCAACTGGAAAACTACAGACCCATCAGACTTGCCTCCGTAGTAGGGGAACAAATGGAGACCCTAGTCAAAGGAGAATACCTGGAGAACAATGGGCTTCAGGATAGTACGCAGCACTGGTCTGTGGCAGGGAGATCTTGTCAGACCAACCTGATAGTATTTGACTAGATAACCATGGCAGTTGACAAGGGGCATGGGGCAGACCTACTATACTTCGACTTTTGCAAGGCACTTAACTCAGTTCCACACCGAAGGCTGCTGAAGAAGATGGGGGAGCTGGGTATAGTTAGGGAAATAGTAAAGTGGGAAAGGAGTTGGTTACAGGGAAGGCAGCAGAGCTGTGGTGAAGGGGGTCAGATCACTGGAAAGAGACGCCACTAGCAGAGTGCCACAAAATCTGTCCTGGGCCTAGTCCTCTGCAATATATTCATCAACGACATAGGAGAGGGAATCCTGGGCAAACTGTGTCTGTTTCCAGATGACACTAACCTCTGTGGCAGAGCCAGCAATGTGGAAGTGAGAAGAGAATTGCAGAAAGAACTGCAAAGGCTAGAAAATTAGTCCAGAGTCTGGCAACCTAAATTCTATGTCAAGAACTGCAAAGCAATCCACTTGGGGAACAAAAACACCAGAACAGAGTATTGGATGGGAGTGGGTCAGCTGGACACAGCATCAGAGGAACGTGATCTAGGAGCCATCATCACTGACTGTCTTAAACAAACCAGCCAGTGTAATGAGGCATTTAAGCAAGGCTAACAGGATGTTAGTCTGCATTGGAAGAGGGTTTGATGGTAAGATGCCCAAGGTACTGTTACCTTTGCATAGGTCACTGGTAAAGCAACACCTGGAGTACTGTGCCCAGTTCTGGAGTTACCACCTAAAAAAAGGACAGGGACAGACTAAAGACCGTGCAAAGCAGGGTGACTCAGATGAGTCAGGGCCAGGAAGGCAGACCCTATAGGGATTGGCTAAAGGTGCTGAACATGCATTCACTCAAAACCAGATGAGAGAGGGGGGATATGACAGAAACCTTCAGTTTCTGAAAAGAATAATCAAGGTGAACTGTGTGGGTCATGAGTGGAGGTTAATGGGAGGGATTTAAAAAGGATGTGAAGAAGTATTATTTTACAGAAAGAGTGGATGAGCCATGGAGTGGTCTGCTGGAAGAGGTAGTGGATACCTGAACCAAAAACAGCTGGGATAGAGCTAAGGGTATAGTGGTTGCTCAGCAGGACAAGGGAGATGGAAACAGACAAAAACATGAGAACAGGGTACGCACAGACCCTACAGAGATAATAGGTCCTGCAGTATGATAAGGTAATATGGGCAGGTTAGATTGACAGCTGGTCTTTTTCCGCCGCAATCGTCTGAGTTTCTAGGTTTCTCTTCCAGCTCTTCCAGAATGTCTCCTATAAAGATATTACAGAGGACTGGTGCCAGTACTGAGCCTTGTGGTACCCCACATGTCCCACTACCCTCTTTAGAATAAGTTCCATTAACAACTACCCCTGCTTCTTATCCTTCCACAGTGGATCCCATTCCTAGGTTAGTGAACGTTCTAATCACTCTTGTATGCAACACCATGTCTAAGGCCTTGCTGAAGTCTATACAGGCCATGTCCACTGCTCTACTGTCATAAATTTCCCTGGTCACCCAGTCAATGAAATCTATTAGATTTATTGGATATGACCTCCCACCATGAATTTGTGTTGTGTTTGGTCTTGTAGCCCAAGATATCCTATCATCCTTTCTTCCACTAGTGTTTCCATCAATTTTCCCACCACAGACGTGAGAGCCTGTAGTTGCTGGCCTCCTCTCTACTGCTGCTCTTATGTAAAGGGGCAACATCAGCCCTCTTCCAGTCCTCTGGAACCACTCAAGTATTCAGTGAGTTGTTGAACAAGGATGTCAGTGGAGCAGTCAGAATTGGATGAGAATTCTATTTCTTGTCACTCTGCATAGCCATAGCTATGAAGAAAACACAGAGAATATAGAAGTTACTTAACTGTAACCATAGTTCTGCTACTAGTATTCAGTTCACATCCACACTTAGGCAGTCTTCCACTGAGAACGCTTAGTCACTGGAAGATTCTTCATGCTTGACTCCCTTCCATCTAGTAATGTGGTCCTCTGGCTTTGCTGCCCCTACACTCAGACCTACACACTGGAACAGTAATCCTAAGCAAGCCTTGCCAGGGGCGGTCAGGGGGATGTGAACCGAACACAAATAGCAGAACTACAGTTAACCTCTGTTTGGGACTAAGGAGATTCAGTTAACAATCCACAAAAAGGCAGACTCCTAACAGTCCTCAAGAGGACAGGGCACAGCATACACTACAAGTTTGGCAACAAGAGACTGGAGAACCAAGGACCCAAACGCAGCACGTCAACTACTGAGCACACTGATGCTGTAGCAGGATATAAATGTATATGCACTGGACCAGCTAGAAGCCCTACACATTTCAGCAATGGAGTTGCATCTGGCAGCAGGAGGAGGTAGCAGTTGATCACGTGGAGTGAGCTTTCAACCCCTTGAGTGGCTCTGCCCAGCCATTCTGTAACACAAATCAATGCAGGAGGTTATTTTTGACTAATTGCCTGTTTGGCTGCCAGTCTGTCTATGACGGCTTCAATGTACATGATAAACAGCTGGCAAGCCTCGCTATGAATGCCTGCCATGCACTCCCAGTAAAAGCAAAGAACCCTGCAAACATCTATCAGGTGGCATGCTTGCATGGCCTCCAAAGCATGTGGCTTCAGAAAGGTCAGAAGAATTAGCACCTGGTTAAAGAGAAACTCAGAAACAACCTTGGCAAGAATTTTGTATGAGGCGTAGAAAGTGATTGTGAAAAGTCAGATATGGAGATTCCACAGAAAGTGCACAGAGTTCACTCACCCATCTGGCCAAGAAGGTAGCAACCTGAAATGCAGTTTCCCACAACAGATGTGACATGTCACACGTTGTCATAGGCTCGAATGGTCTACCCACTAACGCAAGGGCCAAGTCCCATGGCAGAGGTTGCTCTTGCACTGGCAGGAACAAATAGTCCAGCCCTTTAAAGAAATGGCCAACCACTTTATCCTGTGCCACCATACGCCTCCCAGCCTTTCCCCCTGGAACAACAAAATGGTGGCCAGATGCACCTTCAGAGACGTGACTTGCAACCTGAATTGAGACAGGGACTAGAAGTAATCCAATCATATGGGGTACATTTCCCTCTCCTGGACCTCCTCCAAGGGAGAGTCAAGAGCAGTGGACATATGATCCAACAACACCTGGTCCCCAGGAGCAGACCAGGAAATTGCAGAGTTACTTTCCCGTCTACATGGGATCAAGATGACGGAAGATAACTCAGTCCGAATCCAGAAACAGAAGTGACCCCACGTGGTGGCATGGATTACCCTCTCTGCTGGGGTAATGACCACAGACAGGAGATGGGGCAGCCTGGACATCTGCTTAGAGTCCTTAGGCAAAGCACACTCTCTCGGCTGTAGTGATGGTGGCTTCACTTGGTTGCTGCAGTGCAGCCGGCATAGGTGGAGGGGCAGCCACTGGATGCTATGCAGGTGCTGGCCTTTAAAAGAGAGGGGCCACTGCCTGAACAGCTGGACTGGGAACAACTACTGACACTGACCCTGAGTGAGAGCTCTGAACACACACTATAGCCATGCCATCTTCTCCCTTAAGCAACCATTACCGATATCTATGATGGGACTCTGTAGCTGGCGAGGAGGAACTCTATGTCAACCACAGCATCAGTGGGGGCATCGAGAACATGATTGTAATCTTGAATGTTGACTGTGTGGCTGACGTGGTACTGCTTCCCATCTCCCTGGAAACCACACTGGCAGGGGAACCAGCAGGACCGGGTTTGTACCAGAATTAGAATGACCGATGAAGGCTGCCGGGGGCGCTCGATTGGGAATTCATTTGGCCTCCTTTCTGTTGAGGATCAGGAGCACCAGTGTTTGGATGAGGCATTAAGTCTCACCCTTACTCAACTCCACAGACAGGGTCTACACGACCAGCTAGTTCACTGTCTAGTGCAGAGTCAATGGCTGCTTTAACAGCGTGTCTTATGGCAGACCAATGCGCTGCTCCAGCAGATTGACTGCCACCAGAGGAAACAACTCCAGTGAAAACCCTTGATCATAAGGAATGCAAGCAGTTCCATGACTGACAATGATGCTTCTTGTGCTTCCATCAGTATGGAGGTAACTCTTCAAATGTGCGTAGATACAACACAAAAAAAATACCGAACTTCAATGTCTCAGAGATTCACTGGTTCAAAAGTGTACTACATCGATAGCAAAAGTTCTAAAATGGGGACATTCCTGGTGGCTGCTATCTCGTATCAAAGGCATGAAACAGTGCTTACAAACCTGCTGCCACTGACTGCATTCTCACCTTGGGCCTACTGTTAAGGAGCCAAGCCCGACGCTTGATCAATGAGTGGTGCATTTCTAGGCAATGTGCACAATTCACCATATCATGCACTGGGCCAAGGCAACAGAGGCATGTGTCATGGCCACTGGTGATAAGACATCTTCTGATAACAATACACCTTTTAGAGGACACCTAAACCATGTTTTTGAGTGAGCACGATTTAATAAATTCACAATCATGGCAACTTAGATTATGAGCAGTCATTTTAGAATAGAATAGTTCTTACCTTAACTGTTTCCATTTACAGTACATAGCTTTTGTCAGGTTTAAATACTGTAAACAAACTCTCCCATTTTGAAAAGCTGCATTTGTTTTTTAAAGCATGCTCACAAAAAAAATACGGTTTGGGTGTCCTTTAAAAATCTGCCTTTTGCTTGCCATCCATGTCCGTAACACCGAACAAAACTGTAGTACAGGTGCAGAGTCACTGGACTAGCTGAATGAAATCAAAAGGTTACCAGTGATTTGATGCAGGATGTGCATGCCTCCACACAGCATGTCCTGTCATCCACGCCATGGCAGGGGTCTCTGAGAGTAAAAGGGAAAAGTGGCATAGACTCCATAATGCCCTGATTGCCCTTGGCCACACCACCAACATGACATGCCGACCCCCTCTTCTGGATGAGTTCTTGGGAAGGGGGGACCTTCTCACTCCCTGGGCGGCCCCCCCCCGTGTGAACTCTGGGGCCAAGATGAATGCTGGGGAGGTGGTTACAGGCCAGGGAGTCAGAGACAGGGGTGGGCCGATAGCCTGCCTGCAGCCACACCAGGAGGTAAAAGCATTATAGAAATAAGAAAAAAAGTTTAACACTTTTCACAATAACTGAAGTTGTCATTGAGTGCAAACAGCAGCTGTGACGGAGGATACCTATTCCTTCCAGTAGAAGAAATTATCCAAATGTAGCCGGGGTGTGGGGAGGGCACAGGACCACATGATTGGATGGAAGGTGGTGTCAAGCTTAAAAAT